>CM021104.1:652998662-653438196 GCA_007115665.2 Sequoiadendron giganteum | reverse complement strand
GATCATAGTGAAGTATAGATTTCATTTGCCTCGAATGGATGACATTATGGACTATTTGAGTGGAGCTAAATACTTTACGAAAATAGATTTGAAGAGTGGATATCATCAAATCATAATTAGAGAAGGATATGAGTGGAAAAAAACATTCAAGAAAAATGAAGGATTGTATGAGTGGTTGGTGATTCCTTTTGGACTGAGAAATGCACCGAGTACTTTTATGAGATTGATGAATGAAGTATTGAAAAAATTCCTAGGTAAGTTTGTGATTGTTTATTTGGATGATATCTTAATTTTCAATAAGACTAGGGAAGAACATTTATTGCATATAAGACAAGTTTTGTAGAGGTTGAGAGAAGATCAGTTGTTGATAAACATCAAGAAGTGTAGTTTCATGAAGGAAGAGTTGGTATATCTGGGATTTGTGATATCAGTGGATGGATTGAAGATGGATCCCGAAAAGGTAAGAGCTATTTTTGAATGGCCTACACTTGAAAGCTTAAGAGAGGTGAGATCATTTCATGGATTGGCTAATTTCTACCGAAAGTTCATTAGGAATTTTAGTTCTATTTGCAGCCCTATGATAGAAACACTGAGAGGGGATATGAAGGATTTTAGATGGACATCTGGAGCAGACAAAATTTTTGAGTTGTTAAAACAGAAGGTGACTGAGCAGCCTGTGTTGTCTTTACTAGAATTTAGTAAGGTATTTCAAGTAGATTGTGATGCAAGTGGGAATGCAATTGGAGTAGTGTTAAGTCAAGAAGGAAGACCAATAGCTTATTTCAATGAGAAGTAAAATGATGAAGGAAAAAGATATTCAATGTATGATTAGGAGTTCTATGCCATAGTTCAATCTTTATTTAAGTGGAGACATTACCTGTTGTCTAAGGATTTTGTGTTGTATATAGATCATCAGGCTTTGCAATATTTGAATAGTCAAGGTAAGTTAAATCAGAAAGACATGAGATGGGTGGAATTCTTGCAGAGTTACACTTTTGTTTTGAAACATAGGAGTGGAAATTCAAATAGAGTTGTTGATGCTTTCAGTAGGAGAAGGAGCTTATTGAAACAAATGAAAGTGGAGGTATTAGGCTTTGATGAATTGAAGAGCTTGTATGAGGAAGACCCAGATTTTGTAGAACCTTGGAGAGCATGTAAAGAACTAGTTTTGGAGGATACAAGTCAATTGTTAGATTATTTCATTCAAGAGGATATGTTGTTCAGAGGAAATCAGTTGTCTATACCCCAAAGTTCAATGAGGGATAACTTGGTGAAAGAGAAACATAGTGGAGGATTGATAGGACATTTTGGAATTCATAAAACAGTAGCATTGATAAGTGAGAATTAATTTTGGCCACAGATTCATAAGGATGTTAGGAAGTTTGTGCAGATTTTATCAAGTTACAAAAGGGAGTAGTCAGAATGTAGGATTGTATAAACCTTTGATAGTACCAGAAAGACCTTGGTAGGATATCAACATGGATTTCATACTTGGTTTGCCTAAAAAACAAAGAGGTAATGATTTTGTATTTGTGGTATTGGACAGATTTTCTAAGATGACACATTTTATACCTTGTACGAAGAAAATAGATGCAGTACATGTAGCGGACTTGTTTTTCAGGAAATAGTTAGATTGCATGCATTACCTAGAAGTATAGTTTCAGAAAAAGACACAAAGTTTGTTGGTTACTTTTGGAGAACACTTTGGAGGAAGTTGAAGAAAGATTTGAAGTTCAATTCTACTTTTCACCCACAGACTGATGGACAGACAAAAGTAGTGAACAAGATTTTGGTAAATTTGTTGAGATGTTTGGTTGGAGAGAAGGCTAAAAGTTGGGATTTAGCCCTTGCACAAGCAGAGTTTGCCTACAATAATTTAGTGAACATAAGTACAGGAAAGACACATTTCAAGATTGTTACTGGAGTTCATCCTAGAGGTATATCAGAACTAAGAGACATTAGTAATGAAGATAAAAGGAGTGCAGAAGCAGAAGAAAATTCGCAAAACACATGAAGAAAGTGCATACTCAAGTAAAGCAACATTTAGAAGATATGAACTGAAAGTACAAAGAGCGAGAAAATGAAAAGAGGAGACATAAGGAGTTCGAAGTTGGAGATGAAGTAATGGTATATTTGAGGAAGGAAATATTCCCAGTTGGCAGATACATTAAACCGAAGATGAGGAAGTTTGGACCCTGTAGGATTTTGAAGAAGTTTGATTCAAGAAATGCATACAAGGTGGAGTTACCAGATGACATGCGTATATCACCTATATTCAACATTGTAGATATATATCAGTACCATGATGAAAAATTTAGATAAGACAGTAAAGAAAAAGTGGATGAACAACTTCCTAAACATCAATCAGATGAGATAGGAGAAGTTTTGGATATCAAATATGGGAGAAAGACTTGTGGAAGATAGAACAAAGAATATATTTTGTAGTGGAAAGGTAGAACAGTGGAGGATTCTTCTTGGATTTCTCAAGCTGAGGTAGACTATATTGGACATTTTCCTTTGGCCCCAGCAAAGGGAGGGACTCACTTTTCATTAACCCCAAATGTTTGATGTGGGAGCATCCTTGGTTCTTGGAAATCTTGCATCAACCAAAAATATTTTCATTAAGTTTTGTTCTTGTTATGTTCTTGTTCTTGTTCAAGTTGGGAGATCTGGTATTCCTTCATGTTTTTTCACTAGATATCACATACCTATGGTTTCATCGTGGACATGTTCAATGACCTTGTTCCAAGTTTTCAGCTCGATTGGATCTTTTTCTAGCAAGTTATTGCTTCCAAAGTATGTGATAGTTTTTGGAACTGGCCCCGAAATAATTTCAAAACCTAACGACTAGTTGGATTGATCGTGGATCTTTCTTGTGACTTGCAAATCCTCATGGTGTGTTTAGATTTGTTTCATGGAGTGCCCCCAACCTTACACTTAGGTCCACACTTCATCATGTGCATCTACCATGGAAGAATTTCAGATTTGAGGCCGACTTGTTCTTGCAAACATTACATTTTCTTCATCAGAGATTGTAATGCTCTTTGGCTGATGCAGATGTTTCTTGACCCACAGATTTGATATAAATATTGTATTGAATCATTAGATTAGGGTGAGTAACAACATAGTAGAATAGGATGTGTATAGAGTTGATCTGTAGGATTTTTGCTCACATGTATGAGCACTATATTTTGATCATATTGTAATCAGGTCGGTGAGCCAATTTGTACGCCCAAATGTGGCCAACTATATGTAATCGGATTGCATGATAATAAGAATGTGTTAATCTGCATTTTCCTCCAGCTTTTGTGTTGCTTCTATTGTGTTACTCTTATTGCACGACCCAAATTGTTCTCTGTAAGGACCCTCCTATCGTGACTGTCATCAAATAAAATGCCTCAGTATGGTAGTATGGTGAATGTATTATTGGGATCTTGAACATCATATTATGTCATATTGTACTTGCACTATGATATAAAGTGTCATGGGGGGGATTGTTTAGGCCTTTTTATTTTTCCCTTGCACCTTTATCAAGTGACTGCCCCTTCCATAATAGCAATGAATCTTGGCGATTCTTGCCACATGTGTGTGTTCCTTAGTTTTCACACCCTTTTATTTCTAAGTACTTTCACGTGCATGTTCAAATGTTGTTGCTAATTATTCCTTGGTTTCATGTTTTAGTGGATCTACCTTGGCTCTCCCTTGTCAGCATTATGGGGTGTTTCTACTGTTGGTGCTAATTATTCCTTGGTTTCATGTTGGAGTGACCTACATATATAGTATTTGTTCCTATGTACGAGGTAGATGTAGTAGTTGGTTAGCTATGCATTTCAATGAGATGGAGCATTTACCATATGGACACTCTTGCATTAACCTTCCATTTTCACTTGATCAACGTTCTTTAGGATTTTGGTACTTGTATCATATGTATCTTTGAGTTTGAGATATTTTTCCTTTGTTTTCTATTTGATTCGAGTAGTATTTTTAGGGGAACTCATACAATTTTTTGCCTTCTTGATCATGATCTTCATCATCTGTTTTAGAGGAGGTTCTTCTTTCAACATTATAGTAGTCATTCTTCAACCTAGCGTTTGCTTCTTCATGCTTCAATGGTGTTCTTCATGTTAATTCTTTTTTCCTATTCTTTTTATGACACTATTTTGGAGGCTTCTTCAGTCCTTCACTTGTATTTCTCTCTTTTAGAGAGGATTTTTCTCCCATGTGGTTTTTCTCCTTTTCTCTAATTTTGAGAAATCTTTTGTTTGTACATGGGTACCTCAACATTCCTTTCTTTTTGAGACCTATTATGCATTCATCTTTAGACTTTTGAGCTTCTCCCTAAGTTTCACTTAAGGGGGGATGTTAGAGTAAAAGGTAGTTCCTAATTAATTATTTATTTAATTATTAGGTTATTTTTCTTCTAATTACTTAGACTTACTTAGGTCATGTTATTTTTATGTCTCATGTCATTGGATGATGATACATTTTCATGATGTTGTTCTATCCTTGCCTATGGTTTCTAAGTTTGTTATCCTTTTATAAGGATTCTCTATTGTATAACCATTAAAATGCACATTAATTCTAATTCATGCATTTTTAGATTAATGGCTCTTGGCCTCCATAGCTTTTCTATTCTCTCTTTTTGTGATAGGTGTTTGATATCAAGTGATCCTTGGGAGCTATGGAGTTGATTTTTTTCCAAAATTCAATAGGTTTTAATACATAATCATGAAGGAGCATGGAGCATGTAATAAGAGAAAGTAAAGATTCCCCCAACAAAAGTAAATTAGAAGGTAAGGATAGCCATAAATTCTAGATAAGAATCATGTAAGCACATGTAAGACGTAAAATATAAGAGCAAGTTAGAGAGAACATAAAATATAATCATAAGATACAATAATAGTAAGGCTAATAAACATAGAATCATAAAATATAAGCATGATAAGGATCATGAACATAGAAATATTATAAGAAGGATAAGTATCATAAACATAGAATCATAAGATACAAGCATGATACTGATAAAAAACATGCAAGTTAAACATATAAGCATAAACGTAAGACATAGTCATGAAAACCATATGGAAAATTTATAGCATGATATATAAAGATAAGTGTAACGAGAATGATATGCAAACATTATAAGGATGGAACATATAGACATCTTAAAACTATGCAACACAAGAATAAAACAAGGAATAATAAAAAACCAAGGTGTTAAATATGGAGCAACGTGAGGAAATAAAAGTAAAATAAGGCATGAAAGAAATAATAGGATCTAAAAATTAGAAGAATAAAAAAGAAAGATGATGTAGGAGCATCCATGTGAACGGGAAATCCATATCACCCAAAAAAAAACAATTTAGCTTTATTGTTTTGGTTTTGCTTTTCAGTTCAAAGAGCAACTAATTTAGATATGTGGTTAGTTGAGACACAAAAGAGTGAGTTGTGACATTGTTGTATTTTCATTGACAAAATTTCATGTTTCAATATGCAATTTGAAGCTTCATTATCCATTAAAATAAATTTCATTTGGTTCTCAAAGATCAACTTTGGCCATGGGATAACCGTTTATTCATTCGATTTCTTCAATGTGATTTCTTCGCTTTGTTTTAATTGCCAAATTAATTTTATTTGAAATCACGAGTCATTGAACTATTTGAGAAAAATGGGTTTACACATTTTCAAGTTTTAAAAAAAATGGTGAAAGAGGGATTGTGCATGGAAAATGGAGGGGGACTGCACTTATAGAAGATGAAGAGGCAATAGTAGAGAATGAACTTGAGTTTGGCACATAGGTAAAGGAATGTCATCACAACCAAGAGAGGAAGGCTTGCTAGGTAAAAAAGAGGTGACCAGAGGTCATGTGGGAAGGTAGAAAGATAGAAGTTCACGTAGAGGAATAGAGAGGGAAGGTAAGAGAAAGAAGAAAAATAAGATGCCATGAAGACATGGAGAGGAGGACTACATAGGATAAAATAAAATAAAAGTTGAGTAAAGAAGAGTGTAGGGGGCTATGAATAAATGATACAAGGAGAATAAACAAATAAAAATACAAATACAAATACTACATGAAACATAGGATAATGAAGATCAAAGGAGGGTGGATGAAAAATTAATAAAGGATTATCAAAAAACAAAAATAAACTTATAGATTACATAATGTATATTGCTTGTGAATTGTGAAATCAATGAATTTTCTTTGAGTTTATGGTGTCATTTAAAATTGAGTAAAAATTATGATTTGTGCTAGCTACTTATTTTATTGGTCTGATAAGACCCTTAAAAGAAGACCTACATTAATTGGCATTATAGCTTGGATTATGATAGTGTTGAAGAAAACCTTGAAAGTTATTGTTGTGGGTGAGTGAAAAGGAAAGAAGACCTACAACTGTAGAGGGTAATCAACATCACACAAAGAGGATGTGGGTGAAGAGGGCCACAAAATGGTGATATGGCAGTCATGGATATGTTGAGAGGAATTACAACTAGGTTGGATGTGATGGAAATGACAAAAAGGAGAGTAATTACAATGGTATACATTAGTGATCATGAAGATGAAGTTGTAGCACCCAAAACTGACTTGGAAGACAATTGAAAAAATGTGGTTGAGAGTGTATTCTTAAAAGAAATAGTGAAAATTAATAGCAAACCTCGATTGAATCTTTTAAATTACAAAGGAAATCTGAATCTAGAAGAAGTGATAGATTGGATATTGGAGATGGAGAAGTATTTCAACTATGAACTGATTGAAGACTTAAAAAGTGTACAATTTGTGTGCAGGCGTCTTTACAATAAGATCATGTGCAAACTAAAAAGAAACATAGAGGCAAGGAAAAAATAAACTCTTGGAAGAGAATGATGATAAAGTTGAAGTCAAAATTCTTTTCTATAAATTGCCAAACCAAATTATTCAAACAGTTACAAAATTTGAAGCAAAGGGAGAAGAACATGTAAGGATATATCGAATGATTCTACAAATTAAATATTTGGGTAGGGCATATGGAAGATGATATGGAGAAACTATCAAGATATGTGAATGATATGCAACCATATGGAAAATTTATATAACATGATATATAAAGACAAGTGTAACAAGAATGTTATGCAAACATTATAATGATGACACATAAGCAACATAGAGACATCTTAAAACTATGTAACACAAGAATAAAATAAGGAATAGTAAAATATCAAGGTGTTAAATTTTGAGCAACAATAAAAATCAAGGTGTTAAATGTAGATCAACATATGAGAAAGTAAAAGCCAAATAAGGTATGTATGAAAGCATAGGATCTAAAATTAGAAGAATCAAAAGGAAAGATGCCCCCAAGTGGGGTAGAAAAGAATAGATATTAATGTAGAAGGTGAAATGAAAATAGGAGATACATAATGAATATGGCATAAATAAAAAGGTCAAGAGAAATAGAAGAAAATGATAATGTAAGTATATAATAAATAAACATAAGAATAATCAATGTCTCTATTGGATTATTACATCTTTAGTTTAAAATTTCAATGGAAATTTGAATCTAGAAGAAGGGATATATTGGATAACGACGATGAAGAATGATTTCGACTATGAATTGATTGGAGAGCTAAAAAGAGTATAGTTTGTGTGCATGAAATTGAAGGGGAATGCATCTTTACAATGGGATCATGTGCAAACTGAAAGGCAACGTAGAGGTAAGGAAAAAAAAAACTCTTGGGAGAGAATGATGACAAAGTTTAAGTTAAAATTCTTGTATGTAGATTGCCAAATCAATTTATTCAAAAATTTGCAAAAATTGAAGCAAAGGGAGAAGAACATGCAAGAATACACCGAATGATTCTACAAATTAAATATTTGGGTAGGGCATGTGGAAGATGATGTGGAGAATGTGTCAAGATATGTGAATGATATGCAACCATATGGAAAAAATTTAACCTGATATATAAAAATAAGTGTAACAAGAATGATATGCAAACATTATAATGATGGGACATAAAGAACATTGAGACATCTTAAAACTATGTAACACAAGAATAAAACAAGGAATAGTAAAAAATCAAGGCGTTAAATGTAGAGCAACATATGAGGAAATAAAAGTCAAATAAAGTATGTATGAAATCATATGATCTAAAATTAGAAGTTCATCAAAAGGAAAGATGCCCTTAAGTGGGGTAGAAAAGCATAAATCCTAATATAGAAGGTGAAATGAAAATAGGAGATGCATATCGAATATGGCATAAATAAAAAGACCAAAGGAAAGAAAAGAAAATGATAATGTAAGTGTATAATAAATAAAACATAAGAATAATCAATGTCTCTATTGGGTTATTACATCTTTAGTTTAGAAAATAATAATAAAATAAATTAACATATAGATGTTAATTTATAAATAAATAAATGTTAGTTAATAATTAGTTTTTAAATAGGATAGTTGGGTAGTTAGCATGTGAAATGAAAATATTTTAAAAGTTAATTATGTTGTGATATGAAATGAAAACATCATGTTGAATTAAATCAAATAATATTATTTTATTATTTTTATTTGCAATTATGGTTTGATCTACAAAATTATTTTTCTGCTCTACCATTTTTCAATATGATATCAGAGCAATAATTTAATCTTGTGAATGCAATTCAAGATTTGTGATCATAAAGGAGAGAGTTAATATTTGGGAAAGGTATTTAGAAGAAAGCATCCCTAAATCAATGCCATAGTCTTAGCAAACCTAGATAATATATGTGATATTTGTTATCCACATGGGTGGGGACTAGGATGCCAATTTTTTGAGATATCAATCTATTAACTATGACATACACAAGTTGATTTGTGTGTAAGGACAAGGTGAGTTTTAAGGTTTTGAAATCCCAATATGGAATTGACAATTAAGGCATTGCATATAATTTTTATTGTCTAATGTTTCATGCCAAATAGAGAATCATGCCTTCTATCTTTCATCTTGAAATCTACAAGGATAATGTTCCACCCATGGTATATAACACAAAATATTTTGAATGAATTATATATCACCATCATTCTCCACTAACATCTTACAAGAAGATTCATTGAATGTAGAAGACATTTCAGATTTGCAAATATGTTGAAGTATAAATTGTAGTTATTTTATTTTGTGCAAACCTAGTGAAGGGTACAAAAATTTGGTCAAAGAAGGTGTTTCATATTCAAATGATGAAATAATATTTTTTTTTTTGCATGTGGAAGAATTATTTAGAAGGTGGTTGTGCATTTGTCTCTCTAGTTTGGTGAAACCTAAATTTTCATTGGGAAGTTTATTTAAGTTATTTTGATAGCTATAGTATAGTGGGCTTTGGATTTGAAGTTTTTTTAAGATGACATTAATTTTTTTTTAAAATTAATAGATTTTTTTGAAATTTCAATATTCAAATATTTTGGAGTCATATAGAGATTATTTTTGTAACATTGGAGATATTTTGGTTTTTTATGGATAGATAAGGACATTGTACTCAAGTGCAATATAAGTGGAATTTGATACTCAATTTTTTTTAAACATAGCTACATATAATGTTTATACTCTTTTCATCTTGGTACACCTAAGAGGACCTTCAAAGTTTTGAATGCTACATCTAGTAGTTAAAGAGTAACAATATCAAATTGGAGGTTGGAGGCAATGGAGGATGTGTTGGGAATTTCAGGCATGATGGAGCAATAACTTAAACAATTAACCAATGAAAATAGAAAAATTTAATGATAGAAAATGAATTACATAGACACAAAATTTTTTAACATGGTTCACCCAATGTGGGCTACATCCACAAAAAACAGTCCAAATTTATTAATTTCCATCAAAGAATACATGTTAATTCATTAATTTGCAACATGGTCTATAGTTACGTGTAACTTCAAACATCTTTAGTTTGTACTCTACGTGTTGCAAGCATGTGTAGTTTGTGTTGTCATTGATGTCAATAGATATATGTTGTTGTTGCATTGATATCAACCTTGGTGATGCTTTGATTAGTTGCATTATGTTGTTTAGTGTCAACCTCTGGTGTTGCTTTGATAGCAATGTGTATGATTGAGTTGTTATATTGAAGTTGGTTTGGTTGTGATGAGGAAGTATTGTTGATGTTGAGAATGTTTTTTTGATGCTTGGTTTCCAAGTGCTTTTGAGAAAATTTGAAGAAAAGGGAAAACAATGTGGTTAAGAGGTGTTCAGTATAGCAGAGTGGAGTTCAGTGATTTTCTCCGCATTTCTTCTTTTTTGAAGATCTGCTTATGTGGTTTGGATATGATGATTAGAGGTTTTATATCTAGAGTTTCAAGTCCTAAATCATTGTATAGAGAAATTTGTTCTCACTAGTGTGTGAACAGTGTATTGCAGTGATGTTTGGGAGAAATGGTTTTGCTTTGCATTTCTCCAAAGTTTGGTTTTTGGTCTTGTGGTTCTAGAAGCATGCTTATAGTGCTAATTTCTATCATTATTTGAAGTGTTTTGAGGTTTGGATCTCCACAAGTTGGTTTCTTGTGATGCAATATGTGGAAGGTTAACTGTACGTACAGGATGAGTATGTTCTTCAAGTGAAAGTTGTTGTAAAGGAATTTTTTGGATTTCAAGGTGTTTATGAAATATTTGAGATTGTGTTCAAGTGATGTATGTTGTTGATGAGTCATCTTTGATCTAAGGAAGTGTGTACTTAAATTTTTTATGGTGCTAACATAGGTTCAACTGACCTTGGGTGTTTACACTAATTGTGGAAACGCTTTGGTGTTTGTGGAAGTGTGGCATGGTGTATGTGTATGATTTTAGGTCTGATTTAAGGTGTGGTGTGGTCCGCTTTCATTCCTTTCCATCGTAGGAATGCTTAGTGTCAGCCTAATTTGAGTTTGCACGATTGAGGTGCATAGCCGACCTTCTTAATTGTTTTCAAGGTTGATGATGGTATAAATAAGTGTTGAATTGATGCAGAATTGTGCAATGAAGTGTGTGTAATACAAAATGCAGAGTTGTGAAGTGCAAAATGCAGTACAAGATTTAACATGTTAAACTATTGGAAGGACTAAGCAGAAGGTGTCTACATACTTCAAAGAGGTTGTGAATGTATTGACAATGTTGTGGTGGATCTTTCTATTGATTTGAGATGAATTTCTCATTGTAACATTCTTCATGCTTCTTTTCTATAATCTGGTTGTGAGCCCTTGGAAGTGAACCCTTCTTTTCTTTTGGGTAGTGATCCCTCCAATAGAGATCCCCATTGTATTAAGTGTTGGAATTACTTTATATTGTGAGCTAATCCTCACTGTGGTTTTTCCCTTATTGGGTTTTCCATGTAAATCTGTTGTTCTCATGTGTTTGAATTATTGTTTCTCATGTTTACATTGTGTTAATGTATGATAAGATTTCACGTGGTTGTTAAGGGTTTAAGGACTAATGTTGATCTAAATGTTTAAGAGGGTTTTAATGTTTCAATGTACAACTTATTCATCCCCCCTCTCAGTTGTCTTATGTATTCAACACTATGCACTCTATATTGTTGCATGCTCATACAAACACAACCATGAACTTCAAACTTCCATCACATTGCTTGTTGCATGCAATTCATATGCCCACAATTATTATCCTTCTAAATTTAGAATTCGTAGCAAGAAACTGTCAAGTTCAAACAATTACTAAATTGATTTTATTATACATGAATTTCTTTATACTGTTAATTATCTTGGGTGGAAATTTTGACTGTAGAAGTGGCTAAAACTTAACATCAAAGTATGATTAGGATCCACAAACTAACAAGATGGGGGAATTTTATCATCTTGAGCTAGTTTCTTGCTCAAAGATGATACATTGTACGAGAAGTGTCATTTCATATTTGTGTCCTTTCATGGAGTAAGGGAGGCTTAGCATCTTGGTAGATTTTATTGAAGCAATTAAAGTATTCAAATTTTGTTGAGGTTCTTTTGTACAATAAAGGATGGATTATTTCCATAGCATTAGAGGAGGGATATTGACACATTCAGAGGAGATGTGGAATCTTGAAAGAGAGTTTTTCTCTCATGTGCAACTCTAGAGGAGAGATTTTGACATACTCAAAGGAGATGTGAACATTTAGAGGAAATTTTTTCTCTTATTGTGCAAGGAGGATGGAGACACTTTATGTTCTCTCATGTTGTATGAATTTTTTGTAGTTGTTAGAGTTAGGAGATCCACTGTTGGAGTTAGTTTGATGTTTATTGGGTGAGTGAGGAGAATTGATGGAAGTGCTCCATCAAAGTTTCCAAAAGGGTTGTTGTGTTCAACTCTTGTGATGTTTTATCCTTTGTTCGAGTTGATGTAATAAGGGGGGGAATGTTGGGTTATAACATCTATAGTTTAGATAATAATAACAATAAATTAGCATATAAATATTAATATATAAATAACTAAATTTTAGTTTTTTTTACATTGGAAAAACAAGTTTTGAAGGGACCCGAAACCCTTTACAACACTTTAGACCAAAATTCTGCTATAACAAAAAAACACAATAAAGCATAAGTAGTAAACAATAGTAAACCAACAGTAAAAAATAATGACCCAACAACAAAAATACCAAATCTATTTCATATTTTTTAAGGTGTTAGCCACCTCAATCTCTTGGTTGCAGTATAGGTTCACCATGTCCATTAGCTCTTTCTTCTCTTCCTCGAATTAATTCCTAAGGTTCCCCCTTCTACGAGTGCATGAGCCTTTATCCTCATCTTTAGTAGTATTCTTCCCCTTACCTTTAGAGGTTTGGTCATTCTCAAGAAAATCCATAAAATACATCTAATCCTCCCTAAGCTCACTAATCTTACCAAACAAAACCTTCAGGGATTCTGCACTATTTTTAACTGAGCTATGGCTAGCTTACAATAACTTCTTGATGTCCTCATTTGTTTCCTTTACCCTTCCCTCCATTTTTCCAAGGTGACTCTAATAGTGGGCTTTAAAATCAGAGAAGGAACATTCCAAGTCAGCTAACTTTTCAATGAGAAGATCCAATGAAGATCCCTTCTGTTGGTTTTTCGTGTTTTCCTTGAAGCCCTTAATATTGATATTGACCTTGTTAAATGCTTACAACATCCATTTAGTGAGTTTAAAGGTGCATGTGGCAACCAATCGATCCATATCCAATAATTCAAACATGGAGGTATTATTATCATTCAAGTAAGAAAAAACCTCAAAAAGAGGATTAACCTTCAACGGTTCCGGCTTCCAAAGGTTAGGGTTCACACCAACATCCTCACTCACAATTTTCTCAACTAAAGCCTTCTCACTACCAAGAACCCCATCATCCTCCCCATGAGGAGAAGTCTACCAGACAAGGGAGTCATCAATAACAAAATTAGTGTCTACCACATCATGTACCTGTTCATGTTCTAGAGTAACCTTCTTGCCCTTCCTACTACCTTTTGAACCCCGCTTCTTTAAATTAGCAATCCTTTTGGAAGCCCTATGTGGATTAACCTTCGCATCCAACCCTAGACTCCATGGAATGGTCCTTCTCCTTACTACCAGACACACCAGATCCCACCTCATGATGCTCAACATTCTCCTTGGTCTATCATCGATGAGAACTGCCAGAGCTAATATCAATATCTTCCCCATCCGAGAGGGACCCACGAGAATTTGATTTTTGCATAACCAACTTCTTGGCAGGGCCCTTCTTCCTTAAATTCTTCTTCTTTCTCTTTTTAGAGGAAGTCACCACAGGGGATGAGGACCCCACCATAGTGTTATCCTCCTCCACATTCTAGTCAACATTGCCATCAACACTTGTCTTCAAGCCAATCGAAAAGGAATCCTCACTTGTGGCCTTCTTCTTGCCCTTAATAGACTTGGTAGGTGTGTGAGCTCTCACATGCTCCATTATAAAAAAAATGAGACCCTCATGTAGAACAGGGGCCCTACAATTCTTGAAGTGGGCATAAAATGAAACTTCCAAAGACGACAAGAGAAAAAATGGGAAAGAAACATGCAACCCATGTCTAAAATGATTAGGAAGGGTAAAATGGTACCCTAGAAAAGTAGTGAAACAAAATTCAAGAGTAACATAACACATTATAATATCAACCACTTAAGCCCAGATATGCTTCAATGAAGTTCGTTCATACCCCCAAGTTGGCATATTAATCAGCTTCACACTCTCATTGTCCTTGAAGAACTAGTCCATAGCATCATCGTTGCTTTTCCTTTCATTGAAAAATTTACGACCATCTGTCGATAGTCAAGTGATAAAGGAAATAAAATATTCATTAATAACAAACTCCACTCCCTTCACCTTCAAACATCTATTATGCCAACAATGTACAAACTCCACAAAAGCTTTGGGATCATGGCCATGAAGTCTTTCCAGGAAAGGCGTAAATTGCCCATGCCTCAAAATTCTCCATTTTTTTTGCTTCTTCTTCCAACCCTCACAAGATAGAGGCTTAACTCTACTTCTATCTCTACCCATTTCAACAGTCACCATTTACAAAAACCAGAGCCAAAACACTCTTACAAAATTAAGAATGAACATGGGATTAGGCGAAATATAACCCACAAAATGTGTGGTAATAAGGCAATAATAGCTCAATCACACCAAATTGAAAGCTCTAAATTAGCAATCATCTAGCATTAAAAGTTTGGCTTCCTTGGGAAGGAGAGAGTACTCCTCCCACACCATGAAATTATTAAGGTTGACAGCCTATTTGTAAGCAAATCAGCCAAGGAATTACCTTTCCTATAGATATGTGTGACACGAATCTCATCAAAGGATCTTAGCATCATTATGGAGTCCACAATAAGATGTTTGACAACTCAACTTAGCTTCTAATTGCCAAGTAAGTAATTGAAAATACTGAGGGAGTATCTCTCCACCCAAACCCTTGAGTAGCCCTTATCCAATGCAAACTTCATGTTGATAAATGCAACTTTGGCCTCAACATGATGATTGGTCTATATTAACTAAATTTTAGTTAATAGCTATTTTTTAAATAGGTTAGTTGGGAGTTATTCCCGTTAGGGAGCTTGGATAGTTAGCATGCTAAATGATTTTCAATGTAAAACATCCCATTAAATTAAATCAAATATTTTTTCTATTATTTTTTTCTACAATTATGGTTTGATCTACAAAATTATTTTTGTGCTCTACAAATTTTCAATAGAATCAAGGAATAAAATTAGAGAGATTACCATCGAAGATATCGTCATTCCAATAAGTAGCATCAAGTTCTACTACCTTAATTTTAGGTAAGTGTATGGAAATGTGGGACAAAAGGGGGTCTTAAGTGGCCATTTTTTTCTAAAATTAGAAAAAAAGATCTTGGATGAGAAATTGAAGATAGTTACACTCAAAATTTAAAGATGCAACAAGAACAAGAGTTGTAGTGATTTTTTTTTACTACAAGAATCGGTCGAGTATTCATCCCCCTATAAATTGTAGTGCACCTAGTAAAAAAAATTCATGTGATCGGTGGCATTGGCGTGGCACGCCCTTCGGTACCACAGGTTTGGGGGGAGACTAGACCTTGTGACCTCTTGCCTGCAACAAGATGCTTTAGCCAATCGAGCTAGCCCCCCTGCCTCAAGAGTCATAGTGCTTTGAATCTACTTTCTAAACTACTAATTTTTTTAAATGGTGGAGATTAAGGGGTTCAAATAGGGGGAGCACACAAAAAGCTCATTTTTTGTCAAAAAAAATAACATAGTATCTAGTGTGCTCCCTCTAAAATATTAACTTTTTTTAGTATTTCAAATATCACTTCATTAAAAAATAGCCAACATCATGTAGTTTATGCATGCTTTTCTACTAATTTTTAATAAATATATGCTTTTTACTAATTTTTAAAGTGGAAACATCCTAAAAGATTAAAAATGTAGTGTGCTCCCCCCTAAGTTTTTTGGAAACTAGTCAAACATCATTTTTTTTAATGTGTATAAAATAGAGTCTATATTCTAAAAGTGCAATTTAATTCAAATTTTAATGAACAGATAAAAATGAAAGAAAATATACTATATATAGTTTTTTGATAAAAAAGAAGATGCTAGAAAAATAAATTAAATATGAAAACCTTAACATAGTTGAAATATTAAAAATAAATGGTTAGAAAGCTACAAGAGAGCTTGACGCCATTATGGTATTTTTAACTCAACTTTGAAAGAAGTGCAAACCTAATGGAGAGCACACTTTGAGATTACGTCATTTTTTGCAATTTACAAAAAACATGCCTTTAGGTATTGACATGCAATTCCAATACTTTAAGTTGGATTCCCAAGGAAAATCCAAGCCCAATGATTGTTAATACCCAAGGCAACTACAAACACAAGCATGTAATAGCATGCTCATGTTATGGCAAACTCACATTATAATGCACTCATATTATAATACACTCACATTTCTAAGAATTAAAAATATAATTCTCCTTCTCGCTCTCTTCCTCATCTACATATATCTCTCCCTTTCTCTAACTCTATCTTCCCCTTCTTGTTGTCTCCTCTCCTCTCTCCCTCTCTCCCTCTCCCTCCTCTCTCTTTATTTTCCCATATCTCTATCTATCTCCCTCCCTCTTTCTCTTCCCATCTCTCTCCCTATCTATCTCTTTATATCTATATCTCTCCATCTCTCTATATCACCCTTTATATTTGTCTCTATATCTCTTACTTTGTATCTCTCTAACCCTCCCTCTCTATCTCCCTCTCTATCTCCCTCTCTATCAATTTTACATAGTCATTGTTCTATTTTAAAAGGCAATTTAAAAAAAATCTATTTATGGGTACTACCCCCAAACCCTCGCTAGTAGGAGCTCTAAAAATTATTGCCACCCCCTTGGACCCATGTGATATTAGTAGGGGAAATCCCCCCACGGACCTTTCATTAAGTAAGATCCAAACACAACTAAATGAAAAACCTTTAAATTAGGAATATAATTAGGTTCCATTACCAACATGTCCTCTCTATATCTCTCTATATTTGTTAATTGATCCCTCTCCTACTTGTGAAGATGCATTGGTGCAAGAGAATGCAATCATTTACAATCATTAAAATCATGCTTGTTCTTCTCCTGATATCTCTCTTATTTGTGAAGAAGGTATCTTGGTGTTAGAAGATCCAATCATTGAGTGTCATGAGAATCTTGTTTGTTTCTCTCCCCCTACCTCTCCTACTTGGGAAGATGTTGTTAAAAAAGAGGATGAAATCATTGATATATTTATGGGTTGCATAGATGAAGATGCTAAGTGACATTAGATTTCCCCTCAATAGAAGATCATCAACAAGAAGTCCAATCCATTGAGGTTATGAACACACAATTGGCTATTAGATCTCCTTTGATTATTGGACCTCCTAAAACTCCTTTTGGACCTCCTAAAAGTAAAATTATTGGACCTCCTCAGTAACCTCTAGGACCTCCTAAACTTCATGGCCATATCCTAATCTATTTGAAACAACTTACTAGTAATCATGTGTAGCAAAACCAAGTTATCATACTATATCTCACATATAACACTAGAAACAATAAGCAACCAAAAAAAACTCCAACATCCATTTCATTACCCCAACCATACCTCTCACCTGCACCTAATATCTAGTAGCATATTAGTAAAGAATATGATCTTGTTGAACAACTTCATAACACTCTTGCTAAGATTTCTTTGTGGGATTTGATTTAAACATATCCTATTTACCATGGCATTCTTCAAAATTCTTTACAAAAAGTTGGTGTCCCTCCTAATGCAAAACCAAATGATGTGGTAGCTTTAATTGAAAGTATGAATTCACCTCATATGGACATTATATTCATCAAAGTGAATTACCTCCTTTAGAAACACAAAAATAGAATGATGCTTTTATGGTACTAGTTGTTATTAACAAGGTTGGGATTAGATGTACCATCATTGACAATGATTCAGGGATTAATGTTTGTAGTGTAAATATTTTGGATAGAATTAGAGTGGACAAAAATTTAATTTAACTCACTAATTTTTCAATCAAAGGCTTTAATAACGTGGAGAAACAACCTCTTGGTGTGATAATGTTACTTGCTAAATTTGGTATGGTTGCATTACAAAATCCTATCCATGTCATGTCTCATGATCTTTTATACAATCTTTTGTCAGGTAGAATGTGCATTCATGAGATGAAAGGAGTGTCTGCAATGCTTCACCATTTAATGAAATACACTTACAACAACAAGGTTTACATGATAAAATTAATCCAAAATCTGAAAATTATTTACAAACTGAGAAAGGAATGAAAAGTCCTTTGAGAACATTGATACTAACCTCAAAAGTGGAACCTTTCCAAAGCGAAGATAAAGATGAGTGTTTCTCATTGGTGGAAAAATTGTTGGATGATTATTGGGGTTCATTAGATTTCACACCTACATTCATGGGGAATACAAGATCACACAATAAAATTTATAAAAATACAAAGAAGCCGCAATGATATTAACACAATCTATTGAAACATCTACAACTTCTAGCAAAGAGGAAAACATAAATTACACATCCACTTATGATGAAGATGATTATGAGCTTTTGAAACAACTTGGCTATAATGGAGAAGGATGTGGTGTAAGATAACATGGTATCCATGTCCCTATAGAGCCCGATATGCAAGAAACATTAAGAGCTCTTAGTTATTGTCCTTCAAAAATACCTTCACTTAATCATACAAGAGACAAACAATATTAGTTGTTGCTCCTTTCCATGTGTTAGTTGTAGTATCATCACATACTCCTTACCATGCATGGAGGTATTAACTTGGCTTGTGCAATCATATTTCATTTTGTAAGGAGTAGCATATCATCATCCATTTTGGGCTCACCTTTGTCCCTACACTTGGGGGGCAAGGGGTTAGGTAGACTTGTACTAGGTGCATTCCTTCTAGCAAGGGATCCTTTTCTATCTCCTTAAAACATTAATGTAGCAAGTATAATAATATTTTAAGGGGGCATTTAGTCCCTCACTCATCGTTTGTATAAGAAAAAATCCCTTCTAAGTGATGATGGAATGCATCTCCTAGGAAGTGTGACCTTGTTAATCAAAGTGCGGCCTTCTTGATCTATGTGAGTGTATCCTTTGTGGTGATATTGGGCTTGATATCCCCTAAGCGTGCGACCTTTCTTGGCATATAATGTTCCCCTTAGTGTTAATGATATTTTTAGTATTCCCTAAAGTGTGAGTCTTTTATTCCATAAATATTCCTCTCTTAGTGTAGATTTCATGTGTCATATTCCCTAAGGTGCGACCTTTGATGTATTAAGAAAATCCCCTTTGTTGTTTTTGTAAATCATCTTTTGTAGTGGTGTTGTTATAACACCCCTTGAGATTTTGGGCTTATCTTTTCATTGTTTATGCACCCCCTAAGGTGAGTTTTTTTCATCCCCCATGATGTTAAACTTTGTGCACCCCCTAAGGTGAGTTTTTTTCATCCCACCTGACATTAAAGTTTGTGCACCACCTAAGGTGATTTTTTTCGTCCCTTGTGATGTTAAACTTTGTGCACCCCCTGAGGCGAGTTTTTTTTGTGTCCCATGACATTAAGATTGTGCACCCCATGAGGTGAGTTTTTTTCATCCATCATGACTTTAAACTTTATGCACCCCTTGAGGTGTGTTTTATGCACTACCTAAATTGAGATTTTACAAGATATTTCATGGATTCGACATAATTGAGTTTGTTGAGTAATGAACTTGAGCACCCCTTTTTAACATGGCCACCTAGCATAACGCAATTTGATTTCTATTGGAGCCATGTGCTTCATGAGTGTTTAGCATAACACACCTTGCTAGCCTTATGAAACCCATCATATTGCATGGAAACCTAGCATAACATAACTATCTTGCCAGTAGATCCATGTAGTTTATGAGTGATGTGGCATAACACAACTTGTTAATCCTCATGGGAGAATTCCTTTATTTGATGGATGATCTTTGGTATTTGAGACAATGTAAGACTGAGGTGTCTATGCATTACCGACTCAAATCCCTTTAGTACTAACCTTGTGTTTTTGTGTATCTTCTTGGTTTTTATGTTGTATTTACATAGTGTTTGTGTTCATTCTATTTTCATTCATATGTTATGTTATGTCACGTGTTTTCATCATGTATGCTTCATGTTTTCGTCATGTATTTTTGTGTATGTTGTCTTGTTGCATTTCATACACATGTGTGTGATCATTTATGTTCATGTTGTTTTACCATGGGATCTTGGATCCTGGGAGCTTACACACTCCTCCTAGATCCTTTTTCATCCTATCTCTTCAACATCTGGACAATTAGACCACTATTGACACATATTTTTCTACTTTAGTGTTAGTCTAAGTGTAAGCTCATACTCTCACTAAAGTGGGGGCTAAATGTACCATAAAAAATTTTCACCCTTGAAAAATTTCTCTATCCCCCTCCTAAGTTGTTGAGCCTAATCAAGTACCTATTTCCCTAAATTATGCATTCCAAGGCCCATTTGTACCCTTTTTTTGAGAGATTTCAAACATTGAACAAATGTATCAAATTCATATTTTTCCCGTAATACACTATGTCCTGGAAAATAGGGCCAAGACTCATACACCCTAGGGTGTATGGTTCCCCCTATTTTTCTAGGGACCAATTTTTAGTATATCGATGTCAACATTTTAACATTCAAAATTCAAATTGCAAATGATAGCTTTTAGGATTCAATTTGTAGGAAATTGAATAAATGCCTACAAATACCTAGTTATTACATTATTTGAAATCTAACAAGCACTAAGGAGAATTTATGATCAAGCATTATTGTCAAGAGCAACATTTTAAGTGATTTATTGAAGCAATTCAAGATCCAATATCATGTCAAAACCTATGTGAGTTTATGTGTATTCATGTTATCACTTTTTTGTGAAGGCTAACACTTTTGTAGGTCTCCAAAGCATTCAAGCATTCAAGAAAACAAGATCCAAGACCTTGAGGTGATTTGTATGACTTCAGTCCTTCAAGAAAACCATTGAAGGGTGGTGAGTTGCAAAACTTTGTGATTTAATCATTACTTCCTTTCAATTATCCATTTATCATTGACATTTCCATTATGGAAGTGAAAACACTTACACGGGGTTTGACTAAGGAAAGCCCCTAAATGGCCTAACATTTTCCATATCTTTGAATGTGCAGGCTTTAGGTTTGAAGAGGATTGAAGAATGCTTGAAGATCCATTTTTTATTATTTCATTCAAAGCACTAAACCTTCTCAACTCACAAAAAATCACCTATAGAATTATCCAACAACATTCCAATAAATCTGCAAGTGGGAACGAGAGTCTCAGATTTTCCATAAGAGGACTGCAAAAATAGAGCAGGACACCCCTATAAGGACCCATACACCCTTGGGTGTATAATTCCTCTTATGCACATTGAAACCAATTTTTCTGGATAGGTACACAATCTCCTTCATTTTCTAGATCTTCCTGCAAACTGTTGTTTCAGTCTGTACATTGTCTAATTCTTGTAAATTTAGTACTAAGGCACATAGTCTAATTAGGTAAATCATAATCAATCATTTCCAATCCATTTACTATCCCTCAAAGAATGATATCAAGGTTTGATTGGCTCTCCTTCATGGTTGAAAGTTAATCTACACACCTTGTTGATCCCCATCTTAATGTAACCCTAAAAAGAGGTCCCAATTGAATCCTAGGTTTCACCCATCAAATTTTGGGATCACCTCTTTCTTTGTTACAATACCTTTGTATTTTTATACAATATTGAGTTTCAAAAACCAATCCCAATAACTCAAAAAGCATTAGGATTTGTTAGATGTGTATAATATTTTTAAAAAGTAGTCAATTTCCACAAGGAGAACAATCATGTAATATAACAATGATATTTTAAACTCAAGAAGCATTAGGATGTGTTATACATGAATAAGGTTTCTAAGAATGTTTCTAGAGGTATAAAACAAATATTCAAGCTCCACATGGTGAACGATGGTTTAATCCAACACTAGTATTTGAAACTAAATAAATTAGGCTCATAACTATATTTTCTCAAAATAATACTTTAAAAAAAAAAAAAACTCAATAATTTTTTCAAACCCTTTATTCAAATATTTTACAAAAAATAAACACCACAAAAGGAAACTAAACTTAAACAAAAAAAACAAAGTATATAAGAAAAATACATAAACTAACTATCTACAAGGTAGAGATGAGGGGAATTTAAGCTTGAAAATAATGATTTAACTTTTTACCAAAAACTAGTAATGAAACAACCTCTCTAATAAGAGTTTTTAGTCAATAGGTAGGTCATTTAAAATTTCAGCAATTTATAAATGACCTAAGCATAACCTATTGAGAAAGTATCCCATCAAGTGTCATTTAGTATTGTGATGGATTCTTCTAAAGGATTTAATATTAATATAGAGCCTCCTCCTAGCTCCCCCAGTGTTAGTGGCATACATATTTTAGGTAATCCATGATATATTGTATCTTTGATTGGTAAAAAAGAGGTGACATGGTTAGAGTCCTCCATCAAAGCTAATCCATCACCTTTGGGTTCCAAAATGTCAACATGCCTCTAGAGGCCCCTTTAGCACTAAATCCATGAAAACCAATCTTTGAAGAACCTATTTTTAACTTTAAGTAATTTACCCACATTCATTTTAGTCTCTTAAACAAGTAAAACATCCAATTTGTGCTCACAAACAAGATTAGTCAGAAGGTATTGTTTGTGAGGATTGTTGAGCCCTTTGAAATTCCAAGATAAATTTTTATTTCTTAGATTGGGGTGCTCTTCAAGCACATATATGAAATGGTTTGTTGAACTCCATTAGCAATCTCTTTTTTAATATCTCTATCTATAGCATCTTTGAGGGATACTTTCCCACTACTTTAAGGTTCCATTCCACAATTTGTAATTCTTGTGTTCCTATTTACCATTTTGGTTTCAGAATCCTTATCTTTACTTGCCATCCCTCTAGGGGAGTTAAAAAAATATTATTCTTCTTTCCCTTAACCATGACCATTGGGATTTCAACCAACTCCTTTAAAGGCTTTTCAAACTCTTTCCCTTGATAAGTCATGATGAAGAGGGACTCTCTTCTCTTTTTACCACTCTCCTTAATGCCTCCTATACTAGCTAGATAAAACTCACCATCCTCTACCCTCAGATTTTCCCCCTCCAATATTTGGGGATTCTTTATAGCCTCTATTGCCTTTGGGGAGCTCTAACTTGAATATAAGACCCCCTATTTTGATATAGGATAGGCCCTTGTGCCTCAACTCCCATTTGGTCTTCCATAGGATCATCTTGATTAGCATGTTTTGATCTATCAATCCCTTCTATTGAAACACCAACTTCCCACCTTCTTCCACCCACCACTCCACTTCCTTCCAAATCTTGATCTTTATATTGATTTATTTCCTTAAGGTTTTCTTCTTCTTGACTCTCCCCATTAGAATTTTGATGTCTTTCCATTTTTTAACTCAAACCATTTTTATCAATTCTATTCACCATCCTAACTACAACATTATCCCCCTTACCACTAGAGCTAGCAAGATCTTTTTGTATCTAGATTTTATTCTTCTTTATATTATTTACACTAGGACAGTGTTTTTCCTAGTGACCCATTTTATTGCATCCAAAGCAAGAAAAGGGAGAGGGTTCAAACTCCATTTTTTTTTCCAAAACCATAGCTTAGACTTGATATAAATTTGAGATCGAAGAGTGGTTTCTTGATCAATATAAACATAAATCCTTGCAAAAACCAATCTACTTCTAGAGCTAGTCATGTGATCAATAATCAAAAGTTGACCAAAGCCATTAGATATCTCTTTAAATAACTCCTCATTTTAAAATTCATGGGGAGACTATGTAATCTAACCTAGAACAAAGAAACATTAAAGGAGTATTGAGAAGGATTAAAACCAATTAACCATATCTTCAAAGCCACAACTAACTAGCCAAAAACCTAAGGGCCTCCAACCAAGATATTACATAGATCGTCATCACAAGAAGAGGGGAAATAGAAGAAACCTTTAGGCATGGAAACAATATCCATATATCCCTTATTCTTCTATTTCTTATGGACCCAAGCCCTTACAACATTGATTTTTGGTCTAGGACCCATAAATTTTCCAACTAGGGACATCTCCATTTTAACACTCCCCTATCCACAATAATATCAAGGGCATTAATAGAGAACTCACTTGAAATCGGATTAAAATCCATCAACACCAGAGGAGAGGTGCTTTTCCCTTTAGGTTTGAATCCTACCAATCTCAAGGCCCAAGAGAAAGGGACCATAACCTATTCAAATGTCTCTCCCAAGGATTGTCCTTTTTCCAAGGCCTTTTTCATTACCCTCATCTTTAATATTGCATGAGCGTTGTAACCTCATAGGACCATGTCCTCCCACTAAAGTCTAAGAAACATTATTATCCTTGGTTCCATCTCTATCCTCTTCCTTTGAAAGGCTCACCACATGGGGATTCCACATTGTTTTCTTCCATTTTTACAATCCTCCTAACTCTCCAATTCTAATCCAAATATCCCTTCTACATAACTAGATATTTTCTACATTCTATCCACAAATTCACCATGTTCTCACCTTTCATTCATAGAATTGCAATCTTCCTACCTCTCACCTTTTGTCTTCCCTCCCTTGATGTTATGACATTAATATATTATATTAAATAATCATACTATGTTTACATGCATATAATATACATATTATAAATAATAATCACTAATAAATATATCATATTATATATATATATATATAATATTATATTGATTTAGGGTTCAAACCCTATAATCAATTTTCATACCATTCATATTATATAAAGAGCCTTTAAAATTATGGTTTTCATGGATTATAATGTTCATAGGTATTTTATATCACGTAAAAAATGTATTTCATGAAGTCTAAGTAGGGAATAAATTTGCATATTGTATTTCATTGCAGACTAGTCCTATTTGAATGTATATTTTTTATTTTCATTTCAAGAAGTGCATATGGGAAAATAAGATTTTGGAATTTTTGTGAGAAATTTTAAGTGTTTATAAAATAATACTTGAATATGTATGGAAACTATTCACTCTTGGGCAATGAAAATGGAACCTCAAATATTTTTTCTTGTTCTCCTTTTCTTGTTGTAAGGACTTGGAGAACCCCTTGGTCAATGGTCCCTAGTTTTTTGGTAAATTTGGGGTATTCTTGAAGAAATGGTTTCATAAATTTGACTCTACAAAGGAAAAATCAATATTCCTCTAGTTTAGGTGTGCCTTTTAGGTCTTACTTTGGAGTTATGGGAAGAAGTGTTTAGAGGCATCACTACCTCTTTCAATCAATTGGTTTATACATGTGCAATCTCTAAAACTTGTAGGCGATTATTTTTCTTAGATATGTGTCTACATCAATTTATATTCTCACCCTCCTTCAATAATTTCTTTGAAGTCCAAACTTGGGGTGTGTAAACAAAGCTTGGTCTCTGAAATATCTCCTTTCACATGTTTTATCTATCTATCTCCTAGACATATAGCAAAGGATTGTTTGATCAAGATCAAGGAAGTGGCTCCCATTGTTGAGGAGGCTAAAGAGGTTCCCTTTATGGAATCCCAACCGATCTCCCTTATCAATATGGGATCTGAGTTAGCTTAACCAAATTCAACAACTTCTTTACAACCTTTAAATTTTTCTCTTTCGAGCCTCTAGTCTCAACTCTATAGGAAGTTGAACCCTCAGTGTATAAGAACACTTCAATTAATGGACCCCTAGCCTTTGAGAATGGTGCATCTAATGGAATATTGGACTTGAAGGTTGTTCCTCCAATAAAATTATAGTAATTTCATAGTTATTAGTTTTAGAGATAGATGTCCCCTTAGGCCTCTCATCTCCCCCTTTGTAGGTGCTATCATGTATCTCAAAGCTTCCAAGTCTATCCAAGTTCTTGCCTTTTCTAACAAAACTAGTAAAACACCTTCGAGCCTGAAGTTGATTCATTCCCCTATGGGGAAAAGGTAGACTAGGAACACCAAAAACAATTGGATGTGGGTCTTGTTGGGTGCCCATCTTAGCAAGAAGCCAAGGAAAAAGAAACCTCAAGGGAGATTGTGGATAGATTTCAAGGTACATTGAATTTCACCAAAACCAAATTAACACCTAAAACTAAGAAATGAAAATAATTGGAAACTATTCAACAAAAAATCCAAATATGGGGCATGAATCAATAAATCTTTGAAAAATGGAGAAGCCTCATTTAGAAATTCAACTCCTTAGTTGCTATGGAAGAAACCTTTTGAAGACAAAGATCCAGATCTTTATGGTTCAAAGAGGGTGACAACAATACCGAATTCTTCCACATCAATTCTCTCATGCATAAAGATTCTAAATTGATTAGAGAGACTATAGATGATAATGATGATTCTATCCATAATCAATATTTTATTAAGATGAAGCATTGCCATATTTTAGAAAACACATCTCAAAAGATAGAAAAATAGGGTTTTTCTTGGATGAATCTATCCTTAAGCATATCCCTTCTTTGGTTTCTAAAAATGATGATGTTTCTTTGATGACTAAGACGATAAAAGATGAATTTAAATTTTTGTTCTTCCCCTTTGATGGTAGCAAGGCACTAGGGGCCTAACAAAATTCCTCATATTTTTCTAAGATTACTAGTAGGTGGTTTACAAAGATGTGGTGGATGCTACAAATGATCTTTTTCTTTAGCAAAGGTTCTCAAGCAACTCAACAACTCTTTCTTTATTCTTATTCCCAAGAAGCAGGGCACCAACCACTTCTATAACTTTCATCCTATAAGCTTATGTAACTCTCTTTAGAGATTATGTTAAAAAATCTTAGCTATACAACTACAAAGACTTCTTACTCACTTGATATATCCTTAGAAAATAAATCGTGTGAAGGATCATCAAAATTTGGATTCCATTCTTACTATCCATGAAGCTATCCATTCCATGGAAATGAACAACAAAGCCAACATGGTTCTTGAGTTGGATATGAACAAATCTTACAATCACATTTCTTGAAATTTCATGGATGTTGTGTTGATGAGGTTTGGGTTTAGGCTAAGGTTTAGGAAGTTAATTTGAAGCTATATTACACCTCGATTTTTTATGTTATAATAAACAACTTAGCCTATAGTTTCTTCAATGGAAGTTGTATCCTCAAATAGGAGGATCCCAATCCCCCTTTTTGTTCATCCTTTTTGCTGAAGAGCTTGGTAGAAGTTTTAGCTTAGCTGCAACTATGAGGAGAATTAAAGGTTTTATGCCTACTATTTAATTCATCATGTAACTCATCATAAATTTATTAATTATACAATTGTTATGAAAGATATCAATGTCTAAAGCCACTTAAATAAAAAAATTACTTCAAAATTATGAAGAGGCCTCTAGCCAAAAAGTCAACCTTGCCAAGAGCAATGTTTATTTTATCAATATTCCTCTACCCTAACAAAATAAAATTTCTTAACTACTCGAGTGTGAGGAGTTTTTTCTCCCAACTAGCTACGCGGGCCTTCCCTTATTCACTAGTCCCATTATGAAAGGGTTGTGGTGAAACTTGAACAAAACTAGTGATCAATTCATTGAGAGACCATGGGATAGGGTCATCTCAACAAAACCAAGATTGAAGGTTCCCTTCAAGAGAAGGACCAAAATAAAAGAAGAGGAGAAAATAACAATTGGACATAATACCTTCAAATGCTAAATTAACCATTCATCTCTTGCAAAAAATTGGAAGAACTTCCATTTTTACCAATAAAGTCCATGGTTACCTTCAAAAACTAGCCCTCCACTTTGAAAGCCCTAATAGTGATTGCTCCTAACCATAGGGTAGGGTCATCTCAACAAAACTAGGATTGAAGGTACCCTTTCAAAGAACTACCAAAATGAAAGCAAAGGAGCAAAAACCTTCCATTTTTACCAAGAAGGTCCATAGTCATCTTCAAAAACTATCACTACACTTTGAGAATAGCAATAATGATTACTCCTAGTATGGACTCATCAAAATGATTTGAATGATTGATTTTGTTCTACTATTGAGTCTCATAAGTTGTTTAACAAAAACGAAATAATAGTTATGAAGTTGAATAGTTATATTGATATTTGAACAAGATTATGGGCACGAAAAGCTTGGAAAAGCATGCCAAGAATATTTGAGATAGGATATCGTCATGATACCTTTTCAAGATGATGTAAGCATAGATTTTCTTACAGGATAAGGCAATCTTTGTTACTAATGTGTTAATAGTTTAAGTACTCTCAGGTACTTGGAATTTATTTCACAACATCTCAAAATAGTTGTGGCACGTATGGATTATTCTCCTTGACAGCGGATAAACAACATATGCTAATTATTCTTGAATAGGTGGCTTGCTAAGAATATTACACAAAAAATTGTCACATTGGTGAGTACGCTTATCATCCTTTGAAATAAAAAATTTAAAGTTTCAATAAAATTAGCACACTAATACATGTGTTAATAGTCGTTTCAAAGGACTATGCAAAGAAAGAAAGGAATGTTTTATTGGTTTCAAACAAGCATTTGCCTATATATCTGGGCTACAGTAGTTGTTTGTTTTCATCGAAGTTATTTTTCTTCTTTGCAGAGTTGTTGGATGTCTTTTTCTGGTTCGAATTTGGAAATGGATTATCGTCCACAAAATCTCAGAATGTGGTTTCCAGTGCAAAGATGGGAAGCTCTGATTTCTGGCAAGATTGAAGTAGAGAATTTGCAAATAGTGTTTAAGTTTTGATGTCCATGTGATTTCAGATGTCTCAAATGTGTCATTGGGAGTGAAGTTCTCTAGCCAAAAACAAGAAGGTTGATTTTTCCTTCAAATATTCTCTCAATATTCATTTCAAATCTAATGGACATGCTTCAATGTCTAGTTTTTGAGACTGTTATTGCAAAAAAATGGTCAATGAGATTTTTTTGCAAAATGATGCTCTACTTACCAGTGCTCAGAAGCATGTTTTCTCTAGGGGAGAAGGATATGTGGGTGGTATTTTCCCTCTACATTTCTTACCACACAACAAAGATTTTGTGAATGTTTATGATGCTCTTAAGCAGTCATTAGAATTCTCTAATCCCAGTCATTTGAATAGAGCTTTAACAAGATATAGCCATCATTTGGGTAGGGAAATATGTAAAAAAATTAGAGAAAAATATCACTGCACTTCTTTTCTGCATCACCATAATTGTTATCATGCAACTCCTTTTTTGCAACGTCAACCAGGTACTCTTCAAACAAGCTCACAAGGTCCAGATCAAAACCTGTTTCACAACATGTCTCGGCCACAAAATCAAGGAGTAAGTTACAGGAGGGTTGGCATGGTTGATGTTCCAGATATGAATATTGCTATAAATTCTCAGAACGTGGAAGAAGGAAATGAAGAACAAGGTGACAATTTGATGGAAATCATGCACATGGAGGAGTAAATTGATTGAAGTAAAGTGTTGGTTTTTGAATATACTACATAAAGTTGATCCAAAGGTTTTTTTCCCCAACATGTTGAAGATTTCAAATGAAGACATATGATGCAAATTCGGTTTTTGTTGTTTAAAACATGTATGTAATGCCTTTTGATGTAAATGGCATTTTTGTACTTACGGAATATATAAGTTTCGAAAGGCAAAATTATAGGATATTGTAAAGATGAAAACATTGTAAAAATGATCATTTTAATTGGTCATAGGTTAGATTTCTTTTTTCCGCATTTTATGAGTTATAACCAGAGGTTTTCTTACTGACTCTTTCCTACCGATATGCTCCTTGAACCAATTTTTGTACAAAAATATTTACTTATAATATAATAATATATAGTGGCATGCCACTTTTGTTTAAAAAATAAATAAATGTGCACATTTATGGTAGAGCATATAATGATAATGAAGTTGAAAGGAAGGTCTACATCAACAATGCTGAAATCTAAATAAATTTTGCTCAAAATTGTTGGAAAAAAGAAGCTTGATACATCTATACATTAGAAATTGTACATATGCAATCTACAACAAATACAAATAATAGAAAGGAAAGACAGCACATATTATTTTTAAGTTAGGATAATCCTTTTAAGTACAAAAAAAATCAAACACAATAAAAAATTTCACTATTTCAAAAACTCAACCATTCTCTAATATAATAATCTATCTTTCTTCCTGCACCCTTAATCAGGTGTAGATATTAATAAACATATCCAAAACAATTTTAAATGGTTGAGAATCATATCTAAATGGACATTTCAAAGTTCCTCCTTAGTTGGATTACCTCCCTTCTTTCTCTTAATTAAAAAATAAATAAAACCGAAGTTGAATTTTTTATTGACAAATGAACTAAGGTCGTTAATCAATGATATGATTGTGCTTTTATATCACCTTTCTAATGAAATCCCCACTATTTCCACTTTCAAACTAAGTGGGGACATGTCTTCTATAAAACCAATTTATGTGAAGAGTATTGATTTCAACTTGCATTTGGTAATCTAAAGAAAAACTTTTAGAACACATCATAATTGTCTTTCAAAGTCATGCCATTGATGTGAAACGAAAAAACGGATAGTGGAAGACCAATTGAGGATTCAAAGCACTTTGCAGACTTGGACGGTCACATATATTGTGACCTGCTTTGTGTATTCCAATTACATCCCAATTCCTATACTCATTTTTTTGAAATTTGATTCCATATTATTTTCATAGAGGACAGGGACCATAGAGGACAGGGACAATTACAGAATAGTTTCTAGAGCCACATAAAGATCAACTCGTTTCTATTTGATTAAGTAGTGAACCAAAGGACCTCTTTGCATTCATAAGATAGAGCCCTCTCTTTGCTAGGAGGGGGTATGGTATGATCAAATTCGTTAATATTATTCAAGATTTTAGAAATCAGTTAATTAAATTTGCTTGTACTCAATCATCCCCATTGGACAGTGCGAGGGACTTTGCAATGGCTACAACAATGATGGGTGTTCCAAGACTGTTTGTATTTTAGCCAGTTTGAAAAATTACAAGTACATTCTCCTGATTGCAATCCTCTGTCAGGATTTTGAAATTCAACACCCAAACAGCTTCTCTGACACAATGGTATAGGATTTCTGACCAATGGATAGCAAGATGTAGAAATAGTTCCATTCCCCTGCTGCTGCTATCCAGTATAGTTGAACACACTGGCAATGATTTGTGCCCTTTGCCAGGAGGCTTATGGCTGGTTTATTGAAGCAAGCCAAAGTTTGGAACAAAGTGGGAAGTAGCAGGGCAAACGCCTTTCCCAAGATCTTGAGCAGATGGAATTGTTTCTCCTTCAGGTAACTGTTGGGTATCTTCTAAAGCCCACCGCCGTTGGCCATATCTGTGACAACCAACCAACCAACATTTGATCAGTATCCACTAATTTAGGCAGTCTTAATTTGTATAACTTGCTCTCTACCGGTTCCTGGGTTCGCTTAAGTATTTTCAAGATTTGTTCTTTCTTATCTATTTAGTTGTCTCAGTTGCATTCTTTATACTGGGTAGGCTTACTTGTTCATCAACGCATATTTATAGTCAGTAAAATTAATTGTTCGTCATAGCCTATTTAAGTAGTAAAGACAAATCCCCATATTCAATATTGTCTCACAATCAGTCTTACTGTGTAGCAAGGACCTCGACTTGTATTTGGATTGAAGAGTGATCTGATCTTGCTGGTGGCCTATAAATGTAGGTTTAGCCCACAAGGATAAAGAAGTGATAAGGAGCAATGGATTTTACTTGGTGAGAAGTTGTTAAAATCTTATTCTAATTACTTTGAGAGCAACAAAGAAAACAGGAGGAGCCCATAAATAGCTTTGTTGAATACCTATTCCTGTACAAATTCAATGTTTTTCTATGCTACTCAAAAACAAATTATTTTGCATTTCAGGTTTACTTGAGTTGGAGTTATTTGGGTAGACAGAATCTACAGGGCAAAAGGACCTAAGAGTTAGACCATGTACTCAAGCCCTCCAAAATAACCTACATACTGCAATGGGATATGAGCATTCTCAAACATAAATACAATGATATTAATGCATGCCATACCTGTAATGTGTTTATCAAATGGTATAACAGGATAATATTAGAGGATGTAATATAGTAGGTATAATTTTTCCAGTCCATGAAAAATAGTTTTAAAGCTTCTGGATTCAACTGTGTATTTTTATTTAGATTGACGTTTCAAATCACACTCAGTGATTCGTCATCAGGAAGAGGAGTCACTGATGATGAATCACTGAGTGTGATTCGAAACATTGATCTAAATAAGGATATAATATAGTTTTAAGCATGTGGAGGATATGAAGAGTGCAAGTTCACAAAATATTAGAGGCAATGATGACTTCCAAAATTGTTGAAATAAATGGATAAATGATTGATTACTAACAAAAAAATATAAATCACCATGCTCAGTTCACCCAAAACTTTCTATGATAAAATCACATGAAGGCATAAACGTATACACTTCATTCTATATACTACAGAGTGCTTATCAGGAAAAGGATAAGGTTCAGAACTTGGGAAACTTCGTGCAATCCGTGCGAGTCCAGCCAATCCGGTTGTTGCCATTGTCATGAACCACAAGATAACCCTGCAAAGATATGTCTGTAAAACCAAATGCATCATTAAGATAACTGCTAAGAAGACTACATTAATGCTCAAGATAAAAAGCCTTACTGGCATCTGGCACATGGATGCCTGAAGTTTCTGAACAAGGAATAACAATCTCACAAAACACAACCTAGAAGAAGTAAAACAACTATGCCATATGGAATTCCAATTACCTCCGATGACATTGTAGGGGCTAATTTCGGTGCCATCAAGTATCCCTAAACAGACATTACCTTTACCCTGCTCATGTGTAAAGGTTAGTCAGTATGTTCTACTTGTGAAGAATTCATAAAATCTTGAACAATGAGTAGATGGAGTTATTTTGTCTCGACACTTTTAGTCACCTTCACTATGATACATTTTAAGCAATCAAAGTTGTATGATGTTAACGTTCAGGCATCCTTACACTGATTATCAAATAACCCTCTGGAGGGATTTCAAACTTTGGGCTTCTGGCGAATCGTGAGGTGCTTTTGAAGTTGAATTTTAATGGTTTGAAGTATGATGTTGCATCTGCAATGGATCTGGAAAACTCACAGGAGTTAGATGATAGGATGTTACCCTAATTTATATAATCTTTACAAAATAAGAAACATGCAGTAAGATTCATAAAAATGAATCCTCATGTGTGAAATATGAACAAATTGACAGATCCTTTCACCTGAATATTTTATTCCCTCGCCAACAGAGTGGCATGGTCAAATCTGATGAATCTTGTACCAAATGTTTTCCAAAGCTTGCTTTGACCTGTATCAACCTTGCATTGTCAGAAGTTCAGAACTAGAAACTAACTATACTAAAATGGCATAAAGTTAAAAGCTGTTTCTAAACACTCACTGCAGAGACAAGAGCATAATGAGCTTGTTTTGTAAAGTATGTATATGAGCTGCCAGTGTCAAATATTATGCCTCCTAGGCTTCTTTCATCACCATCCTTCGCAAGAAATTTGTTCGCAAAGATCATCTGTGCAGCTCCCACATGGTAGTATCTCCTGATAAGTAAAGGAACAATTTGTGAATAGATGCTCATAAACATTTTAGATGAGAAAGGGTTCAAGAATTTCCATTTTACATGAAATTAGGATATTAGAGTTTGTCTAACTACTTTCCTATTAGTCAAGTTTGCCCCTTTAACCCTGCTTCTAATATATTAACAATTGATGCAAACAAAATAGATGATGACAGCAGACACACTTTTAAAGATGACACAAGCCAAACTCTAAATTTAAGGGTCAAAGCTATTAGCTCTTATGTTTGAGATTAATGTTTTCTTTTTCTTATTTCTGTAATTTAAATTTCTGAGAACAAACATGAAACATTTTCTCTCCATGAGTTAGGTGTATCAAAAGGACAGGCAGTGTACTCAGGGCTATGTTTTAGCTTCTTTTTGGGGGTTGGATGTTTTATGTAGAAATCTTACGTGTACGTTGAAAGCTGAACTTCATGTAATCACAACATACGATACCTGTAAGTTGTTTCTATAGAAAGAAAAGCATTTGAGTCATGACACAGAAAAAATATTGTATGCTTAAGTGTCAGGAAAAGAATGAACTAAAGACCAAGAAGGATTATAGGCAAGGATGCCTGCAGGAAACTAGGCATCAGATTATTTAGAGGACTCGGCACAGATTTTAACATATATACGCATTTGCACCCTTAAATCAGAAATATAGGCATCTAATACTTCTAATGTATAAGAATATTTATAAGCTTTATACAAGATTAATAAAGTTATTATATAATATTATAATATAATAAGCTAATATTAAAAATTATTATTACTATTAATAATGATAAAATTTGCAAAATGAGATGTCTGACTTTATATCTGCCAATTGCATTTGCTTAAATGTTTCCAAGGCCTTTTAAACAAATTATTTTACTGCATATCCTGCAAGTATGGCATTCTAAGAGACCACATGTTTCTGAGGCATTTTGTCAAACAAGTCATGTGCCTTGTGACTTGTCTATGCTCCAACACTTGGCATAGATATCTATCAGGGCATTGGCAAGTTCTAATACCTGATAATAATCCGCTATCATTTTCTCTTTGATGGATATCCATACCATAGTTCCCATACTTAGGCTTGACTCAGACTCAACAACTTAAAAAATACTTAAATTTCATTGAAAAAATATAATTTTTATACAAAATACAAATACGAAATGTATCAAATGAGTGTGGTGGGGATCTAGGGGTAGCACCCCCAGTGTGGTCAAGGGGCAATGCCCCTTGCAGGGTTTCTGGGGACAGCACCCCCAGTGGAGTCGAGGGGCAGCCCAAATGAAGGCTTCAAAAAACCACACATACCATCATGGTGCATGTCATTTTCATAATTTTTAATAAAGCAAAAAACTATGTTTTTGAGTGCAAAAATCACACTTTTTCCACATTTTTTCCAAGACTGCTGCATCTCTTAAAAAGTCCTGAAGCTTCACCAAGAACAGCATTTTATGCATATCCTGCAATCATTTTGTCAAACAATGCATGAGCCTTGTGTATGCTTTGAAATTTTTTTTTCATACATATCTACCAAGACATTTCCAACTGCAATATCTGATTAAAAAAGCCCTTTTCATTATGGTTTGATAGATGACCATGATGACTCTTATGTTGACACAGGTTGGAGCAAGCTGGCAAAAGTGAACTGATCGGTTTAGACACCTGTTTGTTGCATTTGACAAAACAGTGTCCATCCTCATGAGGATAGTTACGTTTTCTTTTAGCTGCAAATAAGGCATTCAACAAGATGTCTCATTCTGTTAGCTGCGAATAAGCCTAAAAACAGCAAGGATGAATGATGAATTAGATGCCAAATTAGATAAACAGAAAAATCACAAAAAAGCAATGGATTTGTTGCAGCAAGAGCAGAAGGAGGCAAAATTCAGGTCAGGTTTTCCCATGTTCGTCCTAGATGAACCCACAGAGCTTTTGGAAAACCCTGGCCTGATCCCTTGTTGAACTGAACCCGAATCCATATCTGGGCTAAATTGGACCCAAACCTACAAGTCCAAGGGGCCAGACCGGTAACACAGCATTATTGAACAATAGTAAAGGTGGTTATGACCAGGTTAAAATTCTATACATAATTGTCATCAGATTATTTAGAGGAGAAGTAAAATAGTGAAATTTGGAAAAAATGGTCAAACATTTATTTGTAAGCTAGGCAATCTGCGGAAGTATTTGTTCATTTTAGTAGTTTCAAAGCTTAAAAAATAAAGAATTTCTATACAAGAATACACAAAACCCATTAGTAATTTACAGTTCAGAATACAATTCAAAAAAGTTGTACCAAATTGAAATCAAATTAGCAACATTTACGCTGAGCTCCTTGGATTTCCACTTCCAATATATTTCATTAGAAACAAAGGAACACCAAAGGACTAGAAGGAAAAAACAGTATAAAGAGACAGCGTTTTGCAACTCTGCAAACAAATGCACACATTTTGTAGCTAGGCAATCTGCGGAAGTATGACATAAAGGTCATTCATGATGGGAAGGGTAATGCTCGTTGGTGCATATTGATGGAATAAAAACATATTTTCCAGCCTTCGAAGGAATAAGGTAAGCAACCAATCTAAATGTTTTAACTTCTATTTCTAGGTTAAAACTAATTTGAGCAAGCTATGCAAGAAGAGAAAGTTTGTTAGAAATTATTTAAAAACAAAGGTCCAAAAGAGAAATACCAGTTTGCTAATAAATTAGGTTGTAGGATGTCCTCAAGTATCGGGAAGTACCAGGAAGCAACAGAAAAATCCTGTGGCAAATGGGCATATGTCCACCATGCTCAAGTTAAGCCCAACATGGCCTCTAAACAAATCCTGAAATTTTCGAGAGCAGGGGGTCTGAGAAACCACAGAGGTGGGTTGTGGTGGTATGAATTGAGTCATGGGATCAGTGCCGACATTGCTTTGGAATATGAAAGCATATAAATAGGAATTAAAACTACCCTCAGAATGTTCCATGTAAGACTTGTCAAGATGGATTCAGAAGCAGGATGATGCAATGCATCCAACCAAGGAGGTGATTTTTGTTTTCTGAATGGTTTCTGTTGGCATTGATTTTTACACCTTCTTTTGAGAGCTAATGATTAAAACATAGTTACCAAGTCCTGCCAGATCTTCACCAGATTGTTGGATCCATATTTTTCAGAGAATGCCAAATCAGTCCAATCCAAAGAATTTTTTAATTTTGTTTTTAAAAATTAAAAATTTCATTTCCTATACATAAAAAATGCAAAACACACACAAAAAAGACTCGCCAGATACATAAAAAATGCAAAACACACAAAAAAAAAAAGGCAAAAAAATGTCAAAAAACTCACAATTTTGCCCTATATATAAATGCATGAATGCACCTCACACTTCGTCACATAGCACTTGGAGAGCAAATATTTTTCATGAAAATTTGCCAAATACCTAATTTCTCCCTTAAGTGATAAAATTGTGAAATGGTGTGTGACAAGAGGTTTTATGTGGTTTCAAAGGCCCCGGACCCTGTGAGGGGCTGCTCCTCGACCCCGCTGGGGGCATTGCCCCCAAACCCCCACGAGGGGCGTTGCCCCTTGACCCCACTGGGGGCGTTGCCCCCAAACCCTCACGAGGGGTGTTGTCCCTCAACCCCATTGGGGGCGTTGCCCCCAAACGCAAACCCCTACAAGGTCATTGATATCTCCACTCCTAGACCCCACAAGTTATTGGGATCTTTTCTCATATAAGAAAATTGATTACAATGAGGGGATTTGGGAGTGAAGATTGGAATCAACAACTTAGACTATCAGGCTTTTAGCCATCAGGATTATGAATAAGTGCGAATTTGTACTCAATTTGCACTAAAATCAATCAAATTTAATAGAAAACACTTTCGTACTCATTGGATTCATCTTGTCATTGAATTTTGCAAAAAAAATGTGTTTCTAATGAAATTTAAGCAATTTTCAAGTCGTTGAGTTTTTTGCTGAGTTTTTGCCGAGTTTTCTCCAAGTTTTTGCCAACTCGTCAATTTTGGGCTTGGCGAGTTTTTTGCCGAGTCGAGTTTTCCAACTATGACTGAGACCATGGAGATTAAGGTGTAAATAATGACTAAGAAGTCCTATTTGAAGAATTAAGCTCTATCCACATAATTAATTATGAATAGCCTTATTCAATTCCTAGTTTCTAACAGCTAAAATGTAACAAAGTGTGAAGCCAAAGGATTCAAAGGCAAAAGAATCTGACAAACAAGAGTGTCAAAGAATAGTGGCAGAGAGAGATGATTTTATATGAACGTTCATTGAACTAAAAATAGTCCTTGAGATAGATGATGAACTTTAGCAATATAATGATTCAGTGACAGTGTTTGATGAAGCTTTTGTGTTTTCAGGCTCACATTTAGGAATCAACTAAAGAATATCCTAACAGAATGATTTCGATCTTTCAATTCAATAAATGAGAGAGAAAGAGAATGAGGTTTTTAATTTCGACTTACATGGATGGCTTGCCAAGCAGAGGAACCCACGTCATGGACGAGGTAGGCACAAGATCATCACCGAAGAACATGTATCCCCCTTTTTTCCCTCCTCCAGCGATGCAAATGCCTATAACATTCTTGATGAGGCCTTGCTTTTCCCATTGAGATGGAAGACTTGCTGTGCCGCTACTCAGACCTAAAACACCATCTGTAGTTTGTGTCTGTTTCAAAGAACCACCTTGTTTATATCCACACCTGTCACAGGAAAAATGAAAGTCACTGATAGCCTCGAATTCATTTACATAATCTTTCTTTTCTTACAGCCACGTAGGCCAAGAAAGGTCAGATCACCTCCAATTGCGTTTTCTGTTTTGGTTCATCACAAATTATGGGAACAGAGCAGATTTCTTTTTCATTATTGAGGGGCTACATTCTATGATAAGAGGTAATGAATTTGAAGCCATGTGCAACATTTATGCCAAGATTCACATGAAGTTGTAAATGGACAGTGTCCTATGCATTTAATATATCTTAGTCCCTTGGATGCTTAAGAGCATGGTATATGAGGTTATCAGATTCTCTATTTCATGATCTGTCTCAAGTTTTTGCACTCTTTGTAAATGGGGAGATAAAGAAAGGAAAACGTCTTACCCAAATACATAATTAGGCCTGACGACAGTGCCATTGGCGAGTTTCACCGCGACACTGTCCCTAACAAGAATTCCGTTAGAGAACGCATTATCAGCATACTTAATATCATAATAGCATTGCTGGGAAGAACTCCCACAGCCATAATTAGCATGACTAGATGCCTGCACAGCTGCACACAGAGGATCCTTGCATGATACCACTGAGCGTGGCTGGAATTTGTACCATTCATGGGGTGTCTGCGGAAAACGAAATTACTCATTTGAATCACAAACTGAAAGCATAAATAATGTTTATATCCCCTAGCCTGCTACAAGAAGTCATAACTATACCAGTGCCAATGAGCATCCAAAGAACCCAAACGCGCTAAACTAGCCATATAACATTTCTGCAATTGCGCACAAAAATAAAATATGGGTTGTAATTTTTATTTACCTTGGCACAACTTTGGCAGGGAGCATCGCACTGAAGCCATGTTAAGTCACTGCCAGTGTCTACATCCAGAAAATATTCCTTGGGGGGATTACCAATAAACGCAGTCACGTAGTAAATCCTGCAATTCAATTTGCATATTCATGAGCTTTAAATTTGCAATCCAAAATGAAAGGAATATTTTGGGGCTTTGCTTTTTTTCCTTACCCATCTGGATAAACATTGCCTTGCACATTAAATAAGGTGGTCTTTGATGCTGCTTGTAATCTCCTGCCAATTCTCTGGGTGTCCTGTTCAACTAATGAGGAGACCTCGGATTGTTCATTCTTGGGATAAATTGGGTATACATCCACTGCTCCTAAAGACACAGGGATCCATCCGCTTAAGATTGTCAGCACAAAAGCCACTACAAACAAGAGCTTCGCTATGACATCAACTTTCATATTCCCAATCAGATAGATGTCTCTCAATTTGAAATAATGCCGGATGTTTGTTGAATACAAAGGAATGAATAATAAATGATGATGTTCGTAATTGAATGAAGCTATATAGAGAAGGTAGGTTAGTCCTGAAGTCAGTCCATAATATCAGTCCATTAAATTGTGAAAAATAAATTCTCTTTAAAACTTATTATAATTTTTATAAATTATTTTAGAACAAAAATTAAAAGAGATTTTATATTAATTATTCTTGATTATTTTTTATATATTATTTTTAATTGTTGTTGTAGTAGAGAATTCAATTTAGTTTAGACAAGAGAAAAAAATAAAATAAACTCTATCTATTAGAAATATACACATTTAATTGATATATTATTTATATTATGTATTAAAAAGGCTTAAAGTTATGCATCTCAAAGAAAATAGAGCGAGTGGATAGAAAAATCGATTCTATTTTGTATCAATATCATCAAGTCAAAAAAGTGGTCAAACTAGAAATTGCAAAAAATGTTGGATAAGACATGTACTTTGTGAAGCTAACTTACAAACTTCTCTACAAGGAATGCATTTTGGGAATCCAATACGGTGGCATTTTTTATAGCTAATCAATGATGCAATCAAATTTCCATTGTCAAAATCTCAAACCGAATTGGTGATTGGGATGGATTAGATAGGATCATCGATATTGATCATGTTTTGGTGGTGTCATAGTGAACCTTGGGATTTTTCCAAATCCCCATAATGATCTCTCTATCATTGTGATGTCTAGGCACCCCATTGATATGTGTTTATATTTGGAGAGATGGATGGCTCTAACATTCATATATGGTTGACAGTGTGATCATTCAAGGCATTCAATGCGACTACACCTAGGAAGAGGTATCTACCCAAATAAAAATGTTGGTTAAAGATCACCAATTTGGAGATGGGAGTGACAATAATGAAGGTGATTAGGGTGTGGATGCTTTCTAGTAGACATATCCATGACTTCAACATCATTGGCGAATTTATCACCTCTTGCATAGACTTCATGGGCAATAAGATGTATGTGAAGCTTGTAGCTTATGATTGAAAAAGGGATGACCTAGTCAAGAAGGCCTATGCACCCTTATCAAACTATGATTACAAGCATTCAACTAGAGACATTAAGAGCATCTTCAACTAGAATGACTTATAGAATAATGCAAACCTAAGGTGGTGCTTTGACTTTTTCCCCATAGGACTGATATTTGGGAAGTTTGATGATTAGAAGCTCGTGACACATGATTTGGGTCTACTCAACCCTCAACAAATAGAGTGTTTGAAGGAATTGAAGAGGGCCTTCTCCATATCCAATCTCCCTAACCCAACAAACATGTAACCACTTCTTTAAGGGATGTTTTTAAACTTTTAACAACACTTTCCTATCAAAAAAAATTAACTATTTTTTTCTTTCCTTTTTTTAGATTTTGAAATAATTTATTTACTCTATATTTAATTAAATGGCTATCTTAGAAGTATTATTTACTAAAGTGCTAGTTTTTTATTAAAGTAAAATTATTTTATTCAGTATAATTAGACACTTAATATTTATTTTGTTAAATTTTATTTTTTGGTTGTGTGGAGTTTTCAGTCTTTGTGAATAGAGTTAGTCATTGCATTCCACCTCTTAAATTATGAGTGAAAGTTATGTCTCTTGGCATAATAAATAATAGTTGTGTAAGTGATAATTAAAATATAAAATTTTAAGCTAGTAAATTAAATGTAAAGAGGGTTACATTACTTAGTTTTAGATTGATAAATAAATTATTATTATAATGTTGTCTTGAATTCTATTTAATTGAAGTCAATTTATCTATATCTCCTCTTTATCTACAGTTTGCCTCAAAATCAAAATAATTTATCTACTTTATGGGTAGATAAGTCTATGGTTCTTGATCATTTTCACAAATGTAGATATGATATGTGGCTCACATATCTAATATATGGCCCACAAATTTGATTTTGTGCATTGTGTAGTTATGTTTTCTAATTCACTTAATTTTTTGTGGTTCACTAAATATCAGACTTATAATGTTTATAAACATGTAGGGAAGATCACTAGATTACAAGGGTCATGTTCTCCTAGGTCAACCCCCTTGATAGGATTAGCTTTACAACCAATCATAGAAATCATAAAGGACAATAATATTTTAAAACATAAATGCTTTAAAGGAGATGTAGAATTAAATTATTTTAGGGTGCTCCAATCAAAGTATTCCTAGCATGCTCTCCTTTAAAGGTGAATGATTTTTTTTTTAATATGAGATGGTGTCTAAAATGAATATTATGAATGCCTTTAAATATAGGTTGTAATGTCAAAAATTGCACACCCTTGTAATTTTCATGTTGTGTTTTAGCCTCACTTTAGTGTTCATAACCCCTAGTGTGTTCCTAGGCTTGTTTAACCTTGTCTCAACCTTTTTAGACCTCAATGCCAACTTGAGTTACCTATTTTCATGTATTTTCCCATTTTCTATGTTATTCAATTATACTTTTGCATTTTTCTCACACTATGTTAATGTGCCAAGTATTCAAATGACTTGTACTTATGAGTTTTTAGGCATGTAATAGTTGTTTCTTTCAAATCTTTCCACATCTCCTTCACTAATCAGGGTTTGTAACCAACCTACAATGAATCCTAACACCCAATTTGAGCCTCATAATTCTTCATCTTCCATGTTGGCCATCATTTTGAAGGGAACAACTCAATATTTCAAGTATTCAAGCTCCTTATACTCTTTGCAAGAAACTCTTATTTTCAAGCTTTCATGTGATTAGTACTAGTACCTTTTTCAAAAACTTGAAGATTATTTAAGCACTTTTTTGTTCATTGTGGGTTCCCTTGGTATTCTTCCATCCTTGAGGGCACCTCGCTTGTAATTTTGTAGGTCTTCATCTCCCTTCATCATGTGAGACGATTGTATTCAAGCCATTAAATCTCTTTACTTTCATTTTTCAATAGCATTTGTGGACTCTTTTGTGTTGTTCTCTCTTGTTCAATTCCTTATCTCATTTTAGCACTCATAGGAGTGATCCCACAATAGTGTGTCCCATTTTTTGGCCAAAGTGGGACATGAAATCAACATTTATAACCAAAATTTCACCCTTTGTCACCTATAGTAGCTAAACCATTCAAAAATTGAAGATGATGTGAAATAGTGATTTTTGAGATATCATGTGTAAATTATAAAACATGTTTTAAAAAAATGAAATAATTTGTGTTTTTTTGCATAATGTTTTATAGTTAATAGTATTTTTTAACAATGACATTTATTCCATAATACAAAACTTTTTTACAAAAAGGATAAAATTATAAATTCTTCAACATAGGTTGGTAACACCAATATCTAGAGCACACATTTTATCATAATTTTTTGTTGCATAATTTATTTATTATTTTTTTTTTATGTGAGACTAATCATAATTTAGACATAATTTTATTCTATAATGCATAAGTTTTTATGTATATTATCTAAATTAACTTTTTTCATTTTTCTTTTTGTTAAAATAAGAACATCAATACATAGTGCACAAATATTTTTTAGATTTATTTTTTATTTTTTATTTTTCCATGTGTGTGGAGTAAAGGCAACGCACAAATGTTTTTTAGAATTTCTTTTCCTATTTTTTCATGTGTGTGGAGCAAAGACCTTGATGTTTGGTAAAAAACATATGTTCAATAGAAAATAGAAAATAAATATAATAATTAAATTAAATGTATATTCAAAATATATGTTTTTGAAAATTTTACTCAGAGGGATAAAATCTTACATAAGTTCATGTCTTAATGACTTAGTTTTATAGTTTAACTCAAGCTTCAAAATATAAATTCCTTTAGATAGTTATGTGACTGAAGGAGAATCACATCTAAAGGACCTTCATTTGAAGGCACATTTTGCTTTATGCTTTGTCAACAATATGAAAATATTAAAAAATACCTTCAAACAAAGGTCATTTATGAATGAAGGTCTACCTTCATTCAAAGGTGATTTTTGTGTGACCTTCAAATGAAGGCACCTTTGTTCAAAGAAAAACCCTTAAAGGGAGGTATTTTTGCAAATTTCTTATCATGTACCATGCAAAATTTCAATGTCCCACAAGTGGGACATACTATTGTGGGTTCACCCGCATATACTAGTTTATTGCTTCTTGTTGCTCTATTTTTATACACACTTGGAATAGGAAAAAATACATTACTATTTCATCTACATCTTTTACTACATGTGAAAATTAAAAGGTAAATATCGGAAAGCTCCCAAGTTGTAATTTTATAAGCTTTGTAACCACACATGGGTTTGCGTGTACTCCTTCATTTTGTTCATTTCAACATTTCATTTTATTTAATTAGTTTAGCTTTAGTTTATTATTTATGTGTTATTTGGCATGTTTGACTTTATTTTTGTGCTTATATTTTACCTTGTGTTATGTAGGAAAGAAAAACATCGGTTGTACAATTTAGAGTTTTATAGTTTTCTAGGATGATAATGATAGACCAAAAAAGTGCACTTGTGTTGGATGGTAGTACATCATATAGACATGTTTATGTGTCACAATTGCATCCAAGACAATGAGCTCCATACTTTGGTGCCAAGTTCCTTTCTCTCTATTGTTTAAAGTTCTAAACTCAATTTGTCAATTCTATATTCTTATTTATTTGTGTTTGATAGATTTTCAACAAATATCTTAGTTTTAACTTAGGAGATAAATTATTTTTTAAGTTAAAATATCTAAAATATTACTAGTTTATTTTTGTTCTTTTTGTTCTAGAATAAAGAAAAATAATCTAAAAACTAGTTATATTTTAGAGTAAAACTAGTTTACGATAAGCAAGAACACATTATTTAAACAATCTAAATTCTCATGTTTACCAAGTTATAAATCACACCAAATGTATACAATTTATTTCAATGCAAAAAAGAAATGGAGAGAAATGGCTAAATTAAAAATTTCATATATCATATTTATAAGTGTGAGATTAATGATGTGTCTGCATGATTAACTTAAGAATTGGAAATAATAATACAAAAATAGATAATAGATATAATAAATGTCAAATATATAAAATATATGCATATATAAATAAGACAATCAAATGTATAAATGTATAAATAATAATAAATAATAATATAACAAATAAATCATTTATTAATATACAAATATAAATATAAATAATTCCATCAAAATAAACCTAAAATTAAATTAAAAATAAGATGAATATAAAGATTTCACCTTAACAATAAGAAGCCTTACATATATAAAAATTAATGGTAACATCAAAATTTATGGTCCTTTATTTATTAACTTATTATTATTTACAAATAGAAAATATAATTTTCTCTTAAAGGAAAAGGAACTCTTGAGTTCAAAAATGTGAAATGACAATTATTTCCTTTCATTAAATGTATATGTATGTATGTTCATATATGCATACGTAGGTATATATGTACATATGTGTGTGTATATACATGTATGCATGTATGTGGGTTGATTAATATAAAAATAAATAAATATTATTTAAATATTTTATATATTTAAAGTTGTATAAAAGGACAATTTAATCTTTGTTTATGTGAATTTTATAAAGTTTATAAGAAATGATTGGTTTAATAATATTTTTCATGTTCACTTGGAAGATTATTGTTAAAAAAGATCTAGGTGATGTTATCCATAAAGAAAATATAAAGTTCTTACATAAGTCTAGGGACATAATGGTTATCTATAATTGGAGACTAATAACTTTTTTGAATGTCTCCTATAAAATCATTCCAATATCTTTATTCTTTGTTGTGCTACTTGTTTCTTCTTATTGTTCAACCTAAACAAACAAGTTTCATAAAAAGAAGATACATTTTAGATATTATTATTTTTGTACTAAGATGTATGTAATGAGATAGGTGTTCTTCTCTGCAATCCATTTTCATCAAAATAGAGTTTACCAAAACCTATGATCATATTGAGTATCCCTACATTGCTATGCTTTATTAGTTTGGAGTTGGCTCCAAGTTCCTATATTTGGTTCAAATGCTTTTTATTAATTCTTCAACTTCTTTTTTCATCGATGAAAAATAATTTTACTCTTTTGTAATTTTAAAACCCATATGATCTAGGGATGCCTACTTTCTCTTTCTCTCTCTAATATACATGTGGCTAAAGTCTTTGTTTATTATATTTTTAATATTTTCTTGTAGAATATAGGTAAATGTATCTCCCTTCCTAATTCTTCTCAATAGTTTATTGATGGATGTATTACCAATAATTATTTTTGTATTCTCTTGGAAGAGGAGGATAATGCCAAATAGGATTTATAATACCTACATACCTTTTGTTTTGGGTCTAGCTCAAAGAATCCACTAGTAGAAAAATCAATACTATAAGTAGTTCCTCCTCCCTTTGCCTCCCTGACTTAATGACTTCAACTAGAAGTGGATTTACCATGCATAAATCTTCAAGTTTCTTAGAACCCTTTTGTTTTTTAAAATTCTTCTTCTCTTTGGCATTTAGTTATTAGTCATGTTGATAAGAAGGTGGCTTATCAAATTACCAAACCTTTTTCTTTGGATAGGAATTTTTAGGTTTACTTTAATACATACTAGTAGCCACCTATATGTATTCCTCATCTTTTGGGTTCCTTTAAAGGAATCCTATTGAAATTTTTTAAGAATTATAAGGCATTATTTTCATGCTTATTCAAAGCAAGACAAATGTTTTTAGTTTTTCTTGCCTCCCTCATAATCCTAGTGGGCTTGGCCTAATAGATATTTAGTGGCATAGTTTGTCTCTCTATGCTAAATGGATAATTAGATCTCTTGAAGGGAATGAATCCTAGGAGATTTTTTTGCATTAATGTATTTCCCTTGGACTTCTCTTTGGTCAAGAATCTTAGATAAATATGGGATTTAATTCCATTCTTGTTAAGAAGGAGTCTATTTAGATTAAGGCACTTTTTTTTATCACAAGTATAGGAAGGTTTAGGAGGTAATCATGATTATGTAAAATGGTAATATTTTTTGCAATAATGTTTCTATCAATCAACAATATATATAGTGGTCTACTATAATCACTTTCCAAGAAAAATATTTATCCAAAGTTCCTTGGGTCTTTGCCCTTAAATTTTTTTAACTCACTTGTTAGGACTATTTCCAATCTCTTTTCTAAAACCACCATAAATTGGTTATCACGGACTGAAGCCAAAATAAAATTTATAATTCCTATTTAAGACTACAATATTTTAAAACAATATTCAATTTTGTTGCTCCTAAAAATTTACTTCACAATATTGGTGCTTGATGCCATAAACCCTTGTAGAAAGATTGGAAAGAGTATCTTGATACACTATTTCATAACTAAAGGTCTTTCAAAGGATATATTTGACTCTCCCACATATGTCTAAATTGTTCAAAAATCTTAATAATAGATGGGCTCATCAATCCATATGTAGCTCATGTTATAATAGATTTCAAATATTTTAGTTCACCATTATTGATTATAAGCTTGTTTAGTTGGATCTTAGTTGATCCACCGAGGGTTCATTTATCCTTGTTATCTTTTTGTAAACACGATAGAAATCTCAAGCATCTCTTTTATTTTTTCACCAAAGCTCAAGTTGCTTGGAATTAGATTCATAACTCCTTTTAACCTTTAAAATCCAATCCTCACCCAAAATTCTAGGGAAATTCTCTCAAATTTTCGATGCTTTTAGAGAATAAATTGTAGTTAGTATTTGGAAGGACTAAAATTCGTCTCTTTTTTGGGGTCTCTATTAATGTGCATTTCACTATTTATGCTAAACCCGTGACTTTCTATAATATTCTCATACAAATTCAAGTGCAAGAGAATAAAGTTTCCCTTGAGGTAGCTCATTTGTAGGCATTCCTTGATCATTACAAAAATACTCCTTGTACAATTGCACAAGTCCCACTAACCTACCCCGACATTGGGGGAAATCCCCTCCTTGAGGGTATCAACATGGACTTGGCCACAATGTTTACCATTACTAGCATGATTCTCATATATCGCATAATTCTCCTTTCCCATAGTGCAAATCTAGTGGGTTGTCAATAAATCACCTACCTTTTGTTACTTGTAAGCCCCATGATAGGGGCAATTCTAGATTTTTAGATGCTAGTAAATATATTTGGCTTCCACTAGAAATCTCTCCCATAAGAATGCCAATCCGTTATAGATGAGGAGTAGGATAAGGATGATATTTGCATTACTATTTGGGATCCAATTCCTAATGGTTAGGACCTTCTAGATGGTTGGGAAAGGCTAGATGATTGTGATCCACTACTAGCACCAAGATTTATATCTCTTACAACATAGTTTGCATCTTGATTGCTTTTTTTTTATGCTTACATGTTTAAGGCTATGCTTTTTTTAGACTTTGATGTGTGATTCCTTTTTACCTATCTTTTTTTTATAAATATAGTGTACAATATCCCTTTATAAAATAACCTAATAGACACTTTTCATCAACTAAAATATACGACATAAACATTGAAAATTATTGTTTCTTTATATTTAAATAAAATTATTTTATTTAATATAATGTTTATAAATAATTCTAATACTAACATGAAATATTTTTCAATAGATATGTATACAAAATAATTTTTATTATATATTTAATCTATTATAAATATTTTTCATTATAATAAAACCATATTTTTGCATGCTATTTTTTTAACAAGTAATGAATAGAATTTTAATCTCATCATATTTTAACAAGATTTAAATATTTGAGGTGTGGCCTAAATATAGCCTGTATAATTTTTTTATTGATAAACATGGCTAAGGGGCCAAACCCATGTACATAGTCTAAAGATTACATCTAAATTAGGCACCATTATGGGCTAGCATGCGTAATAGTATAGTGTCCAAAGACACGTCTGAAGATGAAACAATATGCCCTTCTTACATTACTAAAAGTTAATATCTAAAGCTATATTTTGAAAGACATCAAATATTGGAGTCATCAACCTTTACACTACTTTTGCTTCCTCCAAATCTTCAAGGTTTGGAGGTTTAATGGAAAAAGACCAGTCTACATTTGGTTACATAGAAATGCCACAAACAACCTTTAGAAAACCAATTCTTGAACGTGCATTATATCACTTGACATAGTCATATGCATCTACCACTCACACTCTGAAGGGGGGCCATAGCCCATAATAACTTGAGTAGATGCTAGCCAACATTCTATTGTTAGACAAGAAGCCTAAACCCATGACTACCTCTTCCAAAAATTCTTACAAACTCCCACACTGACATGGTTGAACCGGTGTCCTCATAATCATTTTCACTTCCTTTTTGTACTCCCTAGTGTCAAGAAGGATAACCAAAAACATGGAGGAAAATTTTGTGTTGACATGATATTGATGGGGGGAGTTAATATGCATCTCGCTTAGCACTATCTTAATGGCTTGAATAACTACCAAAGCAATTATTTTTTAAATCTTCTAAAATATTTGATCTATGATCTTCCCCATGAAAGCCATCTATCCTCGCCTAGTCTTCAAACATAAGGCAGTGTCCATGTTGCACTTTTGTCTTGGTGTTAGATGTGGGGTAATGGACTCATATGTAGGGAAATGGCTACGCAGCATACAAAACCAGCATTTGACTGCATTTATTAATTAATTAAAAATAAAGAAACAATGTATTTCTTATTTTTAATTAATTAATAATTACGGTCAAATGCTGGTTTTGTATGCTAGGTAGCCATTTCCCATATGTAGGGTGGCAACACTAAAGTGACATAAATTCATGCATTTATATTGCATATATCGCCCCTCTCAAACAATCAAATCAACTTTAATGGCTCTTAAATTCATTCACATTCTCTCCTTGCAAAATCACATGGATACCATACCCGAAGTTTGACAAATCCAAGATGAAATCATTATATTTCATTTCTATCACCTAATTTCCTAGTTGGTCTACCAACTTATTCCCCTCCCTATAAACATGTTATATATTAAAGTCTTCGAATTAAAAATTAGAATCTCCCAAATTGGGGTAAAACTTATTTAATTTCCAATTAGGGTGCTGGCAAGAAGTTGAGTCAACTTTTGAAGTGTTTTTCCTGATTTTCTGAATTTGAAACATTTGAATTTAAAATCTGAAGCACTTAGAGATGGAATCTTGAAAAAAGTCACTAATTATAAAATTTAGTACACAGAGTCTAGTTTCCAAATATGTAATTTATTTCAATACCCAGATGCTACAAATTGATTTTCAATAGGTGAACATTCTAAAACCCACTGTTTAAAAGTCACTTTTTTTTACCATACCATGCACATGTACATCATCCATATTTTGACCTAAATTATCATATTTTTCTAAATCCTTTTGGGAAAAGATTTGTAACTCACTAAAGCGTGTTTTCGATATTTTTTTGTAATTTTTTATTGAATTATTTTTTGTTAAATTTTTACTAGCCATATTTGCCATTTTGAAAAATTGTCATGTACGTCACGCACAAGATGACCTAAACTTATCATTTTTATTTTTATTTTAAATTGAAAAGAATCATCTGGAGTACGTTTTTCGTGCAGTTTGTTTTACAAAATTTTTTTTTTAATAAAAAGTTGTTAAAATAGTAAAAACCCTAATATTTCAAGTTTATGGACCAGTTTCATTAGAAATTAATTGAAAAATAGAAAAACTAATCCAATTGTAAAAAAAATACATATTTGGAATATGCACTGTCTCATTTATAATGGGTTTTAATTTCGTCGAAAAATTCTGCAAAAAAGTCCTCAACCATATGTCCAAAGTCGTTATTTTTTTATGACATTGTCAAGACCTTCAAATTGCAGGTCAAACTAGGTTGAAGGCCTAGGTTTGGATCCCAAATGCTTTTCTCGAACCAAGAAACAAAGCACAAACCCAACCAAAAATTCATATTCAGGATCTTGTTTCATAAAAAAATATTTTTTTATGCTTTTACGAAACAGGATCTCGTTTTAAACGGGATCTTGTTTTAAATAGGATCTTGTTTTAAACGGGATCTTGTTTTAAATAGGATCTCGTTTTAAACGGGATCTTGTTTTAAACGGGATCTTGTTTGTTCCAATTTTTTAAAAACAGGATCTCATTTAGGCTCAAGACCCCGAACCTAAACAAGATCTCGTTTTCTTGAAGCTGATTTCGAGTTTTTTTCTAAGGAAAAAACTTCCACATTTTGTGGACTCATCTTCTTGAATTTTACCCATTAGCAATGCCCCTACATCAAATAGCATGTATCATGATAAAAGAGTCTCCCTCCAAATGTATCTTTTTGATATTGAGATTTGTGTACAATTTGAGATCAAGTAAAGTCAACTAAAACTTAGCCTTGTTGTTGGTTTCATTTAGGAGCTTCCAAGCAACAACAATCCTAATTTCATCATTATCGTTTCTTATTACGTACTTGATTCTTAATTGACCAAGGTTTCCCTAAGAAGCCGCATCAAACTTGACCTTAAACCATTCCTCTTTGGGAAAAATCCACCTCATATCAACTCTAAGAGTTGCTTTTGGATCAGCCTGGGGGGGCCCATGAACAGGGGATAACCTATATAATACTTTTTTATTTATTAACTCAATGGTATCCCCACGACCCAACCCAACGCTCAACCTGCCTTGCCTCGGTCTTATTTATGCCAAGTTGGGTTCAAGAAGGGACGAATTGGGATGAGACTAGTCCCTTGGGGACACACAACCACTCACTATCCATGTGCATCAAGCTAACCAGGGTCTTTGAGTCAAATCCAAGACCTTGGGGAGAAAACCCAAGACTCAAGCCAACTATGCTACCCATGCAAGCTCTATATAATACTTATTTTAGGCTTGGACATCATAATTTATTTAATTATGATAAACATAAAAGTAATTTATAATTAGTACTTACTATCAATATTGAAGCTAAATAACTTGATGCTTCTCAGACTTTTTTGTATTATTAATAAAAGTTCTTTGAAAAAACATAAAAGTAGCTAAAATTGAGGCTTTAAGCCACAACTTGAAAATTATTATTAATAATTATGTTTAGCTATTGTTATCCTATAAGTTATATTATATTATGGGAGAGAAATCCCATTATAAGTAACTAAATTGGTCTAGCACTACCCAAGAAAATAACAATATAGACCCAAGATAGTTTGAAAAAAAGGAAATAAAATTAACACCACCAAAGCATAAGTCTCCTCATACTACAAGGATGTTGTACTATATTTTATTAAAAATATTATTATTTTATGTAGAATACAAACAAACACACCAAGAACATGATTCACAATCTCAAATAGGCTTTTGAGATGTGGAACATTTGTTCTTATTAGCCAAGCTTTTTTAGGTATGTTTTCGAGTGGACTATGTGATAGATGAAGATGAAAGCCTCGATTCACCATTAAAGGATAAAATCTTGGGAATATGATTCCCTTATATTTTTTGTACTTTCAAATAAATGGATATTGTGAATTTATAACTATAAAACTATGTAATATCTAGTGTATTAGTTCACATTTTCATGCTAACATGATCAATTTTTCTTCATCTTGATCTAATTCTCAATAAATTTTGTATTACCAATATTTTACTATATGTGTTCTCATTCTTTTACATCTTCTTAACCTCATCATTTAAAAAAAATGAGTAATTATAAAAAGAGAATAGTAGAAAGGCACTGTAAGTGACATGCCATCCTCACACACACAACCAACATCACCATGAGCGTGAATCATTCCATGAAAGGATGGATCACCATTGCACTTTGCATGCTCTAAATGAGTCTTCCTACTCATCACAACAAGAAAATCCAAGCTTTCACCCTTATCTTAGCTCTGATTTTCAAGGAATATTAACTCATTTTAGTAGGATGTTACAATAATCTAACCACTTCATAACCTAATTAACTTAATGCAATTAATAAATTTAATTAAAAATGTCTAGGTATTATAGATATGTTGTCTTACTCATAGTTTTATACTTATTTTGAGAAAATTTTGATATATTTATTTAGTAATAAACGATGTAATCTTGTACGAATTTAGGCTTATCCACCTAGTCTCTTACCTCTTCATATACATACATATTATCACACTCTTAGCCCCCACCTTATATTTACATGTACACATATATATTTGTTTTATCTGCACATTATCTCATACACCTTTACCTTCATATAGTTGGTTGCCACATGAATCCTACCATTTTCCTACCCTAGGGCATTTTTTTAGTTGTGAGGTTGACCTTGTAGTTGTGGATTTATTTCTCATTCCTTTCCAAAACTTAAAATTCAAATTTGATGGATTGCCCCCCTTTTTTCTCACACCTGGAGCCAACTAAACACATATTTAGCAAAATTTGATGCTATGTTCAGTTAATGCATTTAATAAAAATCAATGGATTCACTCTCAACACATCCAAAATACACATGTTCTCTCTCATTAGCATGTAATAAGTAATTAATAATGATGTGCTTCAATTTGGTACTTTAAAAGGAGTAAGGAATTTATACAAACCATTTTAGGAACCTTCTTGGCTTTAGATATTTGTATAATTTCTAGGTGTTGACTTCGAAGAACTTGTCTCCTTACAATATAATAATAGTATTATCAACCTGTATTCTCAAATACCACCAACCTCATAATTATAAAATAAGGTAAAGAACATAGACACCAAGTAAGAACAAAATTCCATTGTGTGTAGAGACAAATCCAAACATAAAGGGCTAGTCTATGATTGCAAACTCATCATTTGGCATAGTATAGACCTGGTTTAAAATATGATGCTTCCATTAATAGAGATGCAGCATTTTTCAAGCACATTCCTATACGATATCAAAATCTTCATTGTTGACATCTACACTCAAATTCAATTATTAAACTACGAAGTTCCTTTTGTTTTCATTTATGTTTCTAATATAACAATCACACTTGTATAACTTATCAATCACCAACTATTATTGATTAACTTAAACTAATTTATACTTTTCGATATATATTTTATTAAATTAATTTAAACTAATATGAAATAAACCATGTTTTTCATTTCAATATTGTCTATAGATTAAATTATACTTAAACACACTTAATTATATGTGTGGCAATCTAATTAAGTAAACAATGGCCTTGATCTAACATAAAATTCAAACAATCCTCAATCTACTCATCTCCCTAATACCTCTTCCTATGACATGCACTTAAAAATATACAAATGCATAATTATATGTAAAATTAAAAGATCTAAAAACTTTCTCAATCTTATTATTTAATTTAAATGATAATATTTACACAATTATTAAAATAGAAAAATTATTTCATTTCATTTTTTTATAGTATATTACAATATGATGAATAAATATACATCTAAACTAAAAATTATCTTTCCACACAATTATTCTAAATAAAAAATAATAATCTTCAAAATCACTTTACCATTTAACCTAACCAAATCATATTTAAAAAATAAAAATAAATGTAATACCACTCCTTTTGGAAAGGACCTATAATGGAATACCTTTTACAATGGCTATCAGTTTTGCCTTTTATCTCCCTTAAGGAAAAGGAGATACCTTTTTCTCATAGGACGTCTAGTACCTGATCCTATGCGAGGATAAAGTTCTCAAGGCTTCTTTTTCTTCTTTTTGGTTACATCGGCATATCTTTACTTCGTTAAAACAAAGTAGTTCGTTGTATGCGTATGCCAAGCTTTGGATAAGATCCTTTAACATGTGCACATGTAGACCTCCTTGGGAAGAAAGCATCTATAAAATATGACTACATCATTAATGGGGGTACTTTATTCCTAAGTCTTACATTTGGAAGGGGAAAATTTTACACTTTATTCCTAAGTCTTACATTTGGAAGGGGAAAATTTTACTTACCTAATTAAGTAAATTTAAATAAATGAATTGTTATTAGATATGATTAAACGGTAAATTAATTGTAGAAATTTAATGAATTTAAATGTGATAGGTATTTAATATAATTTTTTTAAAAAAGTTATGTTGAATATGTTACGAATTAATTTCTTACAATGCTGAAATCTTAAGGTTTGATCAAATGATCATTTTAGAATATGTAAAATGATTTTATTTTTCTATGGTTTAGATATGCATTTATCAAAAAGATTTGGTATGTAGATCTAGACTTGTACTTGTGTGTATGAACTAACAAAAATTGTGGCGGAATTAAATATTCACATCATGCCTTTGTCACAATGGAATAACTTTAATTGAATCATAGTTAGAATTACATCAACAAAACTAGTTGCAAGGGCTTACAATCAGACTAAGACACAATTCTTGAGTTGCAATGAAGTAAAAGACAAACAAGTGTTGACTTCTCATAATACTATCCTAGATGAGCTAACCTCCAATTTGATGCTCATTGATATTTTGTATTCTTGCTCTAGACTATAAACAACTCTCTCTAACTCGTCATGACTCCCTCTCCATGTAGAATTGATGCTTTTATAGAGATCAAGGATGTAGTATCTTGGCATTGACCAAGGATGTAGCACATTGCCCTATGCACATGTGACAAGGATCAATGGTCCAATATTAAATGATTTCTCCTATAGTTTATCCTTTGGCTTGATGTTTGCTTAAGGAAATGTGCAAATGATCCTTCTTGTAAGTGCAATAAGATGCATGCTTTGAAACCCAATGCAACCTTCACCACAAACCTCTCTAAAACAAATAACCTCATAAATAAAAAATTTAATTGGTGTAAAATTTAAATATGTGGTGCTCAATTCAAATAACCCTTTCTTAGGTGGATGTGACAAGTCACATCACATTAAACCACAATACAACACTTAGCAAAGACATGTCATTGTATATTACACCCTCACGAAGCTTTGACATCAATTTGAAGGATTTGTGATGAAAATGCCTTACCATAAGAACACTCTTTGCACTCTATGTGCTCATAATAAGGATTGTTGTAATAATTAACCTTTTTGGAAAGAATAGAATGATTATGACAACTTAAAAACCTACAAAAGATAAACAACCATGAAAGAAATATGTTTATTTGATGCAAGATTGCTCTTAGACCTTGGATGCTCTTGCATTGACGTAATGCTCTGATAATGTGACTATGATGCACTCATAAATTCTCTATAACAATTATTTACACATATGATTTTAAGTAAATAAATGATTGTCTTTAAATGCAACATAGCATACACATCTAAACAATTGTGTGCTAGGTAACCTTACAATGGTTAGCAAGAAATGTTGACAAGGTGTAAATTTAAATTTTGAATTTTAGAATTTCTAGGTTTAAATCCATAGTTGTGGAAATGACTCGGGTCAAGTTTATAATCAAATGTGACAAATGGGGGATCTTTTGACCAAGATTAAATCTCTAGGGTTGATTAACAATGGAATTGGAATATGGTGATATCATGAACTAAATTCATGCAAGAACATGTCACTTGTAGACTAAGTATTATATTAAAGACATTATAATCTAAGTGGACCCAAAACATAATGGAAAAGGACAGAGGAATATGATTTTTATCATTAAATTTTCCCTCACTTTAATGTGTATGAGAACTAACAGGAAGATGCATGTCAAATTAAAACAAATAATCAACGTGAAAATTAAGTATTCTCAAATATCCAAAAGATGCAAACCTACTTTAAAGTATATGGACCATTCTTGATTTCTTCTTGCAATGATTGTTTCATCATAAAACTACAAAGTAGAAAAATTACATAATGAGTAGTATTTATCATGCATTTAAAATAGACACTAACAACAACTTGCTTAACAAAACTATCCAAAAAAATAGTAAAAGTAAAAAGAAGGGTAAAATATTTTCCCTAATATGGAAAGTACACTAAAGCTCTAACTAAGAAAAAAATATAGGGTTTTATTGAAGCATTTATAATATTGGTAACTTGGATATAGGAATGACTATGAATGTATGTAACTAAAAAAAATACCTTGAAAAAGGAACATTAATGATAAGGATTTCAAGTAACCTTTATAACCATTCTCTCATGAAAATACTCAATAAATTGATGCTATAGAAGGAATGACCCTTAAATACTCAAACCATGGTCTACCAAGTGAAATAGAAAATCCATTTGAAGAAATAACATGACAAAGTACTTGTACCTGTTTAGGATGTACTTGAATAGGTAAGATGATGTAGTCCAAATTGTTAACCAATATATCATTAATCATATTAAAAATTACTCTTGGATGTGAAACATCTCATTGAATGTGACTAGTAACTAAGAGATCTTTGTTGTATATGCATTAAATTGTTTTGTCTAGGATCAATGAGAATTTCATCAACAAATTTTCATGTATATTACCTTGCACATGTAATGAGTCATGATAATTGTTCTACTAGAACTTGTGTGTTAGAGTGTTGTAGAAAAATGATTAGGTCAATCAGACGATTGCAACTAGACAATTACCTAGGCGGGTAAAAATTAGACTAGATTTTCTTATAAAAGTAAAATAACCTATGGGTAGATTTTTCAAGAAAAATTATCAAAGTCCTCTTGCTTTGAGAAAAAGTAACTTAGAATTTTTATACTTGTGGGCTATATAGGAGTTGAGCCCTAACACATAGTTGGCACATTTCATGTGTTGTGAATGTAATAACTCTTGGATCCATCATAATCTTGGACAAATCTACTCATCTTGGGAAAATCATATCAAAATGATGTAGATCAAAGCATCACCACATGGATCAATTAGTCTCTATCGAATATGTCTAAATTTATTCATAGCTAGGGTTTTCAAAGGGAATTACTCTAGGCTTGAGTATGTCTAATCTATAGACTCTCAAATACACTTCTCTTTCATAAATAATGAACTAAAAAATAGTTTTGAGAATGTCCTCAACAAACTTGTCATTTATACTACCTTTCACATATAATGGGACATAATAATTGTTCTAATTTAAGTTGTCTATAGTTATGTGTCAAAATACTTAATTTAATTAGACATTTTTAATAAGATAATTTCCTTTGTGGATAAGAAGTTGTCTAGACTTATTTTTTTATAGAAATAATACCATATATGGATAGAGTTTTCAAATAGAACTACCGAATTCCTCCCTGACTAAGATAAATTAGCTTAGAATTTTTATATTGGTAGAGTATATAGGAGTTGAACCTTAATATATATTTGGCATAATTCATGTGTTGCGAATGTAACTCATGGACCTATTTCATGTTCGTGTGAAAAGAGGTATTATCAAACTAGTTAGATTTTAGCTTACTTTGTAGAGTCCAATTCACACTACTCTTAAGCTCACTTAGAGGTTATCTAGACTTTTGTCTCACCTCATGTAGATTCACCAAGTGTGCCAACACTTATCCATATCTAACTTTTGACAATTATTTAATGCTTGGAGAGATACTCTTAGTTTGACTCCTACCTTCTCACCTCTTCTAGCTTACCTTTATAACAAGGCTCATTTGTAAATTTTACATCACATTCTTATGATATTTTCTCATTTTTCATATGCTCATTTATGGATTGTTTTTAGTTTGTAAGAAAATCTTGGGTACCCTAACATGTTATCAAAGAAAGCTTGCAATTTCGATCCCTTTCTCTCTTGAATTTGTGAGGGCCATGAGTATCAAGTTTAAAATTATGAATTTTGGAACAAAATTGACATCGGAGTTGCACTTAGGAGGGCCAAGAGATGAATTTTGATATATAACACTTGGGTATTCAGAGAATTGTTTTTTGAGTTTTTTGTGGCTCAATCATAGAGGGTTGTATGGAAATACATACAATTCATATGGATTTGTATGGTTGTACTGTTCAATGTATTGTCTTGCATCAACATACCAATCTACATTAGTATATTGATCTATGTGTTGCCTTGACCTCTGTGCAATAATTATTTTAATGTTTTTTACTTTTAGTAATTTTTTAATCATTAAAATTTTACTTTTTTGTTGCTAGTACAATTATAGGTGTTAGAGAATATTTTGTTATATCTAAGAATATTCTGTCAACTTCCATCAACATGATGTCATTAGTTTTCAACCCCAATTTTTCCCCTTCACCATTGACTGATTTCAATTTTCGGCTCAACTTTAGGAGCCTCTTTCTTGGGCATACAAACATCTTTTTGAATGAAATTATTTTAATTGTGTATATTTTTTCATCCTCTATCAAGTGATATGATATTTTTTGGAGTATGATCTAAAATTTTTTTTTTAATCATATTCGCATAGGACACCCTGCATAGTTCTCATTGTTGGAACTTCAGAGGGCTTGTTTGGGCTCATATAGACTCCTTTTTGAGTCCCCTTTTTGAACCTGCGTGATTTTTCAAGCTCTATGTAGTGTTAATGTTAATTTTTCATGACTATGTTTCAAAATTTTAAATTTTGAGTATGTCCATTTGAGGTTTTATACATCAAATCCACTTTGTGGAATCTATAATGTACTAAAATAAAGTGTCATATCATTATATCATTTCAAAGGGGTTCATTTGTTGAATAATGGTATTTTTTATTTTCTATTTTGATCATTTTATTGAGGTTTGAAAGATATACTTGATATATGTCTTCATTGTCCACCTCATGACATAAATCTAAAAGAACTCAAATTAGAAAATAAGTCTGTAAATGCAATCATATAAAGTGCCGCAACAATTGAATGTGTGTTCCTTAGGGAGGGAATTTTGTAATTACACTAAATTATAAATTGTAATGGGGGGTTGTGCAATGCCTTGATTTTCCATCACAACAATGGATCCTCATGATTCTCGCCTCATACATGTGTGCCTTAATGCACACCATTTTTTAGTTTCTTGTACACTTTTGGACTTGATGTTGGGTCTAAATTCTTGTGCACTTGTGCCCAATTTCAGTTGGTCTACCTATACCTCTTCCTCATCAATATTAAAGGGGAGATATCATAGTTTTATGCTACTGATTTCTTGGTTTCAATGGAGCAATGGATGAACCTTCTACTTTTGGGGGGTCGCATAGGCCTTCTATATTTGTCTCTCCTATGGGGATTATTTCAGTGGATCATATTTCATGAGCTTCTAGTACTTATGTAGAGCATCGTGATGCACATTTCAGTAGTGTACTATAGGTCACTTGTGTATTTGTTGATTGTACTCTAGAATCATAGTAATACATTCATATTCAACTTCACAGAGTTTGATCGCCTTTGTGCTATCTATGTATTCAAGGTTGAGTAGTGTTCTATATTTCCACTCATGCAATGTTTTATATCTCTTATATTGATCTAATTTTTTTGGAGGTTCATTGCTTCCAATAAATACTGGTTCATATTTGATAGAGTTTACAACTTTAACATGCTTCAAGAGTTCTTCATCATCATGTTTGTATCTTCATGAGACATTTTTTAGCAGGTCTTATCTTTCTCTTCTCTCTTTTGGAGAGGAGGTGTGTTCCCATTGGTTTTTCTCATTTTTTTGCTTGTGAGAGATCATTATTATACACGAGTACCTTATCAGGACTTGTTGTCAGGGCTCATCTTTTAGTTTTTAGCTTACTCTCTAAGTATCACTTAGGGGGGTGTTAGGGTGAAAAGAGGTATTATCAAACTAGTTACCTTTTAGCTTACCTAGTAAATTCCTATTCACACTACACTTAATCTCACCTTGATATTGTCTAGACTTTTGTATCACCTCATGTAGACTCACAAAGTGTCCCAACACTTGTCCATAGAGTCCTACACGTGTTTCACACTTGGAGGGGTAGTCAAATTTTGACTCCTACCTTCTCACCACTTCTTACTTGCATTTATAAGAAAGGCTCATTTGTACATTTTACAATAGATCACATGCTTATGATATTTTCTCATTTTTCATATGCTCATTTGTGATTTATTTTCAATTTACAAGAAGATCTTGGTTTCTCCAACATTTCAATCTTAGAAATATATATTTAGCTCTTAGGGAAATAAAAACACAACGATGTAGATCAATATGGCACTTCTTGGATTAGCTAGTCCTACCCAATATTTCCAAAATTATTTATAGTTGTTATTGTAACCATAGTATAAATTAAACACACCAGATCTGAATGAATTTAACTATATTGAATCCCCTAAACCATGATCCCAATGAGATGTTCAAAATCACCAAAAACTAAGAAACCATTAAACTAAACATGAAATGAACATGAAAGCGCAATAGAAACCTATTCTAAGACTTCAAATCTTCTCACATTGGGGGAGTGGTGTCACATTGATATGGAATGATGAACCTTTCCCAATCCCTTAGATAATATGAACCATTCCAATCAATTTTATTGATGAAAACCAATGAAACTGATGAAATATGAACAAAACATGGATGAAAAAACTAGTTTAAAATGATGAAAATGAGTGCTAAATGCTAAAATGCTTGATGGAGATGGATGTAATATATGCTAAATGGAAAAAAAAATCAAATATGCAAGCCATGGATGCAAAATTATGCTAATATGGATACAAACTAAGCTAAAATGGAAGCCATTAATGGATGCTTAAGCTAATATAGATAAATATTAATTTAAAATGCTAACAAATGCTCAATGTGGATGCAAGTGAGTATGGATTTCAACATCATAACTTTTCTATCAAAAGATGGATCCATTTCTCTCCAAATGGTGAAGTATTTATAAGAGAGCAAATGAAAAATCAAGGGCTAGGATAAATTTGGTCAATCAATGTTCAATATGGAATGAAGGGTGAAGACATGGATCAAGGATTCTCATCAATGGATGAGAATAAAAAATCACATGGATCAAAGAAAGCATCAAGGGCTCATAATGATTCAAACAAACACACTTTGTACCAACTTTGAAAGTTTGTTAGGAAAAAAATATTCCATTTTTGGAGCCAAATAGAAGAATATTCCTTTGGAATATTCCCTATGCAAGTGGATGGGTGAGTAAAATTAGTAATAAGTAATTAAAACTAAGTTTTAATTGTGCAAGATGAGGAATATGAGGATTATCATTAAATAATTAGTTTATTTAATGAAAGGGGCTGCAAATGACATTTAATTAAATATTTAAGGGTTATTTAATTAAATGAGAGGACTTAGGGGGATTAAATTAAATGATTTGATTTATTCAATTAAACAGGGTGAGAGGTGAAGGTGAAAAGGGGTGAATTAACCTAATTAAACCAATCAGATTAATAGATGAAAATCATGCATTTAATCAAATAACTAGGCTTATTTAATTAAATAATTGAAAATAAGGTGAAATTCAGGATGAAACAATGTTAGTGATCAAATTCAAGTGTGTAGTATCATTGAGGACATTTTTAAGTGTCTACAATAGTTAGGGTTTTTTAAATTAAAAATACAAATCTTGTGTGTGTCTAGTCTATAGGCTCTCAATCAATCTCTTTTATAAATTGTAAACTAGAAAAATATTTTTGAGCTCTAACAGTAGAGGCTTCCACCATCTCATAGTCTTGTGATCTTGTCTTTGAGGTATGAAGAAAGAAGCTTCCTAGAGCTAACCCCTAAGTAGTGCACTACATATTACAACAAATCAATGGCTTCCTATAGCAAGGCTTCTCCTAACCTTAGAAGTTATTTAAATATATTGAAAGCTACATGGATGCTCAATTCCACCTACAAGAGTTGTTTGAGGCTTAACTATTAGAGTCTAATCACCCTCACTTCACTTTTTAGACAAACCAAAAAATTTGGCGGCTAAGGGAATATTTCAAGTATATTTTACTATTGTCATGTTGATGTTTGCAGCATGGTTAGTTGTACGACCTCTCAGGCCCCCCTCCTAGCCCCCATTTGGCTTAAAAGAGTGATATTTTTCTTTTTTCCATAACTTGGGCATAGGGTGTTGAAATTAATAAAATCAAATATTGTTGAAAATTTGGTTCTAAGCTCTTTCTAGTGGTTCAAGTCTCATCATTCAATTTTGTTGCTGGTTTATTTTATTCCCAATCAAATTCAAATCTTTTTTTTTTCTTTTGAGCTCATAACTTTTCACTTTCATCTCCAATTTTTGACATTCTAATGATATTGGAAAGGTATTTCAGAGCTCTTCAGATCCATTTGTACACTTTTCTAGAATCTTCCCTAGGTATTTTTATGATTTCACATTTTTGTCAATTACTTGGATTTCTTGGCACCTAGAAAGGATTTGTTTGTGTGATATTACTTCATTTGATCTACTTTACATCTATTGAGGTTTTTCAATCTTTGATTTTTTAATTTGAGGAAGTATCATGGCTTTTTTATTCATCCTTTTGTGGTCATCTTGGAAAAGGATAACTATGAGTCTTGGCAATATGACATCTTAACACTTCTCAAGTGGCTTTATTTGTTGCCTTATCTTTACAGACTCATGCCTATACTAGACACACTGGGGAGTTATTCAACATGTGTGAAGTATTATCAGTGATCATGTTTTAGGAGTGATTTGTTTTAGCATTGATATTAACACTATGTGTGTTGTATCAAACATTTATTTTCCCCAGTTTGAACTCAAATTTGGAAGATCTATGGAGACCCTCATGTCTCTCCATACCTAGAGGATCCTATTATATATTTTCTCATTCCTCTTGCATATGTATATTTTATAATAAAGAAATTGTAAAAGAAAATTTCATCAACAAATCTAGAAAGAGCAAAGTTTTGAGCACATGTCACACAAGTTTGAGCCTAATTTTCCTAGAAAAGGGCTACCTAGGGCACCCTTATCTAGAGAGATAAAACTGAAATATGATTCCATAGTCCTCTGGTACCCATTATGAGGCTTCTTCCTTCCAAATCTCACCATCGGATCTTCATCGATTGTTGAGATAACTGAGTTTTTGTATCTTGTCAAATTGTAGGGTTTGAATGCAAAAATGATTAAATAGTCTTCAATCCTACTCCAATATTCTTTAGATTTGTAACCTGCACATTCAAAGAGAGAGGAAGGGTTGTGCCATATAGGGGCTTGCCTCAGTCAAAACCCGTGTTGGTGTTTCCACCTCCACAATGGTAAAGTTGAGGAAATAGAGCTTATCCTTTTGAGGGATGGAGGCTAAATGATAATTTATTGATGAATCACCAATTTGATGCAACTCACCACTCAGATCTAAAATCCTTGAAGGACTGAAGTCATGCACAACTCCTCAAGGCTTGATTGCAATTTAGCTTGAATTGATTTGAAGACCTACAAGTGTTAGTACTCAAAAAACAAATGATCACAAAACATGAATGGAGTTACATAAAAATGTGATGAATGCTTGACATGATGCTTAAATGAAAGTAATTTTGCAATAATGCTCATAAACATGCTCTTTATTTCCCTTAACTAATTTTAGGATCTTCAATTTTTGCTCCAAAATTCCTCTTAGGATTGAAATGGTGAATATACTATGTATTTATGTGCAATTAATCTAATTTCCCAAAAAATAAATCTCGATGATCAACATTTAGGATTTGAATTTCAAATAACAAATCACCAACTTCAACATATTTAAATTTGGGGCCAAATTAAGAGGACAAGGGTGCCTAGGGCACCCTTTTCCAGGCCCACTTTTTTAGGATCTAACAAGTCGGGGGAAAATATTAAATGCCTAATTTGGTTTTCCACATTAGGTTTTTCAATAGATGTTTAAAATGGGTCATGGAATGCATAAATTAAGAAATTAGGAACACAATTAGGTCCATGCACATAGGAGGGAGAAAAATCTAGTGTGAAATTGTCAAGTGTGACAATTTATGATGCTACGCTCCTATCACCAGTGGATTTGTTTCTTCCTAAGGAGAAAAATGTTGTTTACAGGCAGTGGATCATATTTTATCTTTAGGCATTTATTATTGACATGAGAGCTACTTCTTTATGGGGGTATTCATAACCTCATTTTCTCTCTCCTACTAGGGGACATCTATTGTACTTGTGTGTCAGAAGCGGTCCTTGGGGGGTCATATTGAGTCCTCCTATTCTTCTTTTGCTAATGTAGTTATTTCATTTTCTCACATTTGGAGAGGATTTTTTCGTATGTAGTTTTATTTTTTTCTCTAGTTATGAGAGATTTCATTTGTGTGTACATGGGTACCTCATCAAGCCTTGTAGTTGAGACCTATCTATACATCCATCATTATATTCTTCATATAGAATTTTTAGCTTCTCCCTAAGTTTTTGAAAAGTTAAACAACATTTACGAGGCGTTGTACCCCACACAATGAGCCACTAGGGCCAAAAAGGAACTAAATAACAACAGAAAACATTAACAGAAAAAAACCAAAGACAACCCAGGGACAACACACAAACAACCGAAAAACAGCTGACAGACCACCAACAGGCGCAACTAACTGGCATCATCCCAGTTCTTGATCAGGAGCTCAACCGCCTCATCGCCCACCCATTCTTTGTTTTCCTGGCTATTATTCCCCTCCAGTTCCTCTTTTATGACATTTGATAGCGCACTAGTAACAAAGTGGCTCAGTTTCATTGTGAAGCAGGTCAAGCCCCTAAATATTTTTTCCAGGGTGTTCAATCTCTTCGCCACCATGTCTGAATATTCCCCAGTATCCCTAGTCCCCTGAATCCCACCAGGGTCATTCACCAACGGAGTGTGCGAGTAAGAGCCATGGCAAGGAGTCTTGCTGTCCATCGGAGTAGGTAGGGGCCTCTCCCCCATGTTATCAGTCTCATCGTCAGACTCTTCCTCCTTGTAACCCTTGTTGTCCAACTGCTCTACCTCTGAGTCCTCAATAATTAATCTCTTTTTGCTGTTCTTGGCCAGTCTCCCCGATCTCCTCCTAACACTTTCCCCACCAGTCAGCTATGTGATCCCCACAACTGTTTCCCCTCTGAAATCAATCCCAACCGCATTCTTGCCCTTGCCCTTGCATTCCTTAACAGTCATAGCCTACAATCCTTTCTCCTTACCTTTTTTTGGCTTAGTGACATTAACAGCCATGTCAACCTGGGTGGCCTTTAGCTCATAGAGCCCTTCCGTCGCACTGGCATGAGCCATGCCTAACCCACCCTTAAGCTTCTTAGTGGCCAAATTGGTTTTGACACTCCCCACATTATCAGTTACAGGCTTCCGAGGAGGGCTCATGGATTCGGCCGGGGAGATATGAATAGAAGAATAGAAGAAATGGGATCATTATTCTCAACACGGATAGTGATGGCTTTAGGCGGGTAGAGGGCAAGATGGAAGTGGTACAGGCAAAGGATAAGCCCCTAATGGAGCGGGAGAGGCGGGAGATCACCAGGATTATGATAGGCCACCGCATTACATTTATCCATCGAGCTTTCCAGGTCCAAGGAAAAACGGAAAGCTAAGCAACATTTTATGTCTGAGCTGGTTAAGCAGAGGGAAATGATAGAAAAAACAAGTTTTGTACCTACCTTCCAGCATCACATATTTCATCAGAGCCATGCAGACCATATCCCACAGCTTAGGGAGCTCAGCTCTTTCGAACCCCGCCCGATTCCTGACCGGAGTCTCCTCACCTCTGAAGAAAGCTCTAAGGCTCTCGTGGTCTGGCTTTTTGGTGTGCTTAGGATATTTTTTCCCATCGCACCTCAAGCCCGTAGCCTACACAATGACCTCTTGGCTAACTTCAAATGAAATCCCCCCAATAGGAACCCTTCTATCCTTCCAAGAACTTGCAAATTGTCCCGAAAGAATAGGATCATGGCCAACTAGTCATTCCATAAGCGGGGCAATACCTCCCTCCACAAAAATGTGCCAAACTAGAGGGTTGTTCCAGAATTCATCACAACTATCCAGCTCCGTCCAAACACGATCTCCACCCATTCTGTTAGGTAGTTCAGGAAAATCATTGAAATGCAGAAAATACCAAAGACAAACGTTGTGCACAAATATCATAAACAAATGTTTAATGCAGGGCTTACGACGATTAATCCCCTCAAGCCATTTACACGCACGGAGGGGAAATAAGCAACAGTGAAAAAAGACACTACAATTAATCATTTTTTGATAACAGTGGAGGAGGCAGAAGTTGGCGGATAAGAAGGAAAGGAACGACATCCCATGCAAATAACCCAACAAGCTAAAATTAGTAACCAACCATAAAAAGCCGAAGGAACCACCAGCTAAATTAGCTGGCGCGAAACCTCTAGAATACAACTAGTACTCATCATGGATGGTCCCATCATTATTCATACACTCACTGCTCCAAAAATAATTAGGAGATAAACCAAGTAACCTTTTCCCCCAAAACTTAATACTCATAGTACCATCATCCTCCCGAGAAGCAATCACGATCTTCCAAATAACCCGCATCACGTCACTAAATCTAAGCTTGATCACATCAATTAAGTTTCTTCCCTGCCATCTCATCATCATTTTTTTATAAGCTATCCCGATTCTCCCATCCCAAAGAAACAACACGTGAATGCCCTTTCCCCTACTCCACACCTTCTCATCTTTACCCGTGGCACTCCACCTATCCTCCATACCCCAAAAGGCATTTATCCACCAACACACCCAAAATGTCCAGTGGACCCCCTAGTCAGTCCTCATCATCCAAAAGTTGTAAGTCATTATTGACCATGGAAGCCCTTTCCCTCTCAATCAAAGCTTGAATGTTTGGCGGCAGTCGTTCCTTTTTCCTCCAACATCTAGCCGAGTCCCACCCCGAGCCAAGATTCGCCAACGCATCCGCCACGCTATTACCTTCTCTGTAAATATGAGTCACTTTTTTATCTCTTAATTTAGACATAAGAAAGCTAGCATCCAATAAAATGTCCTTGGTGTTCCAACCTATAAATCTTCCTTTTCCACAGCATCTGTCACCGCCTTGGAATCTCCCTCAATATGAAGATTAACAATCCCTAGAGAAACAACAATTTTGAGTCCCATGAGCAGTGCATGAGCCTCAGCAACAAGGGTTGACTGAATCCCAATGCCACCAGCAAACCCTGCCACCATGTTCCCCATAGAATCTCTTATAATCCCACCTATACTTGCCCTTCCTAGGCTCCCTTTAGTAGCTCCATCAAAATTAATTTTAAACCATCCACAATCTGGAGGCTCCCATTTGGTGTTCCTCCTAGCTAAAAGTTTCCCATTGTCGAAGGCATTAGCATTTAAGTCCTGGTGCCATTCCTTAGCCATTTTTGTTTCAAAGTCCCTCGGCCCAAACTTCGGAAGTTTTCCATCAAAGAGGAAGATATTCTCCTCTATGAGCCTAACACCAATCCCAAACAGCTCCTTGGGGTTCCGCTCAATATTCCTGAAGACCTGGTTATTCCTCTCCTTCCATAAACACCAACCCATGATAGGTGGGGTTTGCCTCCAAATTTCGCAAACCAGAGGATGCAAAAAAGGCCCATTCCAGCCCATAATAAATGATAAAAGATCCTTGCTCATTACCCATTGAACCTCAAGTTTCTCAAAAGCCATCTCCCATACTTCAGCAGCATACGGGCAGTGTAGCAAGAGATGATTGACAGTTTCTTCCTCCTCTTTGCAGAAAAAGCATTGATTGGGAAAGCATAATCCCCGGATTCTTAAATTATCCTAGGTCAGAATCCTATTGTGACAAGCCATCCACCAAAAAAAAATATTTTAGGGATCATGCACCTATTCCAAACCCTCCTCCAGTGTTCCTCCACAGAACTATCATTAGTCAGCAGTCTGTAAGCGGATCTAACTGAGAGATCCCCCTATTTATCTAAAGCCCAAAAGAATTCATCCTCTCTATCATAGGAAGGAAATATAAAACTGAAGAGTAACACTTGAATCAATCTAGCAAGACGACTAAGATCTGGCAAGTGGGGGCAACATAGGAATAGCTCTCTCCAAATCCTAGCACCAGGAGAGCCAGACACATAGTCACTGATATAAATCCCAAAGAATCTCTGAGCAACAATCATCACCCCCCGAAAGTCAGAAACAGCCAAAGGGAAATCTAAGAGCCAAGCATCTTCCTAGAATTTGATTTTGATCCCATTCCCCATTTTCCATTTTATCCCCTTTTTTAGCAGACCTTGAATGCTGCAAATACTCCTCCAGATAACGGAACCAAGAGGGTGGGGTTTTGAAAGACAATCAATCAGAGGCCTGTTTTGAAGGTACTTGGCCTTCAGGATTTTACACCAGTCCTTGGAATTCCTTAAATGATCCCACCCAACCTTAGCAATCGGTGCCCTATTAGAGGGAGAAATCTTCCTTATTCGAAGCCCCCCATTAAATTTAGCCCAACTAACCTTTTCCCATTTAACCAGAGCAATATTCTTTTTCTCCTCAGCACCAACCCAAAGAAAATTCCTTTGAATTCTTTCCAACTTTTCCACTATATACATAGGCATCCTAAAGATATTCAAAAAGTAAGTGGAGATACCTTGTATGGCCGCAATAAGGAGTTGCAACTTGCCAGCATGACTAAGTAAGGGTCCTTTCCACCCAGCCAACTTCCTCTGAATCCTTTCCAGAATAGAGTTCCAAAACTCTGATTGAACCTCCTTGACCGTAAGTGGAAGCCCCAGATAAACCGATGGGAGAGAATCACTGACACATCCGAGAATCGCAGTCACCTTGTTTTCCAAATTAGGAGAGCAATTAAAGAAATAAATCTTACTCTTGTTGTAGTTGATGCACTGCCCAGAGTAGGAGGCATAACTATTAAGACAAGCTTTCCATTTCCTAGCTTCCAAAATAGAAGCCTTCCCAAATAAAAAAGTATCATCCACAAATTGTTGCACAACAATCGGGACAGAGGGAGGTAGCCGCTCTAACACCAGATATGGAGCCCTCTGACAGCAGACTAGTAAAATTTCTACTAAGCACATCAACAACTATAATAAAGAGGTAGGGAGAGAAAGGATCTCCCTGCCTGAGCCCCCTACTAGCAGAAAAGAAACCGCAGGGAGATCCATTAACCAGGACTGAAAACCTAACAGTTCTAACACATTCCATAATGAGCTCAATGACCAGGCTATTAAAGCCAAACTTAGCTAGGACCTTTGGAATGAATTCCCATAGACCCTTGTCATAGGCTTTGAATATATCAAGTTTAAGCACCATTCCCGCATTATTACATCTATCCATAGAGTGGAATGGTTCATGGGTAGTCAAAGCAACATCAAGAATATGCCTCCCCGGGACAAACCCCTTTTGAGTGTGGCTAATAATTTTGTCAAGTAGAGGTTTTAGATGGTTAACAAGAATCTTAGAGAGAATTTTGTAGATAGTGTTACATAGACTAATAGGCCGGAAGTCAGACATTGAAAGTTTCTCACTAATCTTAGGTATAAGAGCAATGAAATTATGATTCATTTGCTTAAGAATCTTACCAGATTGGAAGAAATCCCTAGCCGCAAGCACAAGGTACCAGCCCATAGTATCCCAAAATATTTGAAAGAACCCCGGAGGAAACCCATCAGGACCAGGAGCTTTGAATGCCCCCATGCTAAAAGTAGCCAGCCTAACCTCTTCCATGGAAACACTCTTAAGAATGCTCAAGTTATCCTCCAGAGAGATGGACTCAGGGAGGTGTCGGAGAATCCAATCATCCAGAGTTGAGTTGGGCACCCCTATAGGGGTTGAGAGTGCCTCCTTGAAATAATCAACCGCACAGGACTTAATAAGAGCTTGGTTAGGAATCACCTCCACAAAGTTACTTATCAGTTTAGAGATTTGGTTCCTTTTCCGATGTTTGACAGCAAAAACATGAAGAAAGGATGTGTTCCTATCTCCTTCCTTCAGCCATTGGATCCTCGATTTTTGCTTCCAGAATACCTCTTCATTTTTTAGAACTTTTTCCCATTCCATTCTGACATCCCTTTCCTAATTATTAATCCGTTGACTAGCATCTCCCTCATCCATATTCTGCTGCAAGGTCCTCAACCTCCCCTCAAGCTATTTTTTTTCTGAAAAACATCTCCAAACACATTCCTGTCCCAAACTTTAACCATCAGTTTAATATGTTTGAGTTTATAACATAGCCTGAACATGGGGGACCCTTGGACAGGAATATTCCACCATTCAACAATTTTCTTCTTGAAATCGGGATGAGAGTTCCACATTAATTGAAAATGAAAGGGATAGGGCCCGCCAGAAGGGCGAATATTAGTGGTCAGTAGTAGAGGGTTGTGGTCAAAAACTGTCCTAGGAAGAGCGACTAGATTGGCTCCTAAGACATTGGTCCAATGGGGAGAATAGAGGAAACGTTCAAGCCTAACCTGAATCAGATCAACACTAGCCCTTCTATTAGACCAGGCGAAATGTTGGCCCCGAAGATCAATATCAATTAGCCCTGAAGAACCCATGAAGTTTGCCAGATCAGTCATGCTATTTGTGTAATCCAGGAGACCCCCACTTTTCTCATATGGCAATAAGGGAGAGTTGAAATCTCCAACAACCAACCACCGACCTCCCTTATTCATATTAATTTTAAACACCATATTTCTCCAAAGAAAATTCCTCGAGTTCCTCTGGTTGGGAGCATAAATATTAATTATAGACCAAACAACTCCATTTACAAAGAGCGAAACCCCAATGCTATTTTTACAATGGAATAATTCCTGACCCTGTAAATAGGAAGGATTCCAAAGCACAACCAACCCCCCGGAAGCTCCCTCAGCATCACTATGAATAAAAGAAGCATTAGGCCAAATAAAGCTAACAACCTTTCCAAAATTTATCATCAACATCTCAGTTTCTTGTAGGAGACAAACATCAATCTTATGCTCCATTATATAGTTCTTTAGGGCACGCTGTTTGTGCGAACTATTAAGTCCCCGAATATTTCAAGACATAATCCTCATCTCTGACCTTTTTTTGAGGACACCTCTAATGTCCTCTGCTTCCCCAGGGCAATCTCATTTGTCATTTCATGCGTTCTGGTGGATCTCTGCGAGGGTCTCCCAGACTTGGGATCCCCTCCCACATCTGCCTTCTTCTTCCTACCCTTCTTCTTAGGCGTGGTCCATATCCCTCCCTCTTCATCTTTCTCCAACTTTAAACTTTCCAAGTTTTCAGTAGATTCTTCAACCAAACTGGAACTCTCTTCCTCCCAAATTTCACCTTCTCCGACCAAATCCTCACAGGTCTCCATAGTAATAGGCAACGGATCAACAACCGAAGAACCAGGGCCAAAGCCCTTATTAGGATCCCCAATAGACAAAGCAAAAATAGCCGAGGATCCAGGATCCTGAGGCACTGAGACCTCCCAAGATAAGGTTTCCAAAACCAAAGAACCACTAGGGTTCGATATAGGGTGAGAATCACCAAGTGAAAGAGGACGTGGAGAAAGCATAGGAGACTGAACCAGATCTGGGGGGACAATCTCTAGACCACCCGAAGGCCTCACAGCATCCTCTGTCGGGATCTTGGGATCATACACAGACACATCCAAAACCACCTTACTGACCGCCGATTTACAATCAGTGATAAGGTGCCCCGCTTTAGTATATCTTTGACAATACACCACTGCGTTTTCATAACAAACAGGTTGGACCCAGTTTCCCAACTTGGAGCAAAGCTTGATAGAGTTGGGAAGAACTTTATCAATGCAAATGTTGACGCAAAAACGAGCAAAGACTAACCTTGATTTAGATTTAGTGACAACATCTGAAGTAACAAATTGTCCCAAAGAGTCACTGATAGCCTTAAAAATGGCTTCATCCCAGAACTCAAGAGGTAAGCCCGACAGCCGCACCCAAATAGGAGCCGACATGTTAAGGTCTACAGCAGGATCAAACCCAGGCTTCCACCTGCACAAAGCCAAACTGTGTTTCCCATAAACCCATGGGCCCGACAACAAGGTATGCACCAAATCATCGGCAACAACAAATTGGAAAAGGAAGAGGCTGCCTGCCATCGCGCAGACCTCCACACTGCCCTTAAGCCTCCATTTCATAGACATCCACTTTCAAACCATATCCATCGTAGGATGAAAAGAGAGAAATCTCCCCACCACCGCATTCTCCATGGAGGAGAGGATCCTGTCACTAACTGTGTCAGGAATTTCAAACACAGAATTAGAAAATGTGACCGAATCAGGGGGCCGAAAATGAGGAGGCCAGATTCCCACTAGTTAGAATATTCTTCCAAATAGCAGCCGAAGGAAGCTCAGCCGCCAGCACAAAAGAGGCGCCTGGAGCTGCCACATCCCGCAGAAAGCTTGCAGGAGAAAGCATAGATCCCATAGAGGGGGTACCCTCCAGACACGTCCTCAAAGGAGGAGAGCACGGGTTGGGGGGGGCAGGGGACCCATAGGTACCCCCACAACAGAGTCCACCATGCGAGCAAAAATTCAAAACTTCAAAACGAGTGGGAGCAAGACTTGATCAAGAGATGTGCTTCTCCCTAAGTTGATCTTAAGGGGGGTATTGGATTAATTAGGTCATCACTTGATAATTAATTATTAAGTCCCTTATTACTTTATTCACTTAAGTTAAACTTAGGAGTGGTTTTTTGTTTATTAGATTGGGATAAATATAGGTAATTTGTCTCATTGCATGAGATTAAGACACTTATCACAATCTAATCAAATCCTCATCTAGATTTTTCTTTTTCCTTTTATAAGAATTAATCATTCATTGCAATCGTTTATTCATATTTATTATTCAATAAAGAAGGCATATCAAATGCTTGTATGGATCAATTTTTTCTCTCTTGGTTGCATAGAAAATTGGTTGCTACGATCTCTCATTTGTGATAGGTGTTTTGGTTGCAAGTGATTTTTGGGAGTTGTGGGGTTCACTATCAACTCCAACAAAGAAGTCTCAAGCTCCAATAAAAAAAGTCCTTGTATAAAAGCATCATTTTGTAAAACATTGGGATTACAAATTATGACGATGAATTTCATGTAGTTTGAATTACATGGTTCTCATTTTGGGATATATTTGTGTCCCTGTTTTTATTTATCAAATAAGGTCTACATTATTGGGATAATTCATTTTTTATTTTATAAAAATTGATGCGATGCCCTATATTAACATTAAGGGAGTGTTTTAGAACGTAATTTTATTAGGGTTCAATACCCTTATAACATTTATATATCATATTAGTATAAGGTTAGAAAACCTTATTTTATAAAAAATGTACCATTTATTAATTAATAATCTAATAAGTATTAGATTATTTGATTATTTATGAATGGTTTATTTTAATAGGTGTGACTAATACCTATTACAAAAAAATCCACCCTTTCTCCTATATTTAAGGAGGATCTCTTTCATTTGAGTGTGTGTAAATTTTGAGATTTATAGTGAATTGCATCAATATGCATAGAAGATATTATTGACCATGTGGAAGTATATAAAGGATTGTCCCAAGGTTTAGTCTAATTTTAATAGACTATTTTTTACAAGTATTTAATAAGTATTATATTATTTGATTATTTATGAATGGTTTCTTTTAATAAGTGTGACTAATACATATTAAATTATTTTCCACCCTTTCTCCTTTATTTAAGGAGTCTCCCTTTCATTTGAGTGTGTAAATTTTGAGATTTATAGTGAATTGTATCAATATGCACATAAGATATTATTGGCCATGTGGAAGTATATAGAGGAGTGTCCCTAGGTTTAGTCTAATTTTAATAGACTATTTTTATTTGAAAGGGCATTCCCATGTATATCTTATGTGTGTAAAATAAATGTTTGTATAATTTCTCAATATATATATATATATATATAATGATTGTGTTACATCTCAAGTTGTGAGGTTACTATTTACTATTACTATATAGGGTAAATATGAATGCAATGTGAAATATGAAGATGCTTATACCTTGTTATCAATATGTATGTTATCTCATTTGACGTTGTTTCATTTGATGTTATTCCTGGTGAAATATTGCATATATGTGAATAGATGGTTATTGAAGTATTGTTATTCTAACTTTAAAGATGTTTATATATATGTTGCTTATTGTTGTGAGTAAAGGATTGCTCAGGTATGTGCTAGTGGTTCCAGGTATGTTCATTCTCCAAGGGGAGGGGAAGTATCACTCGGGAGAGGAGCTTTGTTAGGTAACCGGTAAAGTAAACTATCTGAGCATACACACATGTCACCTTAGATTGAATGAACTAAGTCAATTTGTGTGGGTTTTAGGTAAGTCATCCATAGCTTGTATGATTGTATTAGGAGTCTTGCTTACTTCTGCATGCTTTGTGAATGATGTTTATCTGTATATCTATCTTGTTGTATTGCAATCATTATTATGGTAACGTTAATGAGTGTAAGTGAATCAGAAGTGGACATACATACATATATATAGTATATACATGTATCCATATGTATATACATATCGATACAAGCGTGCATTGGAAAATGGATATGCTCATATAGATGCATCGATATGGTGTACCTGCACATACGTGCGCATAGAGGTATATATAGTTATATATATGTATATATGCACAGATCCTATAATATGTGGATGTTAATATTATTATTATTATTATTGCCTTCTGTACTTATATGTATATATATTGGATAAATACATATGTAAATATATATTAAATATTATATATATATATTATAGTTTTGATTAGAGGTAAAAAATGGGTTTTGAAGGGGCCCGAAACCCTTTACAAAATAAAGAAGCTGATAAAAAAAGAAAACAACATTACACAAAAATCAACCCAACAATAGTGAACCAACAACCAAAAAGAAGGTAGCCAACCAACAACACTAAATATTGTTTAGAATCTCTACAACTTCCATTTCAATAACAACCATCTTTTGTGCATTTTCCACAGTATTAGACACCTCCATACCTAAGGCCCCAACCTGATCTTTCATTTTGTTTCTAGTTTTGACCCCCAACCCACCAATTTTTACCTCACCATTCAAAACAATACCTTTAACAACACCCTTCTCACCAACACAATCCACATCCAACAGCTTACCCCCAAAAACAATATCATTAGCAGACATAGTCTCCTTTCTCTTTTTCAAAGTAATCATAGGGGAGATCGCCTTGGCAGAATCCGTAATGCCCAAAACCTTAGACACATCTCCACTCTTCATCACAACATTCCACATTTTATCAATTTTATCCTCAAGGGATAAGATTCTACCTTCCAAATTTTGTTTCAAATTGATGGTTTCCTTTGCCACAATATTAAGAGATTCCATTAGATTATCAATTTGGTTTTGGATAGTAGGGTCCTTAGCCTTACTAGCAACACCTATCACTCTAACACTAGTCCTATTAATCTCATTGAAGAAGCACTTGAAAAGTTTAAAAAACACATTAGCACCCTCACAGGCCGAGCCCAACACATCAGACAACTCCTCCCTATCAAAGTTTTCAATTTTTTTCCCCACAGAAACATCCTCATCAAAAGAGCTAACATGAACCTTATCAGCAAAAATATTCTTACCTTTGCCAGCAGAGACAAGAGTCTTCATTTTTCGAATGGAGCAAGAAATTTCCTCTATAACAACCTTCCTTTTCACCATCCTTTTCACCATCCTATCCCCATCTTCTTTGTTAGTTCCCACAACGTGACCTCCACCCATAACCCTTTCCTTCCCCTACTTCACCATCCCAATGTTAGCAATCGGAGAGGCCTCACCATAGATGCTTCTAGTCGGGGAAAGAGGGAAAACCTTCACCAAGAGTTGGCCATCAGTTCTCAACACACTTCTCTTCCTGCTCCCCTTCTCAGTCTCCTACACTTGTCTAGTCGTTGGGGGAGGAGAGGAAGCTTCCCCATAAATTTCATTCTTGTCCTTAACTCCCTTAGGAAGAACATTCACAACCACTTCATAACAACAAGTCATATAGCCCTCTTTATCATCTGACTTCCTTTTCCCAGTTTTATCCAGAACATGGGAAGTGAGGCCCTCTTCAACAAAGGAAAATGAATCTGGGACATAGTCAACATCATCATCCCTATCAGACTCATAATATTTTCTCAAAATAATCCTCCTCTTCTTAGAATTTTAACTAACCCTTTCCTCTCATGAATTTGTCTCATAACCCTCCCGGGGTTTAGGAATTTCCTTCAGAGATGGGAGTTTTATGCACCTCATGAACTTTGATATATTCATATATGAGGAGAATTAACCCCACAAGCAAGACAGGGTTCTTGGGGTTTTTCATTTGTTCTTTAATCCCTATGTCAAGCGAAATCAACAAATAGTAAGGAAAGGAAACCCATTTCTTATGCCGAAAATGGCTAAGCAAAAGGAAATGGTAATTGTTAATTGTCATATACCTACCTTCTGAGGTGACATACCTCATAATCTCTTCCACCACATCACACCACAACGCTTTCAAGGAACTCCTTTGATAACCTCCACTCTTCACCTTTCTCAAATCAACAACCTCATTCCCTTTAAATAAAATAGACATCGCATCCTGCGATTCTTTTTTGTCTTTGAACACCTTCATACCTTACATAGCCAAGCCAGTAATTTGAGCTATGAATTCTTCAACCACTACTTCCCTACCATCCAAATTCAGAGTTCTCTCATTCCACACTTGAGCAACCAAATTGATGACTTGGGGATTGTTACCATGCAATTTCTCCATATACACAGTTAATCCACCCTTCTGTAAAATCTCCCACACCTCCTTCCTCTGCTTAGCAGAAACACGGGACTTAGGCTCAGTGTGATTTTTGTCCCCACCCATCACAAAAGACTTAACCAATAGAATCCAAGCACACAAAAATAACCTTAGGAGACTAAGACAAACACCACCTAGAGAAAAATAAAACAATGGAAGACTCTGGAAACTAAGGCCAATATCACCCAAAATTTGTGCAAAGCCAACCAAAGGACAGATAAGCATTAATGACTTAGAACTCCGGTCCTTGTGAAATTCGTCCCCTGTACTCATAACTTTAACATCCTCATTCTTAACATTTGACCACGTGAATAAGGACATGCACCCCTCAATGCCAGCTAAGATCAACTTAAGATTAGCACTTATTATTAATAATACTCATTGCTTCAAAAGGAATAGGATCATTTAAATCCCACTCCTTTTTATCTCTAACACCAAAGCTAACAAAGAAATTAGCTAACATATTTCCGTCTCTCAATATATGGGAGATATAAGCATTATCAAAGGATTTGATAATTTCAATGGACTCCTTGACCAAGGCCTCAATAGTCCAAGACGAAGGTGGGGCATTCTTCAAATTGTTTATAATATTCAGAGAGTTACCTTCCAACCAGACCTTCCTATACCCTTTGCTTTGAGCCAATTTGAGTTATATTAATACATATATATGTATATATATACTAAGGTATATAAAAATATATATTTATATATATGTTTAATATATAAAAACTATATATATATATATATAATTTAATTTAACATCAATCTCTCAATTATGGAAATATTTATCATTCAACTTAGGAAATCGATTTATTTCCTATTCAATAAAATATTTATTATTCCACTATGGAAGTTGAAATATTTTAGACTATGTGAATCAAATTGTTTTCCCAACCAATTGAATACTAATCATTTAACTTTGAATCAGAATATTTTTGAAGAGAATAATTTAAAACTTTGGCGTATACGATATGCGGACTTTGGATCTCACACAGCTCTATGAGATAATTCGCACATCACCTGCTGGTGGAAACATATGGGAAAATTCATGAAAGGCATCTAAGCTTAGACCAAGTTAGTTTTAAAATGTGCCTATCGGTAAATACGGGTTTATTCGACTATGCAACAAGTAGAAGAATAGGGATAGGTTTTGAGAGAACCCACCACATCTGAAGAATAAATTTGTAGGTGTCGATCAACACAAATTCACCATGTGTGATTGAACTGGTCTTCATTTTGTTGTCAATTTTTGAAGGTCGATTCACCTAACTAAAGCTAAGTATGTGAGAGAAAGTGCACCACATACTGAGTTGAAAATTTCACATTTATGTGGTGTCAAATTACATGCCTCTTTTGAAGAATTTTGTTGGGGTTGTGAGGCTCTATAAATAGCCACCAAATTCTTCATTTTCATCATTTGAAACTAAATAATTTTCATCTAGAGGAGTTCATTTTGTGAGAGAGCATTTTTTTTTTTTAAGTGAGAATTCATCATTTTCTGAGAGTCGTATTATATTGAGAATTAAGTTAGTTCATCATATCTCTTTTTTAGTATTGAACTACCAGAGAGTTTCATATTTTAATCAAGCTACAACCATTACTAGTCTGATTCATCATTTTTTGAAAGATAAATTCTAAGAGAGAGAAAATAGAGTTTTGGGAGGCAATTTTCGATTGTTTGGAAGTGTTGTGAAGATAGGATAAATCTTCATCATCTAGAGAAAATATAAATACCAGTTTGAGATTACCATGTGCATATTTCTAAGAGATTGATTACATTTAGAGGGAAGAGTATTCTACCCAAGGGATACGTTAGTTCTACTACTATTTTTGAGAGTGGAAAAAGGGAAAATCTTGTGAGGAAATTATTATCATTTGGAGGAACTGGAAACTGGAGTGAGCTAGAAGTAAAGACAGTTCTTTCTTCAATTTGGGATAAGCGTAAACAGGCATGGGGTTTTCTACTTCTTATTGTTTGTATGTAATTATTGTGTTTTCTATACTGCATGAAATGTCTTTTATGTCTGTGCAATAGAAGTGTTTTTTTTTTGTCTTCTAGAAAAAGAGAATTGTATCCTTTAAACTGCTTTTCATAACATTCATTTAAGTACTCCATAATAGAGAGTTTTCTTTACACATATACTTAATGTATTTAAAATGTCATTCTGACACAAGTATTTAACTATACTAGATATGTCAAGAGATTACTTGCCTAAGGAATTCAACTATACCATAAGAGGTACAACATAGGTATTTAAATATACTAGATATTTTTTAACATGGGATGCAATGTGTTTGTATATTTACTCCATAGTAGGAGGTGATTGTGATTCTTATTTAAGTATATACGAGGCTTGATTTGAATACAAGAGTCACTTGAGGTACACTAGTGAAGTTATTAGGTTAACTCTAAAATCTTGTGTTACTCCTAGGATAAGCATGTGAGTGGGTTGTGTAATGCCTCACCACGTAACCCTAAAGGAAGTTGCAACAACTACAAAAGTGTACAATTTTTTTTCTTTCAAAGTGCAATATTAACATGAAAGATGCACTACACCACCACAAACATCCTCTAAGGCACACGACTAAGGTTACAACTGATTCCCATACATAAACATAAACTCATTCATAGAAAATAATTAATTACTAAACAAGAATTGAAGTACATATATTCAAAGCATTAAAATTGCATCACATAGAATAGAAATACATCAAGGTTCAAAGATTACATTAATTTCAAATAATATTTACAATACTCATTCCCATAATGAGGAAGATCATACATAAGTGTTACAATTTACAAGAGACCTCCTTGAACATAATTGAGGAGTAATATAAACACAAGTGTCATTATGATACAATACAAAAAATGAAAGGAACATATCAACTGGTATCCACAAGCTCTCCAACTGGAAGATCTGGCCATCATGAACAAAAGAAGGGGGACCCAATGGAGTAAGGTGCACATTCCACCAAACCAAGTGGTACTCAAAGGCCCACCCCCCATGCTAGGAGATAGTAACAAGGTTCCTTAGGCAAGACTAACTACCATTAGACACAAGCTAACACATGATTGAACTTAACAAAAACAAGTACAACACTAACTCATTAGGTACAATGTTTTTAGAGTTAAATAAATAACTAAATTAGTGAACCAAACATACTGTTGACATAGAAGGAGTGTCACCACAAAGATGCATGGTTTACCCCGACAAATCTTCCCAGACCCTGGCCCCCATCAAGAGTCACTCTCCTACTGTCAACACATGGAACAAATCCACAACCCAAGGGGAAAAAATGGCTGACATTATAATACAACAACCCCCAAATCTAAAATACCACAACTGGAAGTCTTACTAATGCTTCTACACAAATTTCCCCAGACAGAGAACGAAATAAATTATATACAAAAAGGGCAATTAAAAGAGAAAATAAAACTACTCTTCAGATATCCTAAATCCAATTTCCTCTTAAGTGATTTACAATAAAGTTATTCAACAATATTATGTTTTCATAGTCCATAATAGATCATTCAAGATTTCTGGATAAACTGTGTGCTGATTTTTACATCAACGTTTCAGATCATACTCCATGATCCATCATCAGGATGATAAGCAGATTTTTACATCTATCTGCTTATCATCCCGATGATGGATCATGGAGTATGATCCGAAATGTTGATGTAAAAATCAGCACACAGTTTATCCATAAATCTTGAATGAATAAAGCTATTGCCCAAATAAATTAATTAAATAAAACCCCTTTACAAACAGAGAAAAAAAATCTAATTTATCTGTAACTTCAATTCCTCGATTATATTTAACAAAATATCAAATTTCTTCTTTTTCCAAATCATATCCTTTTACAAAACTTCTAACTGCGCATCTACTGCATGCACCTAACAAATAAAATAATTTAAATATATTTATAAATTCATATATGAATATAATTATAATTATATATATACTTATACATATAATTATATATATATATATATATATATATATATATATATTTGTTTACATTATTTAAATGTATATAACCAAATTATACTTAGAATTCAAAATAAACATATATACACCTTATATATATAATTAAAAACTATTGAAATCAAAAATCGTACGACAGATGAAACAGAATGAAGGTTCGTATTTTTACAAAGCATACAATAGTACATAAAGTGGGAAGGGGTGGTTGTGCTTGCACAACTGAACTCCCATCTCCCATCAGGTGCAGCCAAAAGAGAGTGGGGAGGGTTGTGGTGCCTCCCCAAAGTGCCTCCCAAGGGGCGGCTGTGGGGAGAGCCCAGCCTCCCCACAATACAAACAAAATTTAAACTTTATTTTTTCCTATTTCCTACGAATTTTAATCTTCAATTTGTCGTACAATGCTTGAAACATATTTGGCAAAAGATTTAAAAAAATTTCAAGCCAGTATAGTAATATATATATACACACTTCAATATAAATATATATATATATATATGAAGAATTTTCATACAAATGTTCTAATTGGGCAAATATTTTCAAAAATGGCCATCTACAGGAAAATACCCAAATTTTACAAAGAGAAGCCATTTCCAACACAGAGGTTTTTCTATAAAAAATTCAGACAAATAATTTAATCGAAAGCAATCATTTCCTACATAAATCAAATCCAATAATGAATTGGAGTAATATTTCTCTACAAAAAAAAAAAATTCTACCCAAATTTCTGAGAAGTTTATTTCCATAGAGAATTAAATTTCTTCTTGATAGAGAATTTTTCCAAATCTCTAATATTTTCTTCTGGGTTATTCTTTGTTTACAATAATCCCAATTTAAAGCTTTCAATAGATTCAACAAAAAAATTCTTTCTACAAAGGATTTCATTTTCATAGAAAATTTCACACATGACATTTTCAATTTTTACAACTCAAAAGCTTTACAATATGCACAGACAATCTTTTTCCAGATAGTAATCTAAACTAAGAAACTTTTCTAATATGAAACTAACTAGAATAAAAGAGGAATCTGAAATCCAATGCCTGAGAAGATGTGAATTCACGTAGAGCCTCTTCCACAGATCCAAGCTTTTTCCCAAATCAACCAGAGCTTCCTCCATAAACAAATAAAATTCCAGAACACAAAAACTTTCCCGAGACTGTATATTTTTTTCAAAATTTCAACAAACGCATGCAATCACCAAAACTTAATTTCTAAAAAAAATTTCCCCACAAAATATCCTCTCTCCTTCTTCTGTAATGAAGCTTCTCACTTCTTCCCATTAAAACCATTAATTTCTCCGTGAATAAATTTTCCCAACAACCCTCATCAATATTTTCCAACACATGTTGAAAGAAAAATATCTTTCAAAACCAAATTGCACCAAATCCTCAAGATATTTTAAAAAAAAATTAAAACATTTAATAATTTCTAAAATACTTAGCATTTCTAATTTAAATTAATTCAACTAATTTAATTAATTAATAAAATAAATTTATAATCCTAAGATTAGATTATTTTACCAATGAGATAAAATTAATTAACTAATTAATTACCATCTTCTAACATAATAAACCAAATTAATTTAATAATAAACTATAATATTTAAATCTATTATTTACCTTTTACAAACTTTGCAACATAAATAATTTCAAGGAAAAATTGAACATTTAACAAACAAAACCCACTAGAACTGACGACACACTATGACCAGGGTGGTGGCTTGACACAAGAAACCTAGCTACTATCTCCCAATCAACATTATCATTGGGCAATGGACACGCTCAAACCTATGAAACCAGGTGGAGTCAATGTCTTGTACCTACAAACCTTAAACAAGGCATATATCGACTATGCATATATATATATATCATAATAAAACACACCATGAAAAGAGAATCACAAAATTACAGGGCGCTCGCAAGCAAGTGGTGCAATTTCATCCCCTTCACCAATACAATATCACAAAACTGACGATTCTAACATCGATAATCTACTCATGTGCATATAACAATATTAATTCAAATAACCCTTATGCTAATCCAAAAGCATGTCATAATGATAACATCAAAATAAGGTACCATCACATCATAATATAAAATCCACATCGCTCTAAATTTAGCGATCAAATAATAACCAAGCATCATAGTATATCATAGTTAAGGTGTTAACATAAAACAAAGCATAACAAAGAATCGCACTGTTTGAACATAAGAGAAAAATGGAGGGGTGTTAAATTCTCCCCCATAGGGTTAGGCTTACTCGTGGAAGCCTGCAAACATGCATAGTACAAATTCTATACAAACTGACAAGTCTCCAAAAACACATATCCATGATTTAACATACATTCTTCACATGCACACCAATGCACATCACTAATAATCACAACACAAGGCCACACATGGGTCCATCTGGACACCGGAAAGAAACATACTAATACATGATACATAACCCATGAGCCAAGAGCCAATATCCATCTCACATAATCTATACATCACAATTAGTGGCTTGATGGTGTTAGGCCACACACATGGTGAGACCATCCAAAAAAGACCACAATGACCTGTCTCTTGTTGTATAGGGTGATTAGTCTCCAAGAGATAGTCATCACACATAGGTGGGTAGTGGGTCCTAGCTGTATAATAGCCTCACATACCCCATCCTCAACATTTCCTACATCTACTTCCTTGTATACACTCACCAAGTCCGCCTCATACGTCCTTGGAGAGGATTCACAATATGACACATTACTGACATTAAAACAATAAAGATAACTAGTTTAGCCACCAAAGTCATAAAGAAGAGAAAATTAAAATTCAATTTCAACAGTAAGGTAATAAATGTGCATAATTTCAACACTAAATAAAATATAACCATTAGGGTTATAATCAAATAAGATCACAAGGTTTGGATAAACCATCACAATCAAGTATAACAAGGTGTCCACCTTCACAATCAACAAAAAATCATCAATAACCACAAAGAAAGTCCACAATCTTTAAAATTGTACTATACAACACTATGTGACTAGATTCTAGCCACCAAATGAGGAAGGAGGAAACAATGTCCGACTATAATGATATCCCTCATGTGGTGCAGAGTCAGCACACCATCCACATGACCCAGAGTGTACTCCACGACTATGCCCTGCATCAAGTCGTCACTCGACATAGTCATACGCTAGCCGAAGAAGGCACGTACTGGTTGTATGCCACATGGTAGTGTGTGTGTGGCTCCATAGAAGTAGGCACACATAAAACACACCCCGCATAGTGTTACCCCGTGGAGAAGGCACATGTAAGTACTCGTCATAGCTAGAGGTATACATGGCTAGGACCTACTCATATGTTATCCAACCAAACACTCTCGAAGCAACCATGAGTATACCTCTACAATTATGTGAGGCCCCATAACACTCATCACACAAGTAGGCTATCATAACACAATCTCATAATGCGCCTTCATGTGTCTATGTATGTGGCAACGTGTAACACAACATCATCACCAACATTATGTTAGAACATCAGGGAGGTGTGACATCATATCTATTGCATCATGTTAGAACACATGCATATACAATATGTATAATGCAAAAACAATAATATCAATATGGGGCTACCCGAGCTTCACCTCTCATACGAACGAGGTTTACTCAATAATGTCAAATCAACGTCTCTACGAACGACCAAGAATATACTAACAAACCTATGTTGTACTCAAATCTATGGGAATTGGGCTAACACATATGGATCAAGTATCTTGATCCATCATAAGGGAAAGTAGTGGGTACGTTTCCTCGTGATTGGTTGAGCTGAGACCGCTCTACCCCGTAATATGTGTATGTTGTACACTCCACCCAAGGAACTTTTTGGTTGCTGCTATCCCTTCACGGATTGATGGGATAGAGAACCAAAAGAAAATAATTTATGAAACTAACTTTTGGTTACTCTTATATGTTTAAATTTCAACCACACATGGGTTGGCCCTCAATAAGGTAACAAAACATGCAAAGCATGGGTAATTTCCCACACCAAAAAGCAACATTTTCCCCATGGATGGGTATTAAGTACCACCATCCCATGGACACACAAAACAAGTATAGGGTATTCACAACACTCAACTAATGCATAGTTACTGGTTCCTCACATTTATAGGGGGTACACTTACATACACAACTCCATAAGAATATTTACTTCCATAACCCATGTGATACATATCACTACTTTACATCCATAACCTTTTATTAATTTTCTTCCACTCTACTATTTTCCACAGAGCACATGATGCTAAATTCCAAAGCCATAAACATTGTGATCACTTAATAACTTCACTAATAGATTCACAAGGACAACATAATGGGCTCATATGTACCCAGAGTACCCAGTCTATGAACCTGGGGCTTTGATATCATGTGTAACGCCCCACCACATAACCCTAGAGGAAGCTACAACAACTATGAAAGCATACCATTTTTTTCTTTTAAAGTGCAATATTAACATGAAAGATGCACTACACCACCACAAACATCCTCTAAGGCACACAACTAAGGTTACAACTGATTCCCATACATAAACATAAACTCATTCATAGAAAATAATTAATTACTAAACAATAATTAAAGTACATACATTCAAAGCATTAAAATTGCATCACATAGAATAGAAATACATTACGACTCAAAGATTACATTAATTTCAAATAATATTTACAATACTCATTCCCAGAATGAGGAAGATCATACATAAGTGTTACAATTTACAAGAGACCTCGTCGAACACAATTGAGGAGTAATATAAACACAAGTGTCAATCTGATACAATACAACAAATGAAAGGAACATATCAACTGGTATCCACAAGCTCTCCAACTAGAAGATCTCACTGCCACAAAAAAAAGAAGGGGGGTCCAAAGGAGTAAGGTGCATGTTCCACCCAACCAAGTGGTACCCGAAGGCCCACCCCCTGTGCTAGGAGATAGTAACAAAGTTCCCTAGACAAGACCATTTACCACTAGACACAGGCTAACACATAACTGAACTTAACAAATACGAGTACAACACTAAATCATTGGGTAAAATGTTTCCAGAGTTAAATAAATAATTAAATCAGTGAACCAAACATACTGCTGACATAGAAGGAGTGTCACCACAAAGATGCATGGTTTACCTCAACAGATCTTCCCAGACCTCGACCCCCATCGAGAGTCTCTCTCCTACTATCAACATGTGGAACAAATCCACAACCAAAGGGAAAATAAAGGGTTGACATTACAATACAACAACCCCCAAATCTAAAATGCCACAACTAGAAGTCTTACTAACGCTTCTAAAAAAAATTCCCCAAACAGAGAATAGAAGAAATTACATACAAAAGGGCAATTAAAACAGTAAATAAAAGTACTCTTCAGATATCCTAAATCCAATTTCCCCTTCAGTGATTTACAGTAAATTTATTTCCCAAATAAATTAATTAAATAAAATCCCTTTACGAATAAAGAAGGAAAATCTAATTTATTTGTAACTTCAATTTCTCGATTAGTTTTAACAAAATATCAAATTTCTTCTTTTCCCAGATCATATCCTTTTACAAAACTTCTAACTGTGCATCTACTACATGCACCTAACAAATAAAATCATTTAAATATATTTATTAATACATATATGTATATATACATAATTATATATATACTTATACATATAATTATATATATCATATATATTTATTTACATTATTTAAATGTATATATAACCAAATTATACACATAATTCAAAATAAACATATATACACCTTTTATATATATATATATATAATTAAAAACTATTGAAATCACAAATTGTACGACAAACGAAACAAAATGAAGGTTCGTATTTTTATAAAGCATACAATACTACATAAAGTGGGAAGGGGTGGTTGTGCTTGCACAACTGAACCCCCATCTCCCATGAGGTGCGACCGAAAGAGAGTGGGGAGGGTGCGTTGCCTCCCCACAACACCTCCCAAGGGGCGGTTGTGGGGAGAGCCCAGCCTCCCCACAATACAAACAAAATTTAAACTTTATTTTTTTCCTATTTCCTATGAATTTTAATCTTCAATTCGTCATATGGCGCTTGAAACATATTTGGCAGAAGCTTTAAAAAAAAATTTCAAGCCAGTATACTAATATATATATATATATATGAAGAATTTTAATACAAAGTTTCTAATTGGGCAAATATTTTCAAAAATGGCCATCTACAAGAAAATACCCAAATTTTACAAAGAGAAGCAATTTTCTACATGGAGGTTTTTCTAAATTTTCTTCAGACAAATAATTTAATTGGAAGCAATCATTTCCTATAGAAATGAAATCCAATAATGAATTGGAGTAATATTTCTCTACAAAACAAACCTTCTACCCAAATTTTTGAGAAGTTTATTTCTACAAAGAGTTAAATTTCTTCACGATAGAGAATTTTTCCAGATCTCTAATATTTTCTTCCGGGTTCTTCTTTGTTAACAATAATCCCAATTTAAAACTTGCAATAGATTCAACAAAAAATTTCGTTCTATAGAGGATTTCATTTTCACAGAAAATTTCACACATGACATTTTCAAATTTTATAACTCAAAAGCTTTACAATATGCGCATACAATCTTTTTCCAGGTAGTAATCTAAACTAAGAAAATTTTCTAATATGAAACTAACTAGAATAAAAGAGGAACCTGAAATCCAATGCCTAAGAAGATGTGAATTCATGTAGAGCCTCTTCCACAGATCCAAGCGTTTTCCCAGATCAATCAGAGCTTCCTCTAGAAACAAATAAAATTCCAAAACACAAAAACTTTCCCGAGACTGTATATTTTTTTCAAAATTTCAACAAACACATGCAATCACCAAAACTTAATTTCTAAAACCTTTTCCCCCACAAAATATCCTCTCTCCTTCTTCCGTGATGAAGCTTCTCACTTCTTCCTGTTACAACCATTAATTTCTCTGTGAATAAATTTTCCCAACAACCCTCATCAATATTTTCCAACACATGTTGAAAGCAAAATATCTTTCAAAACCAAATTACACCAAATCCTCAAGATATTTAAAAAAATAAATAAAACATTTAATAATTTCTAAAATACTTAGCATTTCTAATTTAACTTAATTCAACTAATGTAATTAATTAATAAAATAAATATAATCCTAAGATTAGATTATTTTACCAATGAGATAAAATTAATCAATTAATTAATTACCATCTTCTAACATAATAAACCAAATTAATTTAATAATCAATTAAAATATTTAAATCCATTATTTACCTTTTACAAACTTTGCAACATAAATATTTTCAAGGAAAAATTGAACAACATTTAACAAACAAAACCAACTAGAACCGATGACACACTATGACCAGGGTGGTGGCTTGACACAGGAAACCTAGCTACTATCTCCCAATCAAAAATACCGTTGGGCAATGGACACGCTCAAACTTGTGGAACCAGATGGAGTCAATGTCCTGTACCTACAAACCTGTAAATAAGGCATACATCAAACATGCATATATATATCATAATAAAACAATCCGTGAAGAGGGAATCACAAGGCGCTTGCAAGAGAGTGGTGCAATTTTGTCCCCTTCACCAATACAATATCAAAAATTTGATGATTCTAACATCGATAATATACTCATGTGCAAATAACAATATTAATTCAAATAACCCTTATGCTAATCCAAAAGCATGTCATAATGATAACATCAAAATAAGGTACCATCACATCATAATATAAAATCCACATAGCTCTAAAGTTATCAATCAAATAATAACCAAGCATCATAGTATATCATAGTTAAGGTGCTAACAGAAAACAAAGCATAACAAAGAATCACACTGTTTGAACATAAGAGCAAAACGAAGGGGGTGTTACAGGCTTTTGTACTTACTTGCTAAAAAAATTTATTACTAGTAGATTAGTTAGTTGTAGGTTACTCTAGGGTGAAAAATTTACCCATTAAGGACAATACCTACGTGTAGTGTAAGATAGCCCTAAGTCAAATCGACCCTAAATAGTGTATGTGATAGATGACCCTCAGTAGAAATATTGTATGAAACACTTTGATCAAAGTAGTGTAATGTACAAGACATCCTCCTAGACTGGGCGATGATTACACTGTTAGTTCATCGTGATCTCGTATTACATGCTAGTTTGAGAGTTTTCCAGATTGCATAGGTTCTAGTTATGTAGGTGACAACACTATGCATAGTTGGTTAACAATATCAGTTACTCTACCAATCTCTTTGTCAAAGGGAGGGCCATCTATCAAATGATTGATGTGCGGGGAACCGCATTATAAGTCCATGGTTGATGGAAAAGCGCCCGAGTGATGCTTCTCCTCCTCATCAGGCTACTAGAGCACCATTATTTGAAAGGCAGATTCCTGGACCTTCTTATTATTCTTTGTTCTAAAGCTCATTGGAGCTATGCTAGTTAAGGTACGTTTTCTCATTACTTGTACTTGTGAAGTTATTGTAATGACATGAAATCTTTATTGTAATTTTAATATGATATCTTGTTCATATATTAACAATAAAGGGAAGAAAAATTATATTGCAATGACTTGTTAGCACATTTATTTACTCTTTTGATGTAAATTTGGATTTTTTTATTTTACTGAAGGGTCGGGTCGTTACAAATTGGTATCCTAATATCCTTATTTCTAACATGTGCTTATGTTCATGATAATTAAATGGACGTGGTTGCAGTTGATGATAAAATTATTGAGACAAATATTAGTGCAATCAATGATTTTTAATGTGAATACATTTTCCTCAATGATTATGCAAATGGTGATCATGTGGGCACATATGATAACTTATTTATTTGGTTCAAGACGTGTTGTCTTTCTCATGAAAAGTATGCTTCAACTAGGTCATAGGAATAAGTTGATACATTAAGGTAAGAGAAATAAAATGTGTTCATAGGTCTAATGTCAAACACATATATCATAAAATATATTACTAGAGTGAGCTTGAAGTAGTGAGACATTTTGAATAAATTGCTTCTTTGAATGAGGTGTTTCAAGGTGCTAATTTTTGTGTTGGCAATTTGAGCTACAATTTAAATCATGCTTCTAATAAAATATTGAATAATGTTTCAACACATGTGAAAGTGGTGTGTGTTAGCTAGTTGTTGTTGAAAGGTTTGATCAAGGTGTTGTTTATAAGGTTTTCCTTTTTCAATGCCATGCTTCTTCTATTGTGAATGATAGTGATGTGTCCAAACTTGAGTCCTTTTCAAGGGTCCAACATATAATTGGTAATGTTGATCAACAAAATTTGTGTCATGTTGATGATTAGCTTGTTTCTCAACTTCATAGTATGATAGAGCTTCAAATGTTTCAATTTGATTTGTAAGCAAAGGATTTCTTTGTGTAGATCAATATTGTACTCGAGCACTTTTTTTCCATGTAAAATGGAGGTATTTTATTTTTTCCTCAATTCAATCAAGGAGGTCAATAGGTACGACACCAATGCACCCATAGGTGAGGGAATTTAACTAACCATGATTTTAAATTTGTATTGTTGACTTGCCTTCAAGTTTTTATCCCTTTCTATTTTATTCATGAAATGTGTCACATAAAAATTCTAGCACCTATTATTTATGTTTTCCTTTTAGTGGTAACACTAAAGGTGTAGTTAGCCTTCACTTCTTTGATAGTGTTCTCAATTTGATGTATGCAAATACAATGCATAGTTTGTTGCATTTGGGTGGTGGAAATGACTTTGACTTGACAAAGATCAACTCATTCAATAGGATTTTCTTTGATAGAGACAAACAATTATAATAACTGTGTTTCCATCACCTTGTGCCATGCGGTTATTCATAAAAATTCTAACCTACAATTATTTTAGTAAGTTTACTAGCAACCATACTTTTAATATTATTGTGCTTACATGTCATTGGCTACAAGTTCTTTCTTGCACATAGTTTATATGTGTTTATGTTATGTTAATTCATGTAAGTTTTATTTAATTAGTGCAATCATGATCCTTGTTTGATCATGGTGAAGTGATTTTTTCTCAGTATTCCCCATAAATTGTTTCTTTTTTTCTACTCCTAGAGATAGATGGATCCTCATTTCCCTTGCAATTTGCAAGAGGCACACATCCCCAAAAAAGGCCAATGTTAGTGCTTAAATTTATAGGCCTAGAAATTTATAAAAATTTGGCTATGTATCTACTCCCTTGGTTGCCCTTTCCCTATTCTTGGCCATCAATTATATCTGATCTGAGTGATCTTCAATGGGATTGTTATAGTTTTCTAGTCTTTTCTAGGCAATCATTAGGGTGTTAGCCTTTCTAGTTTCCTAGGGTTTATCCCCTTTATTCCTTTCCTAAAACCCTTTCCTTTATATTTCATGGTCCTTTGTATTCTCCATTACATTCTAATTTTGTGTTGACTAACTGGTCAGGTCATTTCACTAAAGTATACCACATAATCCATTGTGATTCATCAAGTTTACCAACCTCATGATTTAATTAACTTACTATTTACCATTATTACTGTGTTTCTCATGCCACAATATTATTGTGTCTTTGACTCCTTGATGAAATCCACATGTCAATCTTTTGGCAATATATCATGGCTCCTTCACATCATAGTTTTCAGTGTGGACCTCGTATTCAAATATGTGAGCTCACACAATGGTACCATGTGTCATAGAGTCAAGCACTACACTAGCCAACTTTTACAATGAGGTACTAACTCCTCTAAGTTGACATACCCTAATTAGCTAGATAATATTTAAAATATATGTTGCAGGAAGAGGACAAGGAGTTGATATTGGAAATCCAAGTGAGGATATATTATAATAGTGTGCACTTTATTTGTATTAAATTTTCAGAGGTGGATACCACCTCCACTTTTGTGTTGCACAATGAAACTTTATACATTGAAGAATATTGTCTTGAGCTAGTGATTAATATGCTACATTTTTCAATTTTGATTGATTCATGAATGCTTATGTATGCACTCTATGAAGATTTTCTAACAATCATATTGACTTATGATAGTCGGTGAAATATGATTGCAATACACATCTCTAATATAACACAATTTTGACTATAGAACATGTTGGGACTCAAATTTCCTATTGAATTTTGCTTGATTCCTTTCCTTATGTATGCCTTTGATGTACCCATTGTGTGATTTTTCATAGATAATCAATTTGACAAATTTTATAGGGGTCATCAAGTTGATATAAGTTAATGGTTAAGTGTTTCCCTTCCCTTATCCTTAGTCAATTCTTCAAAGCTCAAAAATCCAAAAAAGGTTAATTCTGGGGCTTATCTAAACCTTAACATCTTGTAAAACAGCCAAATGGGTATTTGTGGTTCAAATTTGGAAAATTTGGAGTCAAAATATATAACTTATGGTTGGTCAGAGGTTTTCCTCATTCTAGGAACCTCAATCAGCATCGATAGTGGTTCCAAGAACCATCGGAACCACCAACAAGTTCCTAGTTCCTCACCTATCATTGAATCCTGACTTCTCTTCTATAACTTAGCTGATTTTTTGATGATGATGATTGAGAATTTACCTTGTTCATGGAACCATAAAAACTACTGATGGTTCCAATTCCCATTCTTATTTTTTGTGCCAGTGCTAGGAAAGATGTAAAAAATTTCTAAGTGTTTGGGTCAAAAGTTCTCCAGAACCCCCAACATGGTTCTCAGCCCCCTTCAAGCATTTATAGTATTCCTAATGAAGCTTGAACCACCAATTTGGGCAAGATAAGTGATGTACATGCAGTTTCAAAGTTTTATTTTGTAGAGTGGCTTAATAGGTGGCCTTACTTCCGTTTGGTTGGATTTTGGGTGACATTGACTAAGTTTTAAAACATCAAATCTTTTGGTGGTTTCCTCCACCTTGGTTCCTAATTCTTAGTTGGCTCCCGACCACCAAGGTGCAAATGCAACTAAGGTTTATAATAACTGTTAAAGGGCAACGTGGAAAACAAGAACGCTAGTAGCACAGTAGACTTGTTTGAGGCACTAATTTTTTTATTGGTCCATTTCATTGCTGACTTGGACATTGATGGGCATGCATTTTTTGTGGGCCCATCGAACCCACAAAAGATTTTATTGTTTTCTTCTTCTTGGTCGATAAGTGATATGCTTCCAGACCAAAGCCTATCTTAAACTTCCTGACCCCCATCGAACCTTCACCGATTCTCTTCATCTTCCATGGTTTTGGCATGAGATATTTGGTATGCTTGAAGGCCAATGGCCGACAGAGTTAGAAAATTTGGTTCAACGACAATTTTAATGTTTACCATTGAGGTTATACGTCCAAGCTTGACTTACTCTTGACAGAACCTAGAGCATGTTTTTTTTCTGACTTGTATGCACCATTATTACATGTCAACTCTTATTTCCACTAGCATGCATTTATGGTGCTATTTTTTTAGTTAAGAACATTCTATTTTCACAGTTCATAATAGTTAATATTTAAAAAATTTAGATAAATTGTATCTAAATTTTTACATCAACGTTTCGAATCATATTCTATGATCCATCATCAGAATGATAAACAGACAGAGAGAGAAAAATACAGAAGCTCTCCGTCCCTTTTGAAGGTAGTATTCCTTGGTCATTGATTTCATGAAATTACAGTCATTCATTTTAATGTTTTCTCTTGTTGTGGGTTTTTTTGGGCAAGTAACTATCATTTTTCATGATTCGAAGGTATAGGCAAAACAGAGCATAGAAAAATAATACTTAGGAGGGCATAAATTTTAGAAAATCAATGACAAATTGTGAGGCCGGGAATATTTTTTAAAAGGAATGTTGTAATATCTTTTCTAGTCTTATGTCTCCATTTATATGTTTTTAAACTTGGAAAATGTATTATTTTGAGATCTTATCTTTCACACATTTGTTGTTTTAAATGTAATCACCATTAGAGGAATGTGACAAGTTCTAAATTTATTATAAATGAGTTATAATAACTATTTTTTGTATTTTCATATGGGTTTGGATGGTTTATTGATGGATTACTAAGTAGATAAGGCTAAAGTGATATTTGATGATGCTTGGATGAGTAGATCAACTATAGTTATCTTTTCTTGTCATTTATCCTTATGAAGTGTGACTCTATTTCCTTGGGATAGGCATTGGTCTCTTGTTCCAGTCACCCACATTCAAGCAAACCATAAAACTATTTATTTTCAATTTCAATGTGTGTGTTTATGATATCATTATTCCCATGAAATAAAGAAAAACAGATTTTGAGACTCATAGAACTCACCCCACCTTGCATCTATTCCCAAGGTGTTATATCAATTATATAGGGGTCAAAGATATCTAGTTTACTTAGTTCAGTGATAAAATTAGGCGCTGAGTAGGCAAGTTGGATTTAGTTATCATCAAGCTTATTATTTATTATCATAGGTGACTTTAATACTTGTTAATGTGTACCCTTGAGAATACACTCTCGAGTTTAAGTTGAGCTCAAAGTGTAGAAAAGAAAACCCACTCTTGTTGATTTTTCTCAGAGTCCTCCATAGTTATGTAGATGAACTATTTGTTTTCACTTGTTGACACCTTGGTCTTGTTAGTGAAATTATAGTTCTAAGAAGTTGAGTAGTGATTTTGAGACCTAACAGATTGACATCATTGTCAAGGATTTACAACTGTTAAAATTAATTAGCCTCATTTGTAAAATTACAGATTTGAGAAGTGATTTATAGCTACAATTTTGGGTTGCTTCAATGAGTATAGTTTCAAGAAAATATTTTCTCCCTTAGGGATTGGTGACTCTATTGTAAGAACCCATTTTGATTGAAATTTTATCTACCATGGAACGAAGAAGACAAAGATATGAGAAATATACATAAAGGAATAATACAAGGAATGCAAGAAATCAACATGGTAAATAGAAGGCAAGGGATGGAAGTAGTTCATCTACTCAAAATGACACATAAAGGGTTGGCACCTCAAGCAGAGGTGATTTTTTTGGTGATCTAAGGGATTACCAATACACTTCTGATGACTCAGCGGACCAATTTCTTAGATGAAGAAATATAAATGTTGATGAATATGATGTAAGGACGAATCACATAATGGGAAAGGTTGATAAAGTTGCTCACAAAATTGACCAACAAAAACTTCATTGATTCCTATGGCTCTTAGGGCAAGTGCACCAATCTGTGACACAATTTAGGTGCCAAATTGAAAAAACGTTCAAAAAAACCCAAAATAAGCCATTTGGCATGCGCCAAATGACTCATTTGACATAAAAGCCAAAAATCAGGTTTCAAACCCTCATTTTGTCTTCAACCCGCGGCTTGAGGAAGAGGATTTCAGGTCTGCAACTCGTGCTCGCCAAATATATTCCATTATTTCCATCCTTAGCTTGCCATTTTCCACGAGGATGCCGCCAACACGTTGGAGAGGTTGAAGATTGCAAAGAGGTATGCATTTTTATTCTATTTATTTCGAATTTGATTTAGAATGCAAATTTAAATAGGTTTTTATAATAAAAATTTGTTCTAATTTTCAGGGAATGAATCTCCACCTCGAAACATTGAGAATTCACAATAACCCCCTCACAAAGAGCCTCCTATACAAGAACAACCCAAAACCCCTCCATCAATTCATAGGCATCCTCAAGAAACACGAGAAAATATTCAAAATCAAATTGAAAAAAATAAAAGAGACATTCAACAATTAATTGCAAGATTAACCGAGCATGCTGAAACCCACCCTTATAGGAGAGGGATTGTTGAATCATTGAAGTCAATTGTAACTCATGTAGGAGAAATAAGCAAGAAAATGAATTTTTGGTCAAATAAGAGGCATGAGATGAGACAATTTTATGCTAGTGGTTTGTCATATTCAGATGTCAAAAAACTAAAAATTAGCAAAGTCGACTTGTCTGCCCTATTTATAGACCTGAAAACCAATGAAACTTTGTCTCATGCATGCAGGAGGTTCCCCATCCATTAGTGCCACCATGAGTTAATTCTAAACAAGTTTTGGGAGCAATGGTGGATGGTATTTGACCAACCTCCATGCAATAACCATGAGGTGCCACAATAATTTTTGAGGAAACTCTATTGTGAGTTTGTCCTCAATAAAATTCCAAACTATTTTGACATCTTAGACTTTCAGGGTAGAGGTGGGGGCTCCACACACGATAGACCTGTTGCACGATGTAATCCATAGTTAGCACCGAGAGCCTTGGGCAGACCCATGGTGGAGAATGTCGTTGTTCCTTCCATTGTTAAGGACAGTGTAGAGGTGGAAACAATGAAGTCAATTAGCTCACTCACCCAAACGATTTTACAGTGTGTGAGTCCTCTAGTAGAGCCTGGTGTGGAGGAGACATATAGGCCTCGAGCTCCACCCCACCATTGTGGCGCTTGTGGTGTTGTTTGCACATTCAATTATCAGGGTGCTCATGATGCAGCTACACAACCTACATTAGTTGCAGAGGCGATGGCTTTCATAGATGATATTCCAAATGATACATTCGACATTGACACTTAGGTAAAATTCAGCAAGTTATTTTAATGTTGTTTATTAAATTATATTTTGAAATTTCAAAATAACTAAATTAGTAGAATTTTGATGTGATGAAATTTCAGGGTCACACTGTTCATGAGGCATGCTCTATTCCTACAGACCCTTATACATTCTTGACGATGAGTCCACAGGTATGCAACTAGTATTAAAGATATTGTTATTGCATTTGAATAGTTGAATGTTTTAATTGAATGTTTGTCTCATAACATGCTTTGGATTTCAAATAGTTTCCTGGTGCACCTTCTTCCTCCACACCTCATGATTCATATCCTCAAACAATGAACACTAAGGTAGCCTTTATTCATTTAGGTGTTGTAAATCTATGTTAGCTAGTTTTTCATAATTTTGCGTATATACAAATCTAAAAAATTGATGAGAAACACAAACATTGCATTCAAGTATTCCTTGATTGTGTCACATTACGTTCTCCTAATTCACTTTTTGTTCCTTTATTCCTTCCTAATCCCTTACCATTAACATTTAATAGTTCACCCTATTTTCCATGATCCCCTCCCATCCCACTAATATCTTCTAGTCCATGCTATGTGTCATTATGTCCTTCTACTCCCATCTTATTTTACCCATTATTATATCACCCTAGATGTTCCATGATCCCCTATGTTCCTTTATATCATCCTATGTTATACCATATTTATCCACGTTTCATCCTAGATAACTCTTCTCTATTATTGCTACACACATGTCAAGTTCGCACTTTGTGTACTATAGTTAAACCCTAGACACCTCCTAATTCACCCTATGTTGCATTATTCCCTAATAATTGCATCCCATTAACCTCAAATTGTCCACCCTATATTTTTTTATCCCATCCTAGCCCATCCCATCAATCTATACTAGTCCATCCTATGTTCCATTAATCCCTTTGGTGTAGGGGCACCACTCTTTTCTACGTTTCTTCATTAAGTGTATGATAGGAAAGGTGTTTTAGGATTTTTGAGTTGAGTCCTTGAGTCTTAATAAGGTCCAATGTGACCATTCTATTGTAATTGATCAACTTTGAGGGGCTTTTGTATTCATCTTGTAAGGTTTGTAAATCATGTGGAAGGAATTGTCAAAGTTGACAAGGGGTGTCAAGGTAGACAGGATGATGTTTTCTTGAGTAATTAATGATTTCTTAGTTGAATAAGGTCTCATTAGACTATTTTTAATAGTTTAGGTGTTTAAGAGGGTCTAGGATAATATAAAGAGTCAAAACTTGAAAGTGCCAAATTTGTGAGTTGCATAAATGCAACAAATTTGTAATGCAACGGTCATGAGAGGTTTAAAAATTAGTTGTAAGGCAGTTAGGCATTGGTTTGATGAGGAGAAGCCTTTAAAAAGGCATGACAACTCGTTTTGTAACATTGGCTTGAAGTTTGAAGCATTGGCAATAAGAATATCTCTGTTTTTCATCAAATTTCTAAGTTTTCTTGTCATTTGCAGGCATGTACGAGCCCGTACAAATTGATTGTGCCATTTAAATCATTTTACTTTGTGGTGGTAGGTGTTAACAATATTTTGGAACAAATTTGAGGGAGATCCATTGTGATTTGTGGTAAATATCCTTGTTTTCCTGTGACAAGCCGAAGACACACTGTTTGATGGTTTTGTAACCAAAATCATGATTTAAGGTCCCTTACACCGAATGTACCTACTGTAACTAGTGTAATTGGCCCTAGGAATTCCAAGTAGGTTTTAGGTTGCATGATTAGATTTTTGGAGAAGGAACTAAGGAGATAAACATGTTGTCTTGATGAGTTTTGTTAAGAAAAACACATGAAGATGGAGCCTTGGGTCTAAGGTTTGTGGAAATCAATGAGAGTGTGGAGTTTTTTCCAACTTTTGAGCATATTGGGGTCAAAATATACATGTTTGAGTTGGTGGCATGGTCTGGGAGGTTGTGCAATTGGGACTTTGAATAAACCCTCTTGACTTGGCATGAAATTGAGGGTTTTGGAGTTCGCTATGTTGGAGGTGTCAACCCTAGGTGTTGATTGTGGTTTTAGAGGTTTGAGGGCATAGTAAATTCTTCCCCAAGGTTTCAAGGGTCTGTGTTAAGTTTAAAGGTATGCTGCTTTGTAAATTTGGCCTAATTCATGGCCTAAGATAATGTTGAGGGTCTAATTTCAAGGGATTGGTTCAAAAGAATTGTATCTGGTTAAGAGATATGTTGTATAACTCTGAAATGGGTATTTGAATCCACCTTTTGATTTTCAAGTGTTTTGGAAGGCATGGGAGTTAAAGGCCAAAAAATGAGTTTGCACAACTGTCAGGTTACATGGGTGAAAGTGAGAAGTTAGACTCCCGATTTTTTTCAAGCTTTGATGATTGTTTGGATAACTCTAATAGGCCATTTTAATCTTTTTAGATGCCTCTTGAATGCAAGTTGTCACTTTGAATGAGTTTGAGCCCCCTCTCTGCATCACCCTTCTATTCCCATCCTATTACCCACTTGTATTTCACCTTATGTTCCATTATCCCCTCTTGGTCTTTATATCAACATGATACCTAAGATATTGTTTCATTTTCATTTTTTGACAAGAGACAACCCTGGTGATGTTGGTGGCACGATGGACCATGGAGTTGCTGTAGCAATAGCAAGTTCTGATTCATTGAGAGAGGTATGGAATAGATTAGTTGATTTGACATTATATTTTCTCTTTTATGGTCTATTATAGAAAATTTTCACGATAATTTTATGTAGTTTAATTTCTATCTTCATGGTTGCTGCAGGTGGTTGTCACTCCAGATCGTGGATGTGGTGATGTTGTAAATGTGCATGATGACTATATGTATGCGGTAAGTGATTATATATATTTTTATATGCCATTCCACAATTCAATTTCTACGTTTTAACATATTTAATTTTTATTGTATCAGTTGAAGTTCTAGAGTGAAGAGAGGAGGACTAGCAAGCATGTTCGAAAGACAAGAGAATAAAAAGTCGCTTCATCCAGTCGAATCTTGAAGGCAGCACGGGATCTATTTCCTTCCCCTAGAGGGAAATGACTATGTATTAGTGTTGTTTGTTGTATGCCTATGTGGCACTTTGGAACATATGTTTTGTACTATCGATATATACGTGACATTTTATGTCCATATGAATCCTTTGTACTAAGCCTGTATGGTTTTTTTGGATATATTGTATATACTTTTATCAATATATATCATTGTATAGCCTTTCGACTTTTTGATTAAAGAAACTCTCATTTTGCTACTGCCATTCTTGAATGATGTTATCATGTGTATCATGTAAGTTGTATGCTTGAATGTTGTAGGCATGGATTTTGTTTACAACTAATGCTTAATTAAGTACTGTTGAATGCTCCATAAGCCCCATCTAAAGCGTATTGTGTAAATAAGCTCCATTCGTGGTGGTTTGTATCCTTTGGAATGCTTCAATTACTTGTGCCTCACTTATTCACATGTATGTTTCAATTATTCACATGTATACTTCACCTATATTGTGTGTATTCATGTGTATGCTTCATGCTTCCAATGTTTAGCAGCAAAAATCTTTTGGGGAAAATTTTGACAAACCAAAAGTATAATAGTTTGTGAAAAAACCGAGAAAAATTATACAAGAGATAAAAACATTTTTTTTAAAAAATTGAAAGGTATTTCCATAGCATATAGAGATATAAAGAGAAAATAAGATAAATATTTTAACTAATGAATTGTAAAAAATGGATTTTTGTAGTTTATATTCATATCGTTGATTACATTGCATTGCACATCTTTCAAAGTCAAAGCATTACTTCACTTTGCATAACTAATAAGTAGATGCTGATAGATGACAAAATTTCAATTACAATATAGTTTTTACAAATTCAACCTAAGCAGTTATGCAACTTCTTTACATTGCATAACTAATAACTAGGAGCAGCTGCCAATTGCATTTTCTTATCATGGCATTCTATGAGACAAAATTTCTTTGAGGTATTTTTTCAAATAGTTCCCTTCCTTTTCTATGTTACCACATTTTTCATACATGTCTACCAAAGCATCTTGTCAAATATTTCACTTCCTTGTTGCTATGGCTAAAATCCTAAAACAAGTGATTTTGAACAAGCTATGGATGCTTCGAAAAAATATATCAAAAGCATAATAGTAAGCAATAGAATAGATAAGGCAGTGAACTATTTGAAAAAATGCATCAAATAAATGTGGTGATGGAATGCCATGACAAGCCATAGACAAGGCAGTGGACTAGTTCAAAAGATGCCTCAAATAAATGTGGTCTCATGGTGACGGAATGCCATGACAATCAAATTGCTTTCGATTGTCATGACATTCCATCACCATGAGACCTCATTTTTTTGAGGCATTTTTTCAAAGAGTTCACTGCCTTTTCTATGCTACCACATTTTTCATACATGTCTATCAAAGCATTATATCAAATAGTTAATTGCCTTGTTGATATGGATAAAACCCTAAAACATTGATACAGTAGGGGAGGTCCTGCAATGTCACTAAACACAATTCCAATCATTAATCACAATCCTCAAGTCACAAATCCTCACAGCTATGGATTGTCATGAAATTCCATCACCATCAAACCATGTTTATTTGAGGCATTTTTTCAAACAATTCACTGCCTTTTCTATGATACCACATTTTTTGTACATGTTTACCAAAGCATTTTATCAAATAGTTCACTGCCTTGTTGCTATGGCTAAAAGCATAAAACGGGTGGGTTTACTGAAAATATTATTCCCACAACTCATAACACCTTTCCAATGCATCAAACATGCTTAAAAGAACCTACACATGCTTAAAAGTCCCTCACAAACTGGTGCCCCAAAGGATTTCAACCATTTCCACTCTTAAACCACAAAATTTCACCAAAACTCATCAAATTACCAACTAGGGCATCACACCAAACCACTCAACTCGCCTCCCCTACTCTAGAAACCATGCACATATGTTTCCCACCCCTAATTATGCCATTCCACTAAGTTACAGTAGGATACAATGGGTGGAATGGCTATAAAGCCATTTTTACACACTCAACTACTTGCATTTGACAACTTTTTCCCCAAGTGAGAAATCACCACCACGAGAAAATGCCTCCGAGATAGAAAAAAAAAAAAGAGAGGTTATTGTAGAGGGGCCCAACATGATCCCATAGGCTCTGATGAGAAGTTTCTAAGTGTTGCAGTGTCCGAATAAGAGCATGTTGAAGTTCGCAACCATTTTGCACTTTGGACCCTTAAGGGATCGATCCGGTTGAATGTAGCTCAGAGTGATTTCGTGTGTTTGGGTGTGAAAGAGGACCATGCCTAGCATAAATGTACCCACCCAGATGCGTTGGAACAATCTGTTTGGTCACACGAGCTGCAAAACGAAAGTTGCACTACTTTGCAACTTTCAACTACTTGCATTTGACAACTTTTTCCCCAAGTGAAAATTCACGACCACAAAAAAATGCCTCTGAGATAGCAAAAACCGAGATATTTTACTGTAGAAGAGCGCAACATGATCTCATAGGATCTGACAAGAAGTTTCTAAGCATCAAGGTGTCCGAGTAATAGTATGCTGAAGTTCGCAACCATTTTACACTTTGGACCCTTAAGGGATCAATCCAGTTGAACGTAGCTCAGAGTGATTCCGCATGTTTGGGTGTGAAAGAGGAATGTTCCTAGCGTAAAAATACCTATTCAGACGTGTTGGAACATTTCATTTGGTCACACGAGCTACAGAATGAAAGTTGTACCACTTTACAATTTTCAATACTTGCATTTGACAACTTTTTCCCTAAGTGAAAATTCGCCACCACAGGAAAATGCCTTCGAGATAGAAAAAACCGAGAGAGGTTATTGTAGAGGGGCCCAACATGATCTTTTTGGATCAGACGAGAAATTTCTAAGCATCACGATGTATGAGTAATAGCATGTTGAAGTTCACAACCATTTTGCATTTTGGACCCTTCAGGGATCGATCTGGTTGAACGTAGCTCGGAGTGATTCCACATGTTTGGGTGCAAAAGAGGACCATGCCTAGCATAAAAATATTTATTCAGATGCGTTGAAACAGTTCATTTGGTCACACAAGCTACATAATGAAAGTTGCACCACTTTGCAACTTTCAACTACTTGCATTTGACAATTTTTTCCCCAAGTGAAAATTCGTCACCACAGGAAAAATGCCTCTGAGATAGAAAAAACCAAGAGATTTTATTGTAGAGGGGCCCAACGTGATCTTGTAGGATCAGACGAAAAGTTTCTAAGCATCATGGTGTCTGAGTAATAGCATGATGAAGTTCACAACCATTTTGCACTTTGGACCCTTAAGGGATCGATCTAGTTGAACATAGCTTAGAGCAATTCCGCGTGTTTGGGTGCGAAAGAGGACCATGAATAGCGTAAACATACCTATTTGGATGTGTTGGAACAATTCATTTGGTCACACGATCTGCAGAACGAAAGTTGCATCACTTTACAACTTTCAACTACTTGCATTTGACAACTTTTGCCCAAATTAAAAATTCACCACCACAAGAAAATGCCTCTGAAATAGAAAAAACCGAGAGATTTTATTGTAGATGAGCCCAACACGATCTTGTAGGATCAGATGAGAAATTTCTAATAATCACGGTATTCGAGTAATAACATGCTGAATTTTGCAGCCATTTTGCACTTTGGACCCTTAAGGAATCGATCTGGTTGAACATAGCTCGAAGCGATTCTGCATGTTTGGGTGCGAAAGAGGACCATTCCTAACATAAGAATACCAATTCAGACGCATTGGAACAGTTTGTTTGGTCACATGAGCTGCATAATGAAAGTTGCACCACTTTGCAACTTTCAACTACTTGCATTTGACAACTTTTTCACCAAGTGAAAATTCGCCACCACAAGAAAATACCTCTGATATAGTAAAAACCGAGAGAGGTTATTGTAGAGGGGCCCAACATGATCCCATAGGCTTAGATGAGAATTTTATAAGCATCATGGTGTTTGAATACTAGCATGCTGAAGTTCATAGCCATTTTGCACTTTGGACCCTTAAGGGATCGATCTGGTTGAATGTAGCTCAGAGCAATTTCACGTGTTTGGGTGCAAAAGAGGACCATTCCTAGCGTAAATGTACCCACTTGGATGCATTGGAACAATTTTTTTGGTCACGAGTTGCAAAATGAAATTTGCACCACTTTGCAACTTTCAACTACTTGCATTTGACAACTTTTTCCCCAAGTGAAAATTCGCCACCATGAGAAAATGACTCTGAAATAGAAAAAACTGAGATAGGTTATTGTAGATGGGCCCAATGTGATCTTCTAAGATCAAATGATAAGTTTTTAAGCATCACGGTGTCCGAGTAATAGCATGTTGAAATTCACAGCCATTTTGCACTTTGGACCCTTAAGGGATCGATCCAATTGAACATAGCTCAGAGCGATTTCATGTGTTTGGGTGCGAAAGAGGATCATGCTTAGCATAAAAATACCCACCTAGACGCATTGGAACAATCCGTTTGGTCACATGAGCTGTAGAACGAAAGTTGCACCACTTTGCAACTTTCAACTACTTGCATTTGACAACTTTTTCCCCAAGTGAAAATTCGCCACCACAGGAAAATGCCTCCAAGATAGAAAAAACCTAAGAGAGGTTATTGTAGAGGGGTTCAACGTGATCTCATAGGTTTAGACAAATATTTTGTAATCACCACGGTTTACAATTAATACCCTATCAAAGATTCTTTCCCTTGTGCACTTTGGACCCTTAAGGGATCGAGTTGGTTGAACGTATATCAGAGTGATTGTGCTCTCTTTTCGATGGAATTAGGTGGGAAAAATACTTAACTCCATTTTAGTTTTAGTTTGGTTGGATTTCAAGTGATTTTGTGCATTTTAGAAGCCAATTATTGAGGGTCGGTCTGTATACCCTGTTTTAAGGGTTTTAAGTGCATTAAAATGTCATATTAAGCCTTCCACGCATTGTATTCTTCTATAACTTGATGGAAAGGCTTAGTTAGGGTTATAAAACATGTGTTCAAAGTTTTGTGTGCAAGGGAGGCGAATAGAGGGTTTTTAGGTGATGTCGTAGATGTCAAATGGTGCATTTTTTAGTGGAAAATGGTGGTTTAGTGCTAGGGTTTGAAAAGATATTTGGGGAAGCGATATCTCTTGAACTTTTAAGCTTGTGCAGACCTTTTTGAAGTTGTTTCAGGATTTGGTTGGTTGTGGGAAGGTTTGGAGTATGGTTTTTCAATAAACCCTTTCCTACACCTCACCCTCAATATTTGATTATCTGATGGTGAATAGGTTGGTCAATAGGTTGTTGTGGGTATTTTGAGGATGCTTTGCCTTGAATAAGTTCAATTAAGACCATTAGGTATGTTTTAGGATGGGTTTTGGGTCTACTGATAAAAAATGTGAAAATTTCAATCTTGCACTAGAAGTTGTCTTTGTAGCCTTTGAAGGCAAATTTGTGTATTTATATATAAGTGTGAAAAAATGAAGTTCTGTTGATGTAATAAGGCTATTTTTAAGCCATTTGTGTGGGTTTCGAGGTCATTAGTTGTATTAATTAGGTTGGAGAATTCTAAAGTTGCAAATTTGTAAGTTGCTTAAAGCAACAAATTTGAAATGCAATGGTTACTTGTTTTAAAAGTTGGTATTTAGTTAGCTGAGTAGCCTATTAGGCCTACCTTGTAGCGTTACCTTTTGGCTTGTTGTGAATTTACCTTTGGTCATCAAGAAGGGAGGATTTGAGACCTTGTAGGGGCATCCATTTGTTGTCCAAATTCAATGGTTTGGGCCTAGTATAGGCTTGTATGTGCTTTTTATCTTGATTGTCCTACCGGGCAGTGCTACAAGGGTTAAGGGTAAAAGAGGCCTAAAGGCTAGAGTGATGAGAAAATGGAATTCCTTAGGTGCAAATGACAATGTTATGTCTTGGAGTGGTTAGGAGAAACATATTTTGGGGTAACAAATCCGGTCTAAACCTTTGTCTCAGTCTGATTGGCCAAAATCCCATGTCAAGTGGCAAGGTTACCCTATTGTGAGTTTGGTGAATTGATGTCCAAGTGGGCATATTTGAGAGAAGTTGTTTCATCTCTCCTATTTGGTTGATCCACTCCGCATCATGGGGAGTGCCTAGATACCTTGGTTCTTGTTTGGAATAGCCTTAGTAGGTCCCCTTGTGGCATTGTAGATTGGTCCATAGTGGTTGTTTTGTTGAATGTCATACCCTAAGGTCTTGGGGCTTTGAAGAGGCCTGCATAAGGGGTCTGAAACCTATGTCAATTGTCTGGTTCTTTCCTCCAACCAATTTTATTGTTGACTGTCCTAGTTGACAGGGCTACAGGGAAGTTAAGGCCTAATGTTGTTTTGAAGAGTCCATGGTTGGGAAGTTGAGGTACCCTGTTGAGTCAAGTGAATGTTGATGTCTTAGTGGGAATATTTGAGAGAAGTTGTGTAAAATAACATGTTCATTGATCCACTCTACATCAAGAGGTGCACATACCAATTTTTGGTGATGCCCTAGGTGGCATTTGGGGTGTTTTTACATGAACAAGTGAGGTTGGACAGCGTTATTTTCAAGTTTTTAGCAAGTTGCTCCAAAGGAGTCTTAGGTGGAATTGAGGTATGTTAGAGATGACCTAGGTTTCTTCAATTTCTATGAGGCATACGCTGCCCCTACCTTGTCAACCCTATGGATTTGGCAAGCCAGTGAGCTCACTAGCTTGCCAATTTAGTAGGATTGACAAAAGGTGAGTTTTGAGGAATTCAATGAATCTACCTTGGGGATTGTGCAAAGTTGATTTAATTATCATTTCTTGGATGTTGAAAACCTCTGTAGGGTCCTTGTTGAGTTTGATTCTATTTTACAAGGTTGAGTTAATTGAAAGTTGATGTCTTTCTTGGCATATTTGAGAGAAGTTGTGTCAATTTGTGTCTTGGGTTGTCACCACCTCTGCATCAGTAGGGGCAATAAAATATTCCTTTCTACAATTATATTGGACATTATTTCATTCTTACTCATAAGTCCAGATTTTTTTCCTTGAAGACAACTTTAAATGTAAACCATGAAGCATTACAACTAATTTTAAATGTAATATACATATTTAATTGAGGCATATATTAAGGAATATACACATTTGCATGTATTAATTTCTCATAATTTTTGTATATAAAAAAATACACTAAGTTAATGAAAAATATTACAATAGTGATAGAAGAACATCTTGAAAATCTTCCCATTTCTCAATACTTATATCAATACATGCAGGGAAATAATCCTCCTATTTGCAACACAGATCATGAAATATATTGTACTTGAGAAGAAACAAAAGGAGTTGCTGCCCAGTTTCATTTCTCCATTCCACCTCAGCTGGCCCAGTTATTTGCATTCCAAAATGGTTCAAAACATGTACATACCCTGCTCCCTACGAAGCACATGGGTAGTAGCCTCTTTGTGGTTGTGTAGCAGCATAGGAATTTGGTCCACAAAAAACCTACAAAATCCTCTCAATCTTAGACATGGACTCACATAAAAATCATTAAAAGAGAAATAACTAAATAATGTCAGTCATACAGCTGACGAGATCTACTATCACCTTCATGCATGCTAGATAAGGAGGTCGATTGAAGGTCCTACAATGGTGATGTGCCCCTTCACTACTTTATCATCTCCTGATAATCCTACGTATAAATTTCAAATATATCATTGAGAGGCTTAACATAAAACATGTAGCATATAAGAATCTGATAAATCTACGAGATGGAAAAGAAAGAGAAGATTGACAACCAGAAAATGCACTAGCAATCGATGTTTCTCATACCATTGAACACTTGCACCACCAATTGATGTTGTTCTTTTCTTATATACTTTGAAAAACTTAAGTATTACCTATAGTCACGATCAGAAAAGGATATATGATAGTCGTAAAAGCATATGACATCAAACACTAATGGTGAAAAAGCTTGATTGCAAGGTGTCGGTCCAAAAGAGTGATCAATAACATGACTTTAAAAATTCAATGTGCATACTTACAAATCAATCCAGGGAACCATCCGGTTCTGCTCTACTCTTTATTGTGTCAAGTATTGCATCGTGGTCATACTCACGTACTTTCCACAAGTTCTTGTATTCAGGTTTGCCTTATATTTGATCAAATGAACATTGGTGGTGACGACAAGGTTCGATTAGTGAAGAATTTTATGATGCATGTCGAAGTCCTCAAAAAACCAAACTACAACATTCTTAACTGGATACCTTCGAAGCCATGTTCCAGTAACCACCACCGAACCTATAGGATATTCTATTTTTTATCCATCTATAAATAGGGACTCCAATTTCTTTTTGGCCTCGATACAATGACATAGGTAATAATTTGTACCCTCTTCATTGTCTTCATCTGCAATCACCACATAAATGTGCCCTGCATTGATATGTTCATCTTGTTAGATGTATTTATTGAGAAACATACTAAAACATGTAAGATATATTACCTAGTTCTAGCAGGTCTGATACATGATCAAAGTCAATGGATGATTGCATCTCCGTGATTTTTAGAGCTGTCAAGAGCCGATAAGTGTCAAGTGGGGTTAGACTTCTTACAAACCATTTGTCAACCCACTATGTTGACTCGCAATCATTCCATGATTGAAGTGTACATGCGTAACAAAAATATGCCATCTTCCTTGTATGGATAGTCCATGTACCTACATTGGAGCTTCTAAAAGAGTGTAGCTCACTCGATCCTGTTAGTGTACAACAATCCTCATATTTTTCAATGTTAGTATCATCTACTAAATGAAAAAAACTATGAAATAAAGAATTACCTTCACTACCTGGACCCATTGCACCACTGGACAATTGATCTTGAATTTGTCAACTTTACACTATTTGTGTACTTTAACTCTTCTCATGCTAGGCATCTTTTGATACATGCACCTGCTCCATCATGCTCCCCCTTTCCATACCTAGCCTCTGAGAAGTTCCACATATGTTGAACACCACTAATCTTATGCATCCTGCTCAACCAATAAAAAATTCTAGCATTCTTGAATTGTGATGTAAAATTATCTGACCATATGATATGATGACTAAAGGATATGCCCCTGCTAGCCAGATCAACATAGAACATATGAAAGCAACCTTGCACAAACTCTATAGAATGTGTGTGATCATCACTGATGTAAAAGTGATACTCCCTCAATACTTTCCTATTTTCCTCTATACTATCATTTGCATGAATGAATGCTATATGCACAAATATAACAACCTGCATGGAGTTCTAGTACTATGATTGCACCTCATTATGAGGCTGTAGTGTGTAGTTCTCAGCGAAGTCGACAACTAAAATGATATGACGAAGTGGAAATGTGTCCTTGTATAACTTGAGTTGTGAGTCCAACCATTGTGCTCTGTGTGTATTCCTTGCATACTCATAGACCACCCTATCATGGAAAATGCCCATAAACTGATACACTGGAATCTTATCACTGACCAATTCACACTTCTTTGCTTCTTTCCCATCTTTTAGACTGTATGCCACTGTATTATATTTTCCAAATTCCACAATTTTGTCTCCAATTGTGTGTGTACTATCCATGTGTTGGAAAATTGGAAAATGTTGCATGCCACCACAATGATCACATGTGCCATCAAACATGATTTTTTATAAAAAAATTGGCCATCCTCTCTTTCACATAAAATGGAAGACAAATTTTTTCTTGAAGATTTAGGTGGAGGCATTATGTTACATTCCTGCAAAACATTGTCAGTATGCATATTTACACATAAACGTCGATAAACATCATAAAGGTTAGAAAAAACAATATGAACCCTACAACAACAAGTAGTGCGTGTGTGATTTATTTTGACATAAAAAGGCTTTAGCATTTCAAAATACCTTTGACATATTTTAATTTCAGGAAACTTTTGTACAAAATTAACAAAAAATTGGGTTTGAGTGGTATCCAAATAATGCATTGGATGTGGCTCATGGTTTTTGCTACCAATTCTCCTTCTTACAACATCTCTTTAATTAGGAGAGGTCCTTGTGTTATCCTTCCAATAATTCACAATTAAGCATCCATTTCAAAACATTGGAATCAATATCAATAAAAAATATAGGTTTTCTATGCAAAACTCTAGGAGGAGTTCTCAAATGTAAATTTGTGTCAACATTGGGAAGGTCAACAACATCTGGGATAGATCGTGTTCCTTCAATTGGAGGTTCAATTGATGGCATACCTTGAGATTGACATGTAAATGATGTTGTACCTCCAACTTGAGATGTCGTTTGTGGAGTGCCTTCAAATAGAGATGTGTTTGCTGATGTACTTTCAAAACACAATGTTGTTGATGGTGTGTCTTCAATTGGAGATGTGATTTTTGTTGTACCTGGAAAACCACATGTTGTTGCCGATGTGTCTTCAACTAGAGATGTGCATTGAGCTTCACCTATGGTTGATGATGTGCCCCCAACTTCGATATCCATTCATGTCCTTCCATGAACTTTTCTCATTTGTGCCCTTTATTTTTCCAATTTGATATCTCTCTTAGATTGCACGGGAATTTTTGGCTATATGGGCTGAAATTCCTTTGCTTCATGAGCTACATTTTGTATTCTCTTCTCCTTGCATTTTTAACTGCACGTTCTTCCAGTGTTAGAGGCTTCAGTCGTTTCCTCAACATGACCTTGAATGCTACATGTTCACAAACACACATAGAACAAAAGTAAGTAATGCATTTTATGAAAAATATTGATATCGATGATTACATTGCATTAAATATGAAACACACCAAATAATTTTATGAAAGAAGGCAGCGAGTTGTTTGGAATTATCAAACATGTTTATGCTACACAATATTTTTCATACATGATGGAGTTAGATGTCTGTAGGGTTAGATATTAGAGTAGGGATTTTGAGTGTGTTTGAAGATTTGGCAAAGTAGCTAGAGGTTGATGCAATACATGTAGGTATCCACAATGAACTTGTTCAAAGATTAAGAGGAAGGATCTTAATAGACTTACACACAAATTGATCACTTAACTTACCAAGAAACACCATTTTTGACGTAGAAAGGGGTGGAAACCATTCAATACACCAAATCAATGAGAATCAATCAGATTCCAAAGCAAAATTAGATGTTCAACTAAAAATCCCAACTTCTACCAAGCTTTCCCTTATAGCATAGGCAACCCGGTTCAAGGGCCTTTTTACCAAGATTTTCTAGAACACTTACAAAATCAAGGATGATTAAGATACCCATTTGTAAGTTATAAAAATAAGTAAACCCCAACATCAACTCCTTTGGACCAACATTGACTTCCAATAGACCCACCTTGGAAAAGGCTATTCAATTGGTCTAATTTACAAAGAGAGTACCTTTTAAACACTACATCTTCACTCAAACTCCTCAAAAAGCATTATTTTATGTGTCAAAACCTCCAATTTCCTGATTTTTTTTAGGTCCAAGACCTCTAGACCCCTAATACACCAAACCCCCAATTTCAAGCAAAATACTTGGGGTTTTAATGAAACCTCTATCTCTCGGACCTTCCAGACCCATACAAAGCACCAAACACACTTACTAGACCCTACACATAGTGAATAATACATTGCATGGACAGTCCTTCCCACATTTTGTCAAAACACCACTAAAAGTCCTAATTTTCGCCATGAAAAGACCTTGCTACAGTCCTAGAACATCATCCCAAACACCCAACCTTGACCCCACAACATTCTAAATAGGTTAGGCATGCATTTTAAAATTTAGAGGACCCATTCCACAAGCTACAGTAGGCAAAAAAAGTATAATGGGTTGAATTACATAATGAAACCTTTCAATCCAAGAACATTGTTAAAGTAGGTAGCAAGAGTAAAAATAATATAACTCGCTATACAAAGATTTAGAACCTCTAAATAGGTGAAAATGAAATCCAATTAATTAATCTAGAACATCCAACCAGTTTCATATCATCTTAGATTCTGTATAGGTTGTACACCAACAAGAAAAGTGAGAGAAACCAATAAATTTCTAGAAAATAGTGTTCTTGATAATAAAAAAACAAGGTACAAATCAACCAACAACCTCTCCTTCAAGGCATTGAAGGTTATTATACATATTTTGATTTCATTCCAACTCCCTCCAACTCTACAACTTTTGCATCTTTTAGCAACTTTTCTGACCACATTTAGCCAAATTGCAAGCTATGACACAAATGAACTCTCTTAGCTCCAAATACATTATAAAATGGTCTAATTGACCTTACTAAACACAATATAATCAACATTAACTAAAATCCTAGCATTTGACCATGCTCACTAAAGATGACCTTTTTGACAAAATTGAGCTTACAAGGTGCTCTTGCACCAGAGGCTTGGAACGTTGATTTTGAATAAACCCTCCTTGTTTCAAGAGTAGAAATGCCTAAAGCAAGGGTTTAGTGTTTAGATGCATTAGAGAGGGTTCCAGTGACTAAGATATGATAAGATATGAACAATTTTCTCTATTGTGAATGCTACAAGGAAGTGAATGTTAATTGGTCAGTTCAACATTGAATTGAGGTTTTTGAGATTGAAGATTGTTTGAAACTGATCTAATTATGATTGTTGAAGGTTTTGTCTCCCTGCTCTACATCACAAACCTAGGGTATAAGTTGTTTCCACCTAAATGAAAACTAGAGAATCATGTGTTTATTGTTCTCAAAACCAAATTTTTTATTGTCAACGAAGTCATGAAGAATATGAATTCAAAGAATGGTTTGTGATGTTATATCTTATAATTATTCACTATTTATTTGGAAATGAGGTAACTTAGAAAGACAATAGCATTCTCAATTGCACAAAATTTCCCATTATTTTATTTATTAGAAAGGTAAATGGTATGAATGAATGGAAACTTGCATTAACAATTATGTCAACTCACTTGAATTTATCTAAGCACATGTGATGAATGGGATTTTTTTATGGAACAAAAAAATTAATGGACACTTGCATTAACATTGATGAAAGCTATTAGTTTTTCCAAATTAGTTTTAAAAAAAATGAAATAGAGTGAATTGCCCTAGCCATGCTGGAAATGGACTACTACAAGCAATGCAAATAGAATTCATAAGTAAATTTATGTTAAGTAAATGTCATGTTTTTCATTTTTTTGTTCTTCAAACTCATAAAAAATTAAATTTTTTTATGCAAATCCCATCTAATTCAATGTTGAATTCTATGTCCAATTGTTATGATTAATAAAATCATTAAAGAAATTTAGTTTATATTGTCAAAAAAAATAAAAATACTAAATATAAACATTTCAATATTACCAAAATGAATATATTACCTCAGATAATGTAAAATGATGTAGAAACTTCAAAATATCTTCTTCTGCGTTGTCTACCGTGTAGATTTGTGGTAAAAAGGTGATGGATCAAGCATAGATTGGTACATTATGAAGTCAACTGTATAAAACAAAGGTGTTTCTGACTCGAATAAAGTGTTGAACCAGACAAATACAAGAGAATGTGGGCCTGAATCACGAGGTCAAGCCCTATTTTATCGTTTCAAGGTAGAAAACATTTGGCGCTCGCCAAATTTAGAGAGCGCCAAATTTGGTACATGCCAAATATTTTGTTTTGAAAAGGAGAGACCTAGAGAGAGGGAGAGAGACAAAGTGGGAGAGAGATAGAGGGAGTGAGAGAGAGAGGGAGAGAGAGAGAGGGGGGGTAGGAGGGAGAGACTTGAGAGAGAGAGAGTGAGGGGGAGGGAGAGGGGTGGGAAGGAGAAACCTAAGAGAGAGAGAGAGGGTGGGAGGGAGACACCTGAGATAGAAGGAGAGGGAGTCAAAGTGGGAGAGACAGGGTGGGAAGGAGAGGCCTATGAGATTAGGGTGGGAGGTAAGTGAGGCCTGACAAAGAGGGATTGTGAGAGAGGGCATTAGAGTGACATAGATTAGTCTAGGTAGCATGGGAGGGAGCAAGACTTGAGAGAGAGAGAGACTTGGGAGGGAAATAATCTATTCAATTATGGTGGGGGGAAGACCTAAGAGAGGGGGTGGGAGAGAGAGGGAGTGGAAGAGAGAGGGAGTAGGACCCTTAACCCTTAAACCATAATCCCTCAACCCCCATACCCTCTTAATCTCTCAACCCTCAACCCTTAAACCCTAATCCATCAACCCCTCTACAATCTTAATCCCTCAACCCTTAACCCTCAACCCTCAACCCTTAAACCCTAATCCCTAACAACATATACCCTCTTAATCCCTCAACCCTCAACCCTTAACCCTTAAACCCCAATCCCTCAACCCCCATACCATCTTAATCCCTCAACCCTCAATCCTCAACCCTTAAACCCTAATCCCTTAACCCCTATACCCTCTTAATCCCTCAACCCTCAACCCTCAACCCCTATACCCTCTTAATCCCTCAACCCTCAACCCTTAAACCCTAATCCCTCAACCCCTCTACAGTCTTAATCCCTCAACCCTTAACCCTAATCCCTCAACCCCTATACCCTCTTAATCCCTCAACCCTCAACCCTTAACCCTTAAACCCTAATCCATCAACCCCCATACCCTCTTAATCCCTCAACCCTCAAACCTTAAACCCTAATCTCTCAACCCCTATACCCTCTTAATGCATCAACCCCTCTACCCTCTACCCTTAAACCCTAATCCCTCAACCCCTATACCCTCTTAATCACTCAACCCCTCTACTCTCTACCCTTAAACCCTAATCCCTTAACCCTTATACCCTCTTAATCCCTCAACCCTCAACCCTTAAACCCTAATCCCTCAACCCCCATATCCTCTTAATACCTCAACCCTCAACCCCTCAACCCTCCTAATCCTCAACCCCTCAACCCTCAACCCTTAACCCTCAACCCTTAAAACCTAATCCCTCAACCCCTATACCCTCTCAACCCTCAAGCCTTAAACCCTAATCCCTCAACCCCCATACCCTCTTAATCCCTCAACCCTTAAATCCTAATCCCTCAACCCCTATACCCTCTTAATCCCTCAACCCTCAACCCTTGAACCCTAATCCCTCAACCACCATGCCCTCATCATCCCTCAACCCTCAACCCTTAACCCTTAAACCTTAATCCCTCAACCCACATACCCTCTTAATCCATCAACCCTCAACCCTCAACCCTTAAACCCTAATCCCTCAACCCCTATACCCTCTTAATCCCTCAATCCTCAACCCTCAACCCTTAAACCCTAATCCCTCAACCCTTATACTCTCTTAATCCCTCAACCCCTCAACCCTCAACCCTTAAACCCCAATCCATCAACCCCTCTACAATCTTAATCCCTCAACCCTTAACTCTCAACCCTTAAACCCTAATCCCTCAACCCATATGCCCTCTCAACCCTCAACCCTTAACCTTTAAACCATAATCCCTCAACCCCCATACCCTCTTAATCCCTCAACCCTCAACCCTTAAACCCTAATCCCTCAACCCCTATACCCTCATAATCCCTCAACCCTCAACCTTTAACCCTAAAACCCTAATCCGTCAACCCCCATACCCTCTTAATCCGTCAACCCTCAACCCTTAAACCCTAATCCTTCAACCCCTATACCCTCTTAATCCCTCAACCCTCAACCCTTAACCCTTAAACCCTAATCCCTCAACACCCATACCCTCATAATCCCTCAACCCTGAAACCCTAATCCCTCAACCCATATACCCTCTTAATCACTCAACCCTCAACCCTCAACCCTCAACCCTTAAGCCCTAATCCCTCAACCCCTATACCCTCTTAATCCCTCAACACCTCAACCCTCAACCTTTAAATTCTAATACCTCAACCCCTATACCCTCGTAATCCCTCAACCCCTCAACCCTCAACCCTTAAACCCTAATCCCTCAACCCCTTTACAATATTAATCCCTCAACCCTTAACCCTCAACCCTTAAACCCTAATCAATCAACCCCTATACCCTCTTAATCCCTCAACCCTCAACCCTTAACCCTTATACCCTAATCCCTCAACCCCCATACCCTCTTAATCCCTCAACCTTCAACCCTTAAACCTTAATCCCTCAACCCCTCTACAATCTTAATCCCTCAACCCTTAACCATCAACCCTCAACCCTAATCCCTCAACCCCTATACACTCTTAATCCCTCAAATCCTCAACCCTCAACCCTTAAACCCTAATCCATCAACCATTATATAATCTTAATCCCTCAACCCTTAAACCCTAATCCCTCAATCCCTATACCCTCTTAATCCCTCAACCCTTAACCCTTAACCCTTAAACCCTAATCCATCAATCCCAATACCCTCTTAATCCCTCAACCCTCAACCCTTAAACCCTAATCCATCAACCCCTATACCCTCTTAATCCCTCAACCCTCAACCCTTAACCCTTAAACCCTAATCCCTCAACCCTTAAACCCTAATCCCTCAACCCCTATACCCTCTTAGTCCCTCAACCCTCAACCCCTTAGAGCCTAGTCCCTCAGCCTATGCCATCTTGATCCCTCAGCCCCTCAGCCCTCAACACTTAGGCCCTAATCCCTCAACCCCTATACCCTCAACCCTTAAACCCTAATCCCTCAACCCTTAACCCTCAACCCTTAAACCCTAATCCCTCAACCCCTATACCCTCTTAATCCCTCAGTCCTCAACCCTTAACCCTTATAACCTAATCCCTCAACCCCCATACCCTCTTAATCCCTCAACCCTCAACCCTCAACCCTTAATTCATAAACCCTCTACTTGTGAGAGAGAGAGAGGGAGAGGTGGTGGGAGGGACATACTTGAGAGAGAGGGAGAGGGAGAGAGAGAGAGGGAGTGATAGAGGGAGGGATTGGAAGAAAGATAGAGGGAGTCACTGTGAGATAGAGAGGGGGTAGGATGGGGAAACTTGACAAAGAGAGAGAGGAAAATGGGGTAGGACAAAGATACTTGAGAGAGAGAAAGAGGGAGAAAGGGTGGGAGGGATATACCCGAGAGAGAGGGAGAGAGACAAAGTGGGAGAGAGAGAGAGGGAGAGAGAGAAAGGGAGAGAGACAAAGTGGGAGAGAGACAAAGTGGGGAGAGAGGAATGGGGGAGTGAGAGACAAGAGAATGGAGAGAGAGGGGAGTGAGGAGAGAGAGTGGGAGAGAGAGAGAGAGAGGGAGAGACCTGTGAGATGGAGAGGAGAGAGGGAGTGGGAGAGGATAAACCTTAGAGAGGAGAGGGAGAGAGAGGGGTGGGAGAACAAAGTGGAGAGGGGGTGGGAAGGAGAGACCTAAGAGAGTAGGAGAGAGAGGGATGGGAGAGATATAAGGAGTGTGAGAGAGAGATACTTGAGAGATGGAGAGGGGGTGGGAGGGAGAGGGAGTACTCAGGATAGAGGGATTGAGAGAGAGATAGAGAGAGAGGGGGTGTGGGGGGGAATACTTGAGATAAAGGGAGAGAGAGAGTGGGAGGGGGTGGGAGGGAGATATCTGAGAGAGAGGGGGAGAGAGAGAGGATGTGGGAGAGATAGAGGAGGGAGGAGAGAGACAAAAGAGGCTTGAAAGAGGGAGAGGGGTAGAAGGGAGAGGGGGTGGGAGGGAGATGCTTGAGAGCAAGGGAGAGGAAGAGAAATTTGGAGAGAGATAGAGAGCATGGGAGAGAGAGGGACTTGAGAGAGAGTGGCAGAGAGATAGAGGGCATGAGAGAGAGGGACTTGATAGAGAGAGGGAGAGGTGGTGGGAGGGATATAATTGAGAGAGATGGAGAGGTAGAGGGAGAAAGATAGAGGGAGTGAGATAGGGAGGGAGTGGAAGAGAGATAGAGGGAGTGACTGTGAGAGGAGAGGGAGTAGGAGGGGGGGACTTCACAAAGAGAGAGAGGGAGAGGGGGAAGGATAAAGATACTTGAGAGAGAGAGGGAGAGGGGGTGGGAGGGAGAGACCTGAGAGAGAGACAGAGAGATAAAGTGGGAGAGAGTGAGAGAGAGTGAGAGAGAGGGATTAGGGGAGAGAGGGGGGATGGAGATACCCAAGAGAGAGTGAGAGAGAGGGGGACAGGGAGAGAGATAGAGTGAGTGAGAGAGAGGGAATGGGAGATAGATAGATGGAGTGAGTGACACACCTAAGAGAGGGAGAGGGGGTAGGAGGGAGAGACTAGAGAGATAGAGAGAAAGATAACAACCTAAGAGAGGGATATGGAGTGAGAGAGACAAAAAGACCAAAGAGGGAGAGAGAGAGAGGGAGAGGGAGAAAGTGGGTTGGAGTGAGATATATATATTTAGGTACCTATGTGGGAGGGAAAGAGACCTGAGAGAGGGGATTGGACTGAGAGTGTAGTCTAGGTCACGTGGGAGCGAGTGAGACCTGAGAGATAGAGACTTCATAGGGATAAAGAGTTCTCCAGTTACGGTAACGAGTTAGAGAAGGTATGAAAGGTAAAACTGTTGGAATATGTTCCTCAATCTTGTTGACTCATCCATCGATGTAACCTAAGTAGTCGGTGCAAGTCCCCTAACTCTCGGCAATGATAGAAGTCTGACCAAAGTGCTTGGTCGGTGTAACTTGTTCTATCGGGATGAGTGCTCAGTGTTGGTGGTTTGTTTCTATCGGTGTGACTAGGGGCTATCGATGGAACCTGATAGGTAGTCCCAATGATAGAACGATAAACATTGTATCGATGTGACTTTGAGTCTTTGGTGGAACTCTTCACCGGGCTATGCCAATGGACCAATGGCAAATGGAGGTGACTCATATTCCGACAGTAATGGGGACCACAAAAAAAGTATCGGTGTGAATTGGGGTCATCAGTGGAACTCTTCACTAGGTTATGTTGATGGACCGATGATGGTTAAAGGTGATCTTGATCTATGGTTGCGATGAGATTAATCCAATGGTGCTCATTTTATTCCAGGATCCTTTGTGGTGAGGACCGATAGAATCTTGTGAAGCAAGCAGAATTGCCTAAGCGATTGACACTTGGTGGCTTGATCAACAATGTCCATGCCTCGTGTGGTGGGTCTCGAGTGAATCATATGAAGGGAAAATTCTCGAAGGGCGTTTGATCGCCTGGACAGTTTTCAACGATTGGTTTGTTGTGGAAGTTGAACCAAACCAACTGTTTGGAGAGACAGTAAAAAATATGGACGAATAGCGTTACGACAGGTGGCATGATATTATTCGTTGATTTTACATTGTTGTTGTAAATCAACGTTGATTGGTCAAAAGTTTTATTCTTTGGTAGCGATTAATTGCGGGGGTTGATAGAGTTGGTAAGTCTCTATAATCCAATTCAATGTTGTGCGGTTCGATGCATGTTGCAGGGCAGTGTTTCCAGAGAATGGCTAAAGCTTTTCAGTGGGGTAATTAAATACCCTGATGGTTGTTGGTTGGACAAAGAGAGGCAGAGGTTGATCAAGATGTGAAAAATATGATTGAGAAAAGTGTGTGTGTTCGAGCAGTATGCATAGAGCATTGTAACTGTGAACATGGAGACATACAAAATCTAGAAAGATGTCAACCTGTGGTAGCCGTTAGGCTGGGTTGGACGAGAAGCTGGCAGAGAGAGTCGATTGGTGAGATGAAATGAATCAACATTGTGTGTTGTGTGAGGGTGTTGTAACAGTGTGAAGATTTTGAATATGTTGTTACCTATATTCTCCATATGAAACAAGATGTAACTTGTGTAAAGGCTATGAGCCTGAGATTGTATTGTAACTTTGTTTGTTGCTAAATAATACAATGGCTCGATCTTTTGGAGGGTGGGGATTTTTTACCCGGAAGGGTTTTCCCCATGTAAATTTGTGTGTTCATATGTTTTTCTTTCATGCTTATTGATTCTGGTTTTTGAATCTATACATGGTGTTGGATCTAGCTTAGTTTTGCATGTGTTTTTCTCAAAAGGGTAAATGTGGGAAATCAACTATGTTTGTTTCCGCTTTATGGCATAGTAGTTTGTGTCTTTGCGGTGATTTGATGAAATAAAAATCACAAAAGGCACTGTTCTTCTTAGATTTTTCATTCTAAGTTGACCCATCCTTTCCCCGAGAAGTGGTATCAGAGTTGGTTAAGGGAGGTCAAGGTTTGTTTGTGATACCAACAAGTGGTATCAGCGCCTTCTTCTGGATGCTGGTTCTGGGTATTTCTCGTATGAAGATTTCTTAGTCAGTCAGGCTTGAGGAAATATGGAGGAATCGGCTGATGATTTATCCTTTGGTGATTAAAAATCCTTGCTTGTTTAAGACAACACACTATGTGAAATACATTGAATATGGAGAATCTAGAGTTGATCATATTGTGATGATGTGGTTTGAGGCTCCCGGTTGGCAGCGAATGATCCTGATGCAAGGGGTGTGAGTTTTATGCTTATGGTTGTGTTGCAGCAAAGTGTGCTTCATATTGGGTGTCTGTGTGAGGGGTTCCCTAATGGTATGGAGATGCTTGGTTTGTTGTTCGTCCATGGAGTATTGTGCTTGTGTTGGTTGTTCTGACTTGGCATTGAAGGTGTTGTTCTTTGTCACCCTGATTGCATGAAGGCTACGAAGTTGATCTTGGGTGGTCTGAAAGCTTCTGAATAGCCTGGCTCTCTTGTATGCTTGTGCATGAGTATGGTTTTGGAATTGGTCTAAAATGGGCTTGGAGTTCCTATATTACCTGTATCTTGTACTTTCATATTTTAGTTTCATGTTCTTTGGCTCTGAAGGTTGTCTGTAGATTTTCCTAAAAATTATATGATGCATATTCATGTTATTTTTCATGGTTCTGGTTAACCATGATGGTTGTGTGTAGAATATTGGGTCGTCTAGATGTGCAGTGGATATGAATGTGCATGGGTGTTTTGGAAACATGGTGGCTTTGTAGGTTTTGCATGGTCAAGGAAAACTTGTGGTTATGTGGAGCTTCTATTAAGCTATTTCCTAGACCCTAGCTTTTGGGGTGTGACTGGATGAGATAGTTGCAGTTTGACATGGTTTTGAGGAGGTGTGATGTCTTCTCTGCATGGGAGTGTTGGTATGTGATTTTTCACTCAACATTCTTGTGGTGTTGCTTATTGGTTTCCTAGACTATGGTGCTTGGTTGTGGACGTGATTGGAAAATCATATCTATTTTTTGATCTGGTGTTTGAGTCAAGTTTCTCTACATTGTTGTTCTCTTTGAGATCTTAGTTTTGCAGTTTCCAGTGTGATGATAGATTTGCAGGCTTCATTGGTTGCATCTACGAGTTATGCAATGTTGTGGGTTGTCTTTACCTACATGTTTGTTGTGGGACAACTCAGAATTGGACTGTCAATATCCATGAGGTTGCTTCATTGGTGGTGCAGATCTTTTAGCTGGCCTTGTCTATGGTCACTAGTGCATTGGCGTGGCTATTTTGAGATGAGAGGATGGATGGCATTAAGTACCTGAATAGTCGGTTATGGAGATTTGCAGTGTGTGTATCATGATGTCATGGAGAGCTTGGTACACATTTTTAGTGTAATCTTTTGACAGTGATGGTGTGGTCTGCGTGGTTTGGAGATCTTGGTGTTGTTTGGAATTGTTGTCAGATGGACATGTTGTTGATTGTATCTGGAGGTTTCTTAGATCAGCAGATGTTTGGTCATGATGCTTGGAAAGCTTGGATGTCACGGTTCAGTGGGAGCTTTACCAGTGACTTTGGATTCATCACTTGGTGGTGAATGATCTTCTTTAGTGTTGCAAATGTTACTAGAAGGGATTCTTAGATCCTATTGTTGCAAAAGAGTTATTTCGCATTTGCAGGAACACTAGTTGACAATGTACAACATCTTGGAACCATGGAGGACGTTTGGAGTCTTTGGTTGAGATGTTGGTAGTGCTTGATAGGTGATGTTGGTTTAGAGTTTGTTTGCTTGATGTCATGTATACTCTTGCTTGAGCATTGGAGTCTTGGCATGTTGCATTGCTCTTGAGACCATAGTTAGTTCACTTGAAGCATGGTATCTCCTAAGGGGGATGAGTAGATCATGATGTCATGATAAGTTCCTCCAATTTTTTGGAGCTTTGATAGTGGTCTAGTAATTCTCTATGTTTTGAGGACATTGGTTATATTCTTGAGATGATCAGTTGTTGGTGCTCATGGATACATGGAGAATGAGGTGAAGCTGTGTTTTATCATGAGATGAGAAAGGTGTTGTTTTCAGCTAAAAGTCTGAGTAGCCTACACCTTGGTTGGACGTGAGTTCAATAGAGATAAATGAGGAGATTTCTCTTGGATGAGTCATGGTGGCTTGTATATCTTGGAGGAGCATTTTATTTTCTTATTCCTTAGTCTTCTTGGTAGTGAAGTTTTTTTTTTTAGATTCATTTTGAGAAATGTTATGGCATGGTTATCTCCTTATGCTTTTGAGGACTGGTAGAATATAGTTATATGGGCTAGTTTGATATTCTTTGAGAGTCATTCCTTTGGGATGTGAAGGAGATCATACTTGACATAGCTAGCATTTAGAGGTGTGTGTAGGAGGGCATGCTACAGGCATTTGGTTTCCAGGTTTTACTTATCATTGCATATTTTCCTTGGTACTACATGGCTACACTTTCTATGTGCTGAAATTGGTAGACTTGTTAAGCTGTTGATCTTTTAAATCTGACATTACCCATGTAGTGGGAGTACTTGTATGTGTTTGGTCTTCTTGGTTGGTTGGCACATTGTTCTTCTATTTGTGGTTGATGGGTTGGTTGTGCTACTGGCATGAGTTTACTAATGAGGATACCTTGAAGGTATGTGTGATTGGATGAAATAGAATGGGTTGTGGGTGCTATTTTCAGCCGCGTGGGTTTGATCAGTTGGATGGTTGTAGTCAGTGTTCCAGTTGTTATTCTAACTGGTGTTCTATCCTATTTATGGAGAATGGTTGAAGGCTATGTCTAGTTACATTGATGGATAGATGGTTATGGTTGGATACTTGGTTAAGTTGTAGATTGTCTAATAGACTGTTATTTGTGGAAACACTTTTGGTTGGGTGTCCTAGACATTGTTAAATAGGGTCTAAACTAGAGGGACCTAAGATCTTCATTATGTTCGCGATTGAGAGCTTTGAAGTTGTTGAAGTACTACTTATGTATGGCTAGTGAGCATGATGGATTTGTGGTAATATGATGCCTCTATCGTCTGTAGAATCTGATGCAGGTGTTCTTGAGACTGGTGAATATATGCCTTGGCTCGTTCCTTTTTCCTGTGGTGGATGGTTGGAACTATTGCCAAATTTGGTGGACATCTTGGATGTCATTGCAGGTGTCTTAGTTGGAGCACAGAAGCATTGTGTTAGATTCTTGAGTTCATTTCTGGAGGAAGTCAATAAGATCTTCGTCAAGTGGGAGATTGTTGGAATATGTGCCTCAATCTTGTTGACTCATTCATCGGTGTTACCTGAGCAGTCAATGCAAGTCCTCTAACTATCGACGATGATAGAATTCTGGCCAAAGCGCTTGGTCAGTGTAAATTGTTCTGTCAGGATGAGCGCTCAGTGTTGGCAGTTTGTTTCTATCGCTATGACTCAGGGCTATCAGTGGAACCTGATAGGTAGTCCCAATGATAGAACGATAAACACTGTATCAATGTGACTTGGAGTCTTTGGTGGAACTCTTCACCGGGCTACGCCGATGGACCGATGGCAAATGGAGGTGACTCAAATTTTGACGGTAGTGGGGACCATAGTAGAAGTATCGGTGTGACTTGGGGTCATCGGTGGAACTCTTCACCGGGTTATGTCGATGGATCGATGATGGTTAAAGGTGATCTTGATCTATGGTTGCGATGATATTAATCCAACGGTGCTCATTTTATTCTGGGCTCCTTTGTGGTGAGGACCAATGGAATCTTGTGAAGCGAGCGGAATTGCCTAAGTGGTTGACACTTGGCGGCTTGATCAACGGTGTTTGTGCCTCGTGTGGTGGGTCCCGAGTGACTCATATAAAGGGAAAATGCTCAGAGGCTATTTGATTGCCTAGGCAATTTTCAAAATTTGGTATGATGTGGAAGTTGAACCGAACCAACTATTTGGAGCGATAGTCAAAGTGATGGACAAATAGCGTTACAACACGTGGTTTGATATTATTCATTGATTTTACATCGTTGTTGTAAATCAACATTGATTGGTCGGAAGCTTTATTCTTTAGTAGTGATTAATTACGAGGGTTGACAGAGCTGGTAAGTCTTTGTAATCCAATTCAATGTTGTGCGGCTCGATGCGTGCTACAGGGTGGTGTTTCTAGAGAATGATTGAAGATTGTCGGTGGGGTAATTAAATACCCTGATGGTTGTTGGTTGGATAAAGAGAGGCAGAGGTTGATCAAGATGTGAAAAATCGGATTGAGCAGAGTGTGTGTGTTCGAGCGGTATGCATAAAGCATTGTAATTGTGAACATGGAGACACATAGAATACAAAAAGATGTGAACCTGTGGTGGCCGTTAGGTTGGGCTAGCCGAGAGGCTAGCAAAGAGAGTCGATTGGTGAGATGAAATGAATCTACATTGTGTGTTGTGAGAGGGTGTTGTAATAGTGTGAAGATTCTGAATATGTTGTTACTTGTATTCTCCAGATAAACAAGATGTAACTCCTGTAAAGGCTATGAGCCTAAGATTGTATTGTAACTTTATTTGTTGCTGAATAATACAATGGCTCGATCTTTTGGAGGGTGGGGTTTTTTACCCGAAAGGGTTTTCCCCACGTAAATCTGTGTGTTCATATGTTTTTCTTTCATGCTTATTGATTTTGGTTTTTTGAATTTGTACATGGTGTTGGATTTGGCTTAGTTTTGCATGTGCTTTTCTCAAAAGGGTAAATGTGGGAAATCAACTGTGCCTATTTCTGCTTTATGGCATAGTACTTTGTGTCTTTGGGGTGATTTGAAGAAATGAAAATCACCAAAGGCACTATTCTTCTTAGATGTTTCATTCTAAGTTGACCCATCCTTTCCCCAACAAAAACCTCGACTATCCATCTACGATCATAAACTGTGCACTCTAAGCATTATCAAAGTTTTTGACCAAAGAGGGGAAATTATGGTTTTGTGCAAAGTAGGCCATTTGGCACTCGCCAAATGGCCTTCTTTGGACGTGTTAATTGACAAGATTTTCCAAATTTCCTCATATTTTCGTTTGTGCTCCCTGTCTCATTTGCACATTTTTCAATTCAAGTTTATAAAAAAATCATGATAGCGTTAACATCTCTCTTAGCTATCTAAATATATAATTCATTTTTCATTTTGATTTAGTTAAGGTTTTGATCCATGGCTTCTATTGTAAATGCCTCTATTTTTAGTGAAAAACCAACATGTGCTAGTTGTAGGATAGATGTTTACCCGTTCATCGAAACATGAAACAAATTACATTTTTTGAAACTGGAATCCATTCTACACATGATGAAAAATAAAGAATCAATTTTTGATTAGTTTGCAAAAAAATTAGGGGGGAGCACACTCAAATTTTATCTTTTCGGGATGTGTCCACTTTGAAAATTCATAAAATATTATATATTCATTAAAAAAATTATCTGAAAGAACGAGGATAAACTACATGGTGTTAGCTAATTTCTCAAAGTTGGGATTTTTGAAATTCTAAAAATAAGTCAATCAAAAAGGGGGGAGACCTCAGGTGCTATGCTATTTTTTTTTTTTTAAATAGGACCTATTCCCCTTTTGAGACCTTTAATCTTCATTAATTTCAAAAAACAATAGTATCTTAGAAACTAGACTCGGAGCACTTCAACTTTTGTTCTTGCCGCATCTTGAAATTTTGAGCATAACTATCTTCATTTTCTCGTGCAAATCAGATTTTGCTGATTTCAAAAAAAAAAGGGGCATCTTAAGAGCCAAAATTGTGTCACAGATTGGTGCACTCACCCCTCAATTCGATCATAATTTCTATGATGCTAATTGACATATTTAAAATAATACTAGTGAAAGGAAAAGAACCTAGACCTGTTAGATAAAGCCAAAAGAAGGAGGGAATTGCTAGTTGAAATTTATTGGTTAACTCATGGTTGTGCTTTGGTTGCCCAATAACAAGGCCAACAAATACCACAACAATAAAATGTAGGATAAAATGTTGGAGGTAACCCTCAAAGGTAGGCTCAAATATTTTCTCTAGCTTAAAAACCATTAAGAGCTAAAAATTACAAGGAAACAACGTTATGATAAGAGAAGATAATTTAAGTTATTTCATCAATATCGCTAATGAGTATGAAATTGAAGATGAATATGTGAGGATGAATTTTTTTGTTCATTCTCTAGAGAAGAGTGCCAAAAATGGTTTATAAATATTCTTGGCAGCACTATATCTTCTTGGGAAGAGTTTTCACTTTTAGAATGTAATATGGGGATAATAATTTTCCAAATTTCTCTTTCCACGAGCTTACCATGATAAAAAAAGATCATCAATGAGATGGTGATTGAATTCAATTGTAGGTTTATCCTCACCATGAGAAATATACCACAAAATATTAAGCCTAATGAATCTATGTGCATTGTGGTTTATTATGGTCCTTTTGATTCTAAAATATATTATTGTTTGAGAGATAAGAACTTCAAACCATTAGGTAAGCATATGCTACATCCATAAACATTGAGAGTAATATGATGGCATATGATAAGCACTTAAAAATAATTGATATAAATTTTTCACAACTAGATAGAGTTTCTATGAAAAAACCCCTCTCAACTAAGAAGAAATTAGAACAATTAACGGGTATAATGAAAGACTTGTCTTACAAGGTGGCACAAAATGTGAAGGTTTCACCACCTCAAGCTGTGTGTGCACAATTAAATGAAGGACAAAAGTTGCATAATAAAAAATATAACATGGACTAGTCTAAGAGGCCACAACATTATAATAGAAAGCCTACTCAGAAAAATGTAAATATCAAACAATAAGATAAGGATGTATTAGATCTCTTGACCCAAGAAACTGCCAATTATCAATATGATAACATGTGGTGAGATTTGTGTTCTCTCCCACATGACCTTATCAAATTATTTTGTTGCACTTTCATTGTGTAAATATGAAGAGTTATGAAGAGAACATTGACCAATTTTATGAATTGGTTCATGAGCATACAACTAACACAATATATCCTAGTAGTTCCAATATGAGTGACCAAGTTTTCCAATGTGATGTCAAGCCCAATTCCCAACCATATCAATTGCTAGCTTATGATTTTAAGCATATGAGGTCTCTTATGCAACAAAGGTATATGAGGACTAGACCATCAAATGCGAATATCAAATCCCTCACCAATGTAGCACTAGTGTAGGCCCAAAGTGGTATTCAATTGAGGAATAAAATTATTCCAATGCAAGCACAACAGACTGGTAATTCAAATATTGTTAGATAAAAGGTCAATGTTGGTAAATAGGAGGTGAATATTGATGAAGAAAACATGTCCTAGCTAAGAAGGTTGTTGATAAGAGAAAAATTCCAAAATAATAATAATAATAATAAATACATCCCTAAGGTTCAATACCCACTTATGCAAGAAAATGGTATTATTATGTATGGATATAAGGCTGCAAATACAAAGGAGTCCAAGAAATAAAAGTGAATAACAACGAACCAAGTACCTACAAGTTCCCAAAAGGGAAAGGAAGAAAGAGTTGATCATTTTATTTCTTCTAGTAAATTAATCTCATGCTTAATGTAGATGTGGTGACTATAGCATAAAGTATCTCTTTGTCACAATACATTCCAATGATATGGGACAAACTTTGAGTTAGGTAAGAGTTTTTATACCTTTGATTGAGGCTCTTAGAATTATAGAACATAGAGCACATAGTGTATCATTTATTTCAAAAGTTGTGAAAAAACAATTAGCTAGTATCTTAGTTGATGAAGAAAAGAAGGTGGAAGATGTAGTGGATGTATACCTTGGTGCTTCAGTTTTAATAAACAATTGGTTGTGGATCCCTTATAGATTGTATTTCTGGATTTTCCATAGTCAAACCTGGAGAAATCATAAGCTTAGATCTGAGATCTGAGGATTGCAAAATCAGATTTTGGGCCCCTCTATAGAGACACATTCGCCCGAGGGTGAGTTTGTTCTTTAACAAAGTTCAAAACACACTTTTGGTGTCAGGCACATACCATTTTTCCCTTCTTAGATTTTCTTGCAACAAGTTGTTTCTATTTCTATTATCATAATATTTTTCATTTCAAGTTTTAGGTCTTACACTTGAGTTTTTTAATACATTTAAAATTATCTTCCAAGAAATTTGATCGATCATTTTTCATAAGAAAATAACAGACCTTCCTAATAGGGTTGACTCACCTCAAGGTTGAAATTAAATTCTATTCTTGGGAGATCTCTTTTTCTAATGAAATTAAGGAAAGTGGGAGTGTGTTTGAACCCTTATATCATTCCACATTCACACACTTCCATTTTTTTCGTTTCATTTTTATGAACTCGACATTCTTACACTACAAGCTTTCTAATTTGGTAGTCTTTCAAACCCTAGATCTATTATTTGCATTAGTTAGTTTTGCATCTCATTTAGGGTTTCAAAATTGCATCTTGCATCATTCAAAATTGCATTTGGCATCCTTTGAAATCACAAAAATATAAAAATATTGCATACATATTGCATTCATTTTATAAGTAGTCTACATATTAGTGTTTTTCAATCATTTGCATCAAAAAATTCAAACAAAATTGCATTGTTGTCATTTTTCTTGTTGTTCTACATTAAATTGCATTTGCATCTAATAATAAAAAATTTGAAATTTGTAATTGGAAGAATCTATTTGCAACCTAAAATAGAGACCTTAAATATTAACTCAAAAACTCAGACTTTAATTTTTTCAACCCCTGTGTAAAGACCCATTCTCCCTAGGGTGAATCTATCCTTGTATGGGTCAATTTCCAAACTTTTGGGCATAAATCAGTCCCTATCTGCTTTATATCTTGATGTTTGAAAATCTCAGTTCCAGTTTCTCAAATTGTAGTTTTTTTGTAGTTTTCTACATTCTTATCAATTTCAAAATAAGTGCATTGTTGAAAATAAAAAATTGAATTCAAAAGATATCATTTTCAAGTTCTTGCATTTAAAATTGAAGCATAGAAAAATGTAAGTGGGTGGACGATGTGATTATGTGAGGGCTTAAAGACACTTACACCTTCTCTATTTTCATTAGGAAAAGATATCCCCAAAGGTAGGATTGACTTTCAACCCTTAGGTGAGTCAACCCTATTGGAAGATCTATTGTTTTCCTTATGATAGATGGTAAATATGCTTGAAATGCACTTTGGGGAGAACAATTAAAAATACTAAATTAACTCAATTATGCAATGTGAAACTTGAATCATCTGTTTAAAGCATAATAGAAACATAAACAACAAACTTTCAACAAATATGAGAAGGGTAAGTTGATGTGTACCAATCACCAAAATTTGTTGTTGAGTGTCCTCCTAAGACTAATTCACACTAGGATGAATGAGTCCTAGTACAAGGATCCAAAATCTCATTTCAAAGTCCTCTACTCCTAGATTTGTCTCCTGATTTCTCTGGATCTCACTGTCAAAAGTAGGAAATAAATTTTGTAAGATTCTATGGCTTGACGACAATGTTGACAACTTTGTAAAATTTCACTTTTTATCAATATTCAATCCGTCTTCACCTACAAATTTTAACATACAAAGGGAGGGGGAAAATGTTTGTTTTTGGTGAATGGAGGTTTCCCTTGGTCAAACCCTATTTTGGTAATTAAACCTTGAAATGAAACAATAATGAAACGAATGAATGATGAATGAACACTAGCTTGTTGCAACTCAACAAACCCTTTAATTCCTAGCCTTGGAGGATTGAAGTCTAACACATCACTCCAAGGATTGCATCTTGCATGAAGTGACTTGATTGGATGTTGATCTTGATACTTGATTTGATCCTTGAATGCTTGAAACCTACATCACAATGTTAGCTCCAAAAACATGCATGAATGAGCATAAACTTTGACATCGTGGTAGGATCTTGAATGCTATTGTAGATGACTGAAATTTTTTCTCTTCAATGCTCTTAACAATAATATTTTATCTTGTGAAAGTTTCCCTCTTGCTAGATGATTTTCCTTTTATACTTGAATTGACAAAAATACCCTATATTTATAGGTGATTTTCTAATTTCTCGAGAATTAAACATCAAAGGCCAACAATTGCAATTTGAATTTGAATGATTAAAATACCACCAAAATAAAATTTGAGATCCAAAGCTCAATTTCCAAGGAAATTTAATTAATTTTTGCAATTGTTTAATACAGGCTTCCCTTTTGGAAAATGGGATTAATTAGGCTTTTAAAATTCATAATTGGGTCAATTAGAGGCATAATTAAGTCCAATTTATTAAGGTGAGGCAAACAAAGTGTGAAAATGTGAAGTACATTTTTCGACACTACATTTAGCCCCCACTTTAGTGAGAGGATGAGCCCTACACTTAAACTCACACTAAAGTAGACAAATAAACATCAAGAGAGGTCTAATTATACAATTTTTGGAAAGATAAGACAAAAAAGTTCAAGGAGGGTGATCAAGCTCTCAGCATCTACGATCTAATGACAAGCCAACAAAGGCACAAAGAGACACATGCATATATTTAATATGCAACAACAAAACAAGATGCATAATCATACAATGCCAAAATTAATGCAAAAATAAAAGGTGTGGATCAAGCCTCAAATTTTTGTCCAATAGGTATGGATCAAGCCTTAGTTGTTTTTCCAAAAAAAAATTCACAAGTGGAAACTTGTTGTCCACTATGCAAACAAAATATACTCACATGGGCTAGTGAAATTCATTGTCCACTAGGTGATCCCCAAAATGGTGGCTGATGGGAAATTCATGTCAGGTCTATAGGCTCTCATACATCAACCATACCAAAATTTATACCTCATGATGAATTTGATAAGGTTACACAAAAACGGTCACAAGGCTAGCAAGCTACACTATGATAGACACTCATGAAAAACAAAAAGGTTCCACTAGCAAGCAAGTTGTGTTATGCTTGGTGTCCATGAAAAAGATTGTAAATGCAATAGGATGGGATAGTTAAAGGGGTTTTTCTTAGTTCATGAAAGGTCTCACCTTAGGGAACATTGTGCTTAATGTCACCAAGAGAGGACTAGTCGAGGATAAAAGATTCACAACTTATGGAATGAAAGCCATAGCATCACCACTAAGAGGAATGTCATATGCCAAGAAAGGTCACACTCTTAACGAACATCAAACCAAATGTCACCACCAAGAAGACACATCATGTGAAGTAAGAAGACCACACTTTGAAGAAAAATATGAGCAGGACGTGTATTCCCCCACTTTAAAAAATTTCTAAACAACATGTTGTGAGCAATTACTTTAAAGTAGATTACAATAAATCCTCATACATGAGAGATTTATTCGAAAATCCCTATGTAAAACATATGTTTTCAAAATATATCTAAATCATGGAAATGAGGGTTTCCTCCCATATGCAATCCTAAGATAACATATAAGGGATACATGTATTTGGGGTCAGCATATGTCTTTGCTACAGTGTTAAAATTGAGCTTGAAATCATCATCATTCCCTAAATAACTCATAGAACAATGATCACAAAGGAAGAATGACACACAAAGAGAGAAAACAAAAGAGAATATTTTGAGTCAACATGGAAGAGACCTAAATTTCTCAATGCCTTGCATCATCCCCAAAAGGAAAAAATAAGACAAAATAAAAGATAACGGTTTTGACAAATAGAAGAATGTAGATACAAAATAGAAGATTGTCACAACAGGTTTGCTTCCTTTGTATCCTTGTGCCAATGTAGTGATGAGGGTCATCCAAATTAGGCTCACAAAAATATAAAGACACACCAAGAAACACTATACGTGGATCACATTACGCACATGTAATCACAAAGATAATGGAAAGAAAACAAAGAAAAATACTAGTATGGCACATGCGAGTCAACCTATAGCAAGTCATCCACATCCTAATCTTGTTCATCATATACATAAGGTGGATAACTATCCAAAGGGGAAATGAAAAGTGCTTTACTAGGAAAATCACCAAGTTCAAAATGTGGTGAGTCACTCTTTATAGGAGGATCATCACGATTGTTATCATCTAAGCTCATGGAAGAGGAAAACAATAAGTTCAACTCATTATGCACTTCTTCATCAATCTTAGCAATCTCATCATCATCATCCAAGTTAATCATAAGAGGAGGCCTAATATCCATTAGAGTTTCATGTTTTTTTTGTTGCAAAGGTGGATAATCATCATGCTTTGTTTCTGTTAAATTTTGATCTTGATTTTTTGTTTTATTCTCTTCATTTAACTTACGAGCAATAATACGATGTCTATGCCTACGCTCTTTAGAATTTTGGTTTCTTCTTGTATGATTTTCAAGTTGTGATTGTGTAGGAGTGGGTTTATCAATTATAGGTTTCTTTCCTTCCCACAAGCGAGGAACGAAAGGAACCATGGAAGGTTGTTCAACCACTTTCTCTTTAGCTTTATAAACATGTTTAATCTTAGTGTTGGAATCTGCCTCAACTTTTTGGTCAACCCATTTGAAGACTTAGGCGTTTTTTCTTTGTATCGGGCCTTTACCACCATACCACGGGCCACCCTATTCGGCGGTAGGGCGGGAACTGGCTTACCGTGGTGGTCTTGTTCTTGACTAGCGATGGCATGGTGTAGTGGTAGTGGCCTAGATGACTGTTACCTCCTTACCATGGAGGTGGCTCAATGGTGGCGAGGTAAGGCGGTGAGCGGCGTAGGGGTGGCGGACTGGTTGTGTAAGGTCTACCACCTTACCACGGGTGGTGGATCCACTCACCGCAGTGATCACAGTGAGACCACTTGCGGTTCATTTGGCGGTTACCCCCCTACCGTGGGGTGGCCTGTCAGCCCCCACGGTAGTGCGATTTAACCGCTAACGGTTATGCTCGGGAGTCACCGCCTTACCGTGGGTCTTCACTAACCGGGTAGTGGTAGCGTGATATGGGCAAGGGGCGAGTTTGGTGATAGTTACCTCCTTATCGTGGAGGTCTGGAAATCTAGGTGCGGTAGCACGGTGAAGCCATGATGGTCAATGGTGCTTCCTACTACCTTACCGAGGCTTGTTCCTTAAGCCGCGATGATGTGGTTTGACCACTGGCGGTGTACGATACGGTTACTGCCTTACTGCGATGGGAAATTCCAAGCCCAGCGGTAGTGTGGTTGGAGACCGAGGTTTGTGCAAGCGGTTACCACCATACCATGAGGTGGGCCAAACTGGGCAGCGGTAGCATAGGGAAGGTGTGATGAAGCTCGGTGGTGTCGAGAGGTGAGCTCGGATGATCTCACCGCTTTACCGCTACTGGGTGACTTGGACTTGGCGGTGATGCGGTAGGAGCTCGGATGAGCTCGAGGCATAGTTTGACCGAGTTGGACTCGATGTCAAAGTGACAGGAAAATGACAGGATGACACATGGTAGGTTGATAGCGTCTGATTGGCCAAGGACTGGAATAGACATAGGCAGTTATTGCAGGCCGATTTCTAGCTAGAATTGGAACCTGATTAAGGCATGGTTTGAATGCCTGGGAGGCTCGATGCAATTGTGTGTAGATCAATTACTTCCTCGAATGGTTAGAGCAGTGTGGATTTAGGCCTGTGTTCGGTGGGGACATTGATGGTGATGTATGACTTAAATAATTTGAATACATTAGACGTGAGGTAGAGAGTCGTTGATAGAGAGAGAGGTGTGAGTGTGTTCGTGCAGTATGCTAAAGCATTGTAACTGTGAACACTCTATCTCTCAGTTCTGAAACAATGTGAACCTGTTGTGAGGCCTTGGGGTTGTGATGGCCGAGAGACTGGCTGAGATAGTTATTTTTGAGGAGTTGAAGGGAATCTATATAGTATGTCAGATGTATGACATTGCAACTATGTGAAGGTTCTGGTTTTGTGTTGCCTGCCCATATTCTTTCTCCAGATGGACAAGATGTATTATCCTGAAGAGCATAGCTATGTGTTTGTATTGTAACTAGTTTTTGGTTACTGAATAATATAGGTGAGGTGAATGTTTTGAAGGTGGGGTTTTTTACCCGAAAGGGTTTTCTCCACGTATATCTGTGTGTCATCATTTTTTTCTTTCGTTTTGTTTGATTCATGTTCTTAAATTTGTGCTTGTGTTGAATCTGATATTTGTTAAGCATTTACTTCTCTTAGAGGATCAATGGGGGATTCACTGTGCCTGCTTCCGCTTTATGGCATAGTTGTTTTGTGTCTTTGTTGTGATTTTTGAATTGAAATCACTAAGACGTTGTTGTCTTAGATGTTTATCTTGATGACAGACCGAACTCCTTATCCCCAACAAGTGGTATCAGAGCTGGTTGAAGAAGGTTGAGGCTTGATGATACCAACCATTGGTATCAAAGTCTTCTCCTGGTTGCTGAAGTTCTGAGTTTTCTCCTATGCTAATTTCTTAGCCTGGAAATCTTGAGGAAATCTAGAGAAATCATTTGGTGATTGATCCTTCGATGAGTGGAAGTGTGTGCTTCTTTGATTCAACACATAGTTTGAAAGATGTTGGAGATGACTAGAGTTGGTCATGTTGTGGCAACATGGTCTGAGGCTCCTGGCTCGTAGCAAAGTTCTTGATGCAAAGGGTGTGAGATATGTTCATGGCTGTGTTGCAACAAAGCGTGGTGTTTATATTGGGTGTCTGTGTGAGAGGCTCCTTGGCGGTATGGACTTGCTTGTGTTTCTGATCAGCTATGGAGAGTTGTGCTTGTGCTGGGTGTTTTTGACATAGCATTGAAGGTAGTTTCTTTGGTGCTCTGATTGCATGGAGGCTATGAAGTGACCTTGGTGGTCTGCAACTTCTGAATAGCCTAGCTCTCTCTTTTGCTTGTGCATGACTGTGGTGTTGGAACTGGTTTGAAATGGACCCGTTGTTCCTGTGTGCCTGTCTCTTGCACTTGCATGGTTCAAATTCATGTCTTTGGCTCTGGAGGTTTTGTGTAGATTTCCCTAAAAAGTCTATCATGCATTTTCATGTTTCTTTTCATTGTTCTAGTTAACTACGATGGATGTGTGCAGACTCCTGAGTTGTCTAGATGAGCAATGAACTGGAGATGCGTGGGTGTTTTATAAACACTGTGGTTTTGCAGGTTTTACACGGTTAAGAGAAAACTTGAGTTGTGTGGAGCTATTGTTTGCTATTTTCTAGTTCCTAGATTTTGGGGTGTGATTGGATGAGATAGTTGTAGTTCGACTGGTCTTGAGGAGGGTGTCTTCTCTGCATAATAATGTTGGTATGTGTTCTTTCATTCAACATTTCTTGTGGTGTTGCTTGTGGGCTAACTAGACTATGGTACTTGTCTTGTGGACGTATTTGGCAAGTCAGATATGTTGTTGATCTGGTGTTTGAGTCATGGTTGTCTGCATGGTTTGCAATTTTCCAGTGTGATAATAGATTTGCAGGGTTGTCATTTGAAGTGGATCTTCGATTTGTGTGGCTGATAGATTGGCTACCTATTGACTGATGTGAGACAACTTGGGAGTGGACTGTCTATATCCATGTGATTTCTTTTGTGTTGTTGTAGATCTATTAGTTGAACTTGTTTGTGGTCACTTGTGCATTGGCGTAGCTGATATGAGATGAGAGGATGGATGGCGTTGGAGTACCTAAATAGTCAGTGATGGGAACCTATAGCATGTGGGTCACATTTTCATGAAGAGCCTATTACACTAGTTAATGTAAGCTTTTGACAGTGATTGTGTGGTCAGTCATGGTTCTTGCAAAGCTCAGTGTCACGTTGTAGTGGGAGCTTTAGCAATGACTAGTGTCCTTCTTTAGTGTTGCAGTTGTTGTGTTTCTTTTGCATCTGCATGTTCACTACTTGAAGTTGTGCAGCATCTTGGGGCCATGGAAGACATTGGTATTTTTGGTTGAGTTGCTGGTGGTGCTTGACAGGTGATGTTGGTTTTGGTTTAGAGTTGTTTTCTTTATGTCATGATTACTCTTTCTTAGAGTTTTGGCATTTTTTTGTGCTCTTGATACCATAGCTTGTTCACTTGAAGCATGGTATCTCCGAAGGGGGATGTGTAGATCATGGTGTCATGATAATTTTTGAAGCTTTGACAGTGGTCTAGGGTTTCTCTATTTTTTGAGTGCATTGGTCATATGTTGGTGGACTTCATGGTTGCTGCAGTATTGTAGATTGGAGTCAGCATGAGATGATAGGTTCTTGATACTCATGGATGCATGGAGAATAAGGTGAGGCTAGAATTCTTATGAGAATGTTGTTGCTACAGCTGAAAGTCCGAGAAGCCTACACCTTGGTTGAATGTGAATTCAACAGAGACCTTGAAGGAGAATGCTCTTGGGTAAGTCACAGTAACTTCTATATCTTGAAGGAGCATGTTTTATTTTCTCCTTGGTCTGCTCGGCAATGTTCCTATGAAACTTATTTTCCCATTATAATTTTCAGGTGTGTTATGCTTTATCTTTCATTGGTATGAATCTTGAGTTGTTGTTTTAAGATTCTGGAGGATTCATAATGGAAGATGGATAGCATTGTGTATCTCCTTGTGCTTTTGAGGACTGACAGGAGATGGTGTATGGGTTAGTATGATCTTCTTGATGCTTACATCCATGGTGTTGTTGGGTTTTTTTAAGGCTTTCCCTTTGGGATGAGAAGAAGATCACTCTTGTCATAGCTGGAATTTAGAAGGGTTTGTAGAAGGGCATGTTTTGATTTGTTGTTTCTCTCTAATTTGGTCTTGTTCTTCTTGTTTGTTTCTTATGAATTTAGATTTTTGTGGAGCCGTGATGGTCACTATTTTCTGTGTTCATGTGTTTGTCACTTGGGTGATGACACGAGGGGTTTTCCTTCTTCAATCAGATATGGAACCTTGGAAGAACAGTGGATGTTTGTTGAGAGAAGCATTTCTTGCAGCAGTTGGTTGTAGGTTGTGCAGATCATAGTGGGTGTCCCTTGTATCTACATGGTTACTTTATTATATATGCAGGGGGTGGTAGACTTGGTATGCCTGGATCATTTGCGATGGTGCTTTGTTTGCACTCATCTGGACAATGCCCTTGCAGTGGGAGTACCTGGACGTGTTTGGTCTTTTGACTGGTAGACACAGGGTGCTTGTTTGTTGTTGAGATGGGTGGTTTTATGATGGCATGATTTTGCTGCTAGTTTTCATACCTTTGAGGTATGGGTCTTTGTATAGATTAGCACAAGCTATGGGTGCTATGCTCAGCCACGTGGATTTGGTCAGCTCGATGAGGATAGTCGGGTCACTGGTTGTTGTTCTGGCTGATTGGTGTTCTTGTTCTGGAGAATTGTGGTATGTGTTTTGTTTCCTATTCTCGCATTGGTGCCTTGTTGTTTTCTATTGTGTTGCCTTTGCCACCTAAAGGGTCATTTTCTTTCATTCCTGAGATTGGTGCATTTGCGCCTTGGCTTTTTCCTTTTCCTGCATTAGATGTTTGGAGCAATTGCCTGAGATGGTGGACATTTTGAATGTCGATTGCAGTGGTCTTGGTTGGAGTGTGAGAGCATGTTTTGGTCCTTGTTCAGGTTCTTGGAGGATTCTTGAAAGTCTTCGGCAAGTGGGATATTGTTGGAATCTGCCTCAACTTTCTAGTTGACCCATTTGAAGACTTAGGCATTTTCTCTCTATTTTGGGCCTTTACCGCCATACTGCGGGCCACCTTGTTTGGCGGTTGGGTGGTGTTACCGCCTTACTGCGGCGGTCTTGTTCTTGACTGGCGGTGGTGTGATGTAGTGGTGGCGGCTTGGATGACTATTACCTCCTTACCACAGAGGTGGCTCGATGGTGGCGAGGTAACGCGGTGAGCGGCATAGGGGTTACAGACTAGTTGTGTAAGGTTTACTGCCTTACTGCGAGTGGTGGGTCCACTCACTGCGGTGATCATGGTGAGACCGCCTGTGGTTTGTTTGGTGGTTACTGACCTACCGCCAGGTGGCCTGTCAGCCCCCATGGTAGCATAGTTTAACCGCTAATGGTTGTGCTCAGCGATCACCTCCTTACCGTGGATCTTCACTATCCAGGTAGCGGTAGCGCGATGTAGGCAAGGGGCAAGTTCGGTAATGGTTACTTGCTTACTGTGGAGGTCTAGCGGTTTAGGTGCGGTAGCACAGTGAAGCTGTGATGGTCAATGGTGGTGCCTACCGCCTTACCGTGAAGGCTTGTTCCTTAATCTACGGTGATGCGGTTTGACCACTGGCGATCTGCGATACGGTTATTGCCTTACCCCAATGGGAAATTCCAAGCCCAGTGGTAGTGCAGTTGGAGACTGAGGTTTGTGCAGGCAGTTATCGTCATACCGTGAGGTGGGCCAAACCAAGCAGTGGTAGCACAGGGAAGGTGTGATGAAGCTCGGTGGTGTTGAGAGGTGAGCTCGAATGAGCTCACCACTTTACTGTGGTTGGGTGAGCTCACCACTTTACCGCGGTTGGGTGACTTAGACTCGGCGGTAACATGGTAGGAGCTCGGATGAGCTTGAGGCACAGTTTGACCGAGTTGGAGTCAATGTCAGATCAATAGGTGAATGGCAGGATGACACGTGGTAGGTTGGCAATGTCTAATTGGCCGAAGACCGGAACAATCATAGGAAGTTATTGTAGGTCGATTTCTAGCTAGAATTGGAACCCGAATAAGGCATGGTTTGAATGCCTGGGCGGCTCGATGCAATTGTGTGCAGATCGGTTTCTTTCTTGAATGGTCAGAGCAGTGTGGATTTAGGCTTGCGTTCAGTGGGGACATTGATGGTGATGTATGACTTAAAGAAGTCGAATACATTGGATGTGAGGTAGAGATTTTTTGAGAGAGAGAGAGAGGTGTGAGTGTGTTCATGCAATATGATAAGGCATTGTAACTGCGAACACTCTATCTCTTAGTTCTGGAACAATGTGAACCTGTTGTGAGGCCTTGGGGCTATGCTAGCCGAGAGGCTGGCTGAGATAGTTATTTATGAGGAGCTGAAGGGAATCTACATAGTATCTCAGATGTATGACATTGCAGCTATGTGAAGTTTCTGGTTTTGTGTTGCCTGCCCATATTCTTTCTTCGGATGGACAAGATGTATTATCCTGAAGAGCATAGCCATGTGTTTGTATTGTAATTGGTTTTTGGTTATTGAATAATACAGGTGAGGTGAATGTTTTGGAGGTGGGGTTTTTTACCCGAAAGGGTTTTCCCCACGTATATCTATGTGTCATCATTTTTTTCTTTCATGTTGTTTGATTCATGTTCTTGAATCTATGCTTGTGTTGAATCTGGTATTTGTTAATCATTTACTTCTCTTAGAGGATCAATAGGGGATTCACTATGCCTGCTTCCGCTTTATGGCATAGTTGTTTTGTGTCTTCATTGTGATTTTGAATTAAAATCACTAAGACACTAATTTCTTAGATGTCTATCTTGATGACAGATCAGACTCCTTATCCCTAACACTTAGGAGGCACAACGAGACTTATATGGTCATCTCTTGGTCTCTTATAAGAAATATGTGGAGGATTTTTCATGGATTGGTCTTGGTTATTTAGAAGGGATTTTGGTTCAATCATGGCTTCATCAATGATAGGAGGCTCAATCATGGGTTGAGGCATGTTGCTAAGGGATAATTTTTCTATGCACTTTGCCTTAAAAAATTTAGAAGATTTGAAAAATAAGTCCTCACGATGCTTAATAGGTTCCATGGGTTTGGGCCAAAAGAAATCCAATGAGAAATTCCTACGAGAAGACACGAAATTAAAGCCACTATGATGCATAGTAAAGATGGCATTTCCAAATGGAAACTTTAAGCATTTATGCACTATCAATGAGATGAAATCCATGGAGTGTATCCATGGATAACCAAGCCTCACATAAAATTGGTTTGATGATGGGATGATGGATAATGAGATATTCAATTGTTTTTTTCCAACTTTTAAAGGAAGAGTGATCGAACCTATAGTAGGACAAGAAAAACCATTATGTGTTTTGATCCATTCTTTTGGTTGTTCATAAGAATCTTGATAAAGTTCATGCACAAAAAAGAATTCCTCGGTGATCACATTCTCTACACAAATAGGATCAATTAATATCCCATTAGTAGGCTTATCATTGATTCTTCCAGCAATGTAAAGAGAACCTGTAAACATCCAAATTTGGACACGTACATTGTCCAAATTTATCCCTTTTCATCTAAACATCCTCTTATTCATGTTAATTAGGTAATATTGCTATTATATAATTAATACCCTTAATCCCTCTTTAATCCCTAAGGTATTTAGTTAATGATTAAATACCTTACCCCTTTACCCTCATTTTCATCAAATGAATCAAATAAATATGACATTTATTTAATTCCTCACATGTCACATCCTTTTCCTTAATCCTAATCCATCTCCTAATCCCATCATTAGGGATGTGCACATGGCTAATCCTTGATTAGGATGTGTCACATCCTCCAACTTTTGCAAGTTGGCTCTTAATCTTCGTTAGCCACTGACTGTCTTCTAATAAGTGATTAGTCAGTCTAATCAATCCCGCTTTGGTCAACTCTCATTCCCCAAGGAATTTTTAATTCCTTTTTGTCTTCCCCATGTGAATTTAAAATTCACTTTTATTCCTCCAAGGAATCTCCTTTTCCCCATGTGATCATTGAGAGGTCACATCAGGCCACTTGAAGCCAAGAACTTTCTATTCCCAATCTTGTGAATTTAAAATTCACTTTTATTCTTCCAAGGAATCTCCTCTTCCCCATGTGATCATTGAGAGGTCACATCAGTCACATGGGTTATGAACCTTCTATTATAAGCACCTTGTCTTATCCAAGTTACTTCTCAGCTTACCTTTTTGGGAACCTTGTCTTACCCAATCATTGTCAATTTAAAATTCACTTTTACTCTCTCAAAGCTTTCCCCTCCCCCATGTGATCATTGAGAGGTCACATCAGTCACATTCCAAGGTACTTGCAATTACCTCCATCACATGTCATCTTCCACCTCATGTGTCCTTATGACACTTCATCTACCACATGGAAAGATGTGAAGGCTTGTGAGTCCTCAATTCACCATAGCCCTCCATCTTGGCCATGGTGGCTCAATCGTGACCATTGAATTCTATAGAGAATTCAAATTCCTCTATAAATACCCCCCTCTTACATGCTTTAAAGTACCTCATACATTTTGTAACAAACTTATGATCTTAAGCCATTTGAGCTTCCATACGTGCATTCCATAAGCTTTTATCACATCCTTTTGCATTCACTCCCCATTCATCTTAGCCATTTGTATCTTCCATTGCATTTCAACCACTTTGCATCAGATTTTTCATCCAATGAGCACATATTTCCATCTACATAAAGGGCCAACCAAAGGATCGACTCAAGACAAGGTATAATCAATTTTTTTTTTCATCTTTCTTTGTTTTGAATCCAACTAGGCTAATCATTGAAGTGTTAGTGTTCTTTTTCTCTCGTTTTGCATCTTGTTTTGTATGATTTAGAGGAGTTCAAATTCATTGGTCATAGAACCATCAGGTGCATGCTTGATTATGTCATTTTATAAGAAAGCAATGTCAAGAGACATTGTGGTTTGTCCCTTACAATGTTGAACATCAGTGAAGTCGACCACATCTTGTAAGTGTTCTCCATTATCACTCATATTGTCATTATTTTTATATTGAAGTTTGTCAATGTTCATCACATCATTCTTGGCATCATAAAATTTTACAAAAGAGATATTATGATTTGGCATTGGGGTTGGTAAAGATTTTCAAATTTTGGTTAGGTGGGGAAATAGACTTATTTCCTTGATCATTAACACCACCAATTTGGATGTGATTAGAATCAATGAGGTCTTGCACAATATGTTTAATACGCTTACAATGTTTTGTATCGTGTCCATTTTTTCGGTGATAATGACAAAAGGAATTTGAGTTAAATTTTTGAGGTAAGGGCTTAGTGGTGACAATGGCTCTAATGGGAGGTAAGGTAACTAAGTTCTTACTCATAATTTGCAACATTATGAAATGTAGGGTATCAGGTAACGGGGTAAATTATCTACTCCTTTCCTTGAATTGATATGGTTTTTTTGTTTTTATGGAAGCTAATTGAGATTCAACATGTTGACTTGGTTGGGGTGGATTTATCTGTAAAAATATCTTATTTTGTTTCTTGAATTTTTGTAAATTGTTATGGGGCATATATTCAGATTTCTCAAAGTGGTTAGAAGGAGTTTTTTCTTCACAATGACTAACCGAATTTTGATAGTCACGAAGAGCCAAGCACAAATGTGTAAAGGAGGGAAATTTCATCATCTCAAGCTTGTATTTATTTTTGTTTTGTAAATTTTCAATGAACATTCTTTGAAGACCAACATCGAGAATCTTAATATTGATTTGTTAGTAAAGTAATTAGTATCATGTTATAAAGCAGTGATATTTTCATCATCCTTTTTTTTACAATTCATTAAATCAGCTAAGGTCATCTTGGGACCAATGTGCACTTGGAAGTGGTTGAGAAATGCATCAACAAGCTCATTGAATGAACTAATTGAGTTCTTTGGTAAAGAGAAAAACCATTCCAAGGCTGTATCTTTCAAAGACTTAGGGAAAATTTTAGCCAAGATTTTGTCTTAAAAAATGAAGTCACTAAATAAGATTGTGTATGTTGAGACATGGTTCCTAGGATCTCCTTCACCACCATATTTCTCAAATATAGGGATCTCTATGGCTTGTGACATTTTTGCTCTTAATATGTCCAAGGATAAGGTATTTTGTTTGACATATTCTAAAGGTTGGTCATTTTGTTTTTGGTTCAATGTGGAGATTTGTTGTTGAAGGGATGAAACATTTTGCAAAACTTGGTTAAGGATAGAATCATTGGTTGTGTTGTGAGATGGAGGACAAGTGAATTATAAATTTGTGAGGGGATATGGATTAGGAGATATGAGATTTAAATGCACAAAGCTAAAGGGATTCTCTGTGGAAATACCTACGATTGTATTGATATTGCTAGTTGGTTGTATGGTTGTAGTAAGATGTGGGTTGGTGTATGTAGGAATAGATGCCATAGTTGTAGGAGGAGGAATTTGACTACCACCCTGAATTTGAGTGTACCAAACATTTTGAGCACAACTAGCCATTTTAGGAACATTTTTATCAATAATGTGAGCTAAGCTATGCACAATCTTTATTCTTTGTTCACTATCTAGCAGTTTCCTCATGTTATCTATGACAGGAATTGCAATACCAACAATGTATTCAACACTCAAAAACCTTTGTAATTTCTCTATATCTTCATCCATCTATTTGATCTCTTCTTGAGGGACATTAGCAATTGTTGTGTCAACATCAGTCATATTGGTTGTGGGTAATTTAGCATCAAAGTTATGATCCATAATGGGTTGACTAGTGTCAACACTATGAGTGAGAGAATTGGAAAACTCAAGATCCATGGTGGATGTAGTGGCATGAGATGGAATGAGTCTCGAACTACATCTCACTAAAGTATTAGTAATAGGACACTAGGTTGTAAATCTCATACAAGTTTCACCTAACCTAAGTGCACCCAAAATGGAGAAAGGGTACTGTTCAAATGCAATAAACACCCAAAATTATGAAGTGTGATGCAAGTATGTAAAAAGAGAGCAATTTTCAGATTTTAAACATGATAATTTACAGATTATGCTATGTAAAAACTTGAAAAATGACATCTTTTTAATGCCAATTTTGATTTCGAACAATGCACTTAACTTGACCAATTGAACTTAATGCAAGCAATTACAAAAAAAATGATTTCTAAAACTAAAACACATATTTAACATTAGAACATAATGAAGAAAACAAAGACAAAATAATGCCTAGAAATTTGGAAAAGCACTTGTACAGGGACTGATTCACCCTAGGGCGAATGAGTCTTACGTCAAGGATCTAAAAAATCAAATTTTGAATTTCTGATTTAAGGTTTGAATTCCCTATTTTAGGTTGTAGATTGTGGTTTTAGTGACAAAATTTTCTAGATTTAGGTGTCCTAATGAAAATGAAATTAGTGAAAAATGATGAACAAAGTGACACTTTTTTAAATTCAATTTTGATTAAATTTGCTAATATAAGAGACTAATATGCAAGTAGTATGCAAAATCAATATAATATGCATGTAGTTTTTTAGATTTTTTAGATTTTAAATAATGCAAGGTACAAATTAAAAACCCTAAATGAGATGTAAACTAATGCAATTTTTACAACCCTAAATTAAATGTAATTTCAATGCAAACTAATGCAAATCCTAGATCTAGGGTTTGAATGACCTCCAAATCAGAAATTTTATAGTGCAAGAATGTCAACTTCACAAAAATGAAAAATAGAAAAAGGTAAGTGGGTGGAGGATGTAGTATGTGAGGGTTTAAATACACTTATGCCTTCTCTATTTTCATTAGGAAAAGAGATCCCTAAACATAGGGTTGAATTTCAACCCTTAGGTAAGTCAACCCTATTAGAAGATCTATTGTTTTCCTTAGATAGAAAATGGTAAATATGTATGATATGCACTTTGGGGAGAACAACTAAAAATACTAAATGAACTCAATTATGCAATGTGAAACTTGAATCATCAATTTAAATCATAATAGAAATAGAAACATCAAACTTCTAACAAATCTGAGAAGTGTAAGTTGATGTGTACCAATCACCAAAAGTTGTTGATTAGTGTCCTCCTAGGACTAATTTTCCCTTGGGAAAATGGGTCTTGCTACAGGGATCCAAAATCTGATTTCACAGTCCTCTGCTCTTGGATCTGCATTTCTGATTGCTCTATGGAAAGTCAAAAATAAATTATGTAAGAAAGATTTAGTGGCTTGACGGAAATGTCAATAACTTTGACAACTTTTCAAAATTGTACTTTTTATCAATCTTGAATCCTTCCTCACCTACAAATCTACACATAAAAAGAGGGAAAAATTGTTTGTTTTTGGTGAATGGGGGTTTGCCTTGGGAAAACCCTATTTTGGTAATTAAACCTTGAAATGAAACAATAATGAAAGGAAGGAATGATGAATGAACACTAGCTTGTTGCAACTCACCAAACCCTTTAATGGTTGCCCTCGGAGGACTGAATTCTAACACATCACTTCAAGGATTGGATCTTGCATGAATTGGTTTGATTGTATGTTGATCTTGATACTCGATTTGATGCTTGAATGCTTGAAACCTACATCACAGTTTTAGCTCCAAAAATATGCATGAATGAGCATAAACTTTGACATCATGATAGGATCTTGAATGCTATTATAAATGACTAAAAAAATTTCTCTTCAATACTTTGTACAATAATATTTTCTCTTGTGAAAGTTTCCCTCTTGCTAGATAATTTTCCTTTTAGACTTGAATTGATAAAAAGAATTTGTATTTATAGGTGATTTTCTAATTTCTCGACAATTAAACATCAAAGGTCAAAAATTGAAATTTGAATTTGAATCATAAAAATACCACCAAAAAATTCTTAAAAATTGATATCCAAAGCTTAAGGACAAATCTAGGACACCCAATTTCCAGAGGCAATTTAATTAATGTTTGCAATTATTTAATATAGGTTTCCCTTTTAGAAAATGGGATTAGTTGGGATTTTAAATGCATAATTGGGTCAATTAGAGGCTCAATTAAGTCTAATTTATTAAGGGGATGCAAAGAAAGTGTGAAAATGTGAAGTATATTTTTTGACACTGTAAAAATTAATAAATTATCATTTTTTGCAATATCTTTTCAGATACTTTCATTGTGTGTCCTATTTGGTGTTTGCTACAATTGTTTACACTTTTGGTTTGATGAAACTTGTATGGCCATTACAATCTAGTGTCCTATTTCTAATACTTAAGTGAGATGTAGTTTGAGACTCATGGCATCCCATGCTGGTACATCTATTGTGAACATAAGATTATTGACTAGAATGTATACCCTTAGATCCTTGTCATGTGATAGTTGTAGAATCATAGAAAACTCACTATTACATGCATTACATTTCATGCAAACCATTTCTATATTACAAGCAGCATGTTATCATCACCTATCTTGGCTCATCTTTTTCCTACATTTGTTGGAAAGGGGTTAGATACTTGTTGTTGCCCCTTTGGCTAGTCATCCACCTTCTTCATATGATGAACAAGATTGGGATGTAGACGACTTGCTTTAGATTGGCTCACACGTGTCATACTAGATTTATGTCTATTCATGTTCTTTGTGTGATTGCATGTGTGTAATGTGATCCCCCATACTGTGTTGCTTAGTGTGTCTTTATGTTTGTGAGCCTACTTTGGATTACCCTTTTCACTCCATTGGTGAAAAGATACAAAGGAAGTGAATATGTTGTGACATTCTTCTATTTACCATTATCTTTTCATGTGTCTTGTGTTTTAATTTTGGGGATGATGCAAAGCTTTGATACATTTAGGTCTCTTCCATGTTGACCCAAAAAAAAATCTTTGTTTTCACTCTCTGTGTTTCATTCTTCCTTTGTGCTCGTTTTTCCATGATTTATTTAGGGAATGATGATAGCTCTGAGATCTATTATATCACTATAGCAAATACATACGTCGACCCCAAATTTGTTGATCCCTTATGTTTTATCTTAGAATTGCATATGGGGGGGAAACTCCTTTCCATAACGTAGCTCTATTTGGAAACATATGTTTGTCATAGGGCTTTCCAAATAATCTCTCATGTATTGACCTTTATCATTCTCTACTTTAAAGTGATTTCTCACAGCATGGTGTTTAGCAATTTCTTTAAAGTGGGGGGTATTGATCCCCTTGTTCATTGCTTGCATAATGACAAGACATTATTCAAATTTTGGTCTTCTTATTTCACGTGATGTGTCTTTTTGGTGGTGACATTGGGTTTGATGTCCTTCAAGAGTGTGACATTTCTTGGAATATGGAATTCCTCTTAGTGATAATGCTATGACTTGCATTCCCTAAGGTGTGAATATTTTATACCTTGACTAGTCCTTGTTATCTCCTAAAGTTGCACCATGTTTAAGTTGTAAAATTTAACACTTTGGAGAAACATGGGGACTTTTCTAGGGTTTGGGTCACCTGTAATGGAAAATAACCTCCGGAGAAGGCCGACTTCCTTCTGGTATCACCTAAAACTACTGGTTTTCTTGAAGGAAAAGGAAGAAGAAATTCTTTAAAAGGTAAATGCTAAAAATGAAAATATAGGGTGATACACCTAACTGACTAGGACTATGAAATTCCATATTTTCAAAACACTTGAATATTGATGATAACATCTAAACTGCACAATTCATTTTTATAATTTTATACACCATTTTTTCACTAGAAAGTTTGAGTGCACTATCTTCAAAAAGGAAAATAATATTTTCACAGTTTAAAGGATAAATGCAATTTAAACATAACTTGTAACCTGCATAAGTATATTTTATAGAAATGGCATGAAAACGTGAGACAAAACCACAAGGAGATTAAAATACCTTACTAATAGCTTGATCAATCACTTGGTTATGCACAATACTACAATAATGAAAAGGCAACACAACACAGTCAATGGTACCCAAGGTATTATCTGTATATCATATCCCAAAATACTGAGTTACAAAGCATGCTCAAACTATCAAAGGACTGTAAAAGTCTCTATTTCCAAAATTTTACATAGAAAGAACTCTCTCAAAAATGAGTTACAAGTGAGTATAAGTAAACACATCCAAACTAAACTCCAAGACAATAGCTCCTAGAATATTCTTGGGGTGGATGCCTCAATAAAGCCAAAAATATAGGGACTAGATCCTCCTCAAAAGAGCTCCAAATGTGTGAAAAATTCAAACAAGACTTAGTCCAACATAGTGACTCATGAAACTACCCCTAAAAAGCTCTCAAAAGCAATAAAAGCCTCCTAGATACCCTCCACATGTTGGTAACCACTTTATTAGGACTCCTATGTGCTTGCAAAAGAATTAAGACCAACTAACAACTACCTTTCTTGATTGACTAAATCATCCTTCTTTTGCATTTAAGAATAACAATATGAATTTTAAGGTTTATAAACACACCTTAAGGTCATTTGTTTTACAATCAAAACACATGCAAATATAAGCTAGTCAAAGAAATAATCAAGGGCCTGTATAAACATAAAGGAAAACTCCTCATGTTGAGGTGGCACTAATGTGTTACAAGTCTTCACCATGTAATATGATGAGGTGACACTTATATTACGAAGGGCATAACATTTTTGTCTAAGGAAAAATTACCTCAATGTGGTCGCGGGGTCAATTAATTGGCATTTGATTTTAATAAAACAATGGCATAAAATACCATGTTTTGGTCAACATACATTGTAGGGTTAGAAAATCCTAAATCAAAATCAAAGGAAAAAGCAAGACCTCACTTCATTTGACATGAAGCTTCTTTGAGAAGCTCAACCACTGCCACTAAGGAGGGTTTCACAAATAGAGCTCTGCAAAAGACTTCTTAGCGGATCATGTAGCTACAAAAGGCTTTCTAATAAATTTTCCTTGTGCAAAAACACATACAGAAGCTCAAGTAAGCCTTTGGTGAAGGCATATTTTCCAATTTCCTTTCATTTTCATGTGATTTATGTTGATAAAGATGCTCAAAACTGAGCTATTTTAGCATAAAAATGAACAAAATCTTTTGAATTCTTTATTTTGTGTAGCTTTCATTTCTTTCCTCCAGATATTCTGAAAGTAGAAGATATACCAATCGTGGGCTCTCCATTTTTCCTATTGATTCATGCATTTTTCACTTCTTGTAGCTCAAAGCTCTCTGAAACTTGGCTTCATTACTATATTTGATGTACTATTGTGTTTGATTTATATGTGAAAATGAAAAGAAAACACATAAATAAGGTCATAGGATCTCCTAGGTATTCTTCAAATTTTCCCTGTCATATACATATCATATACCTCACTTTTCACTGTTACAATTTGAATATCTTAGCAATTTATGTGTATCTCTTTATATTTTCCAGGTAGCCGACATATTCCTCATTACAGACATAACTCAATTTGACTTGTATTCTGCTTCATTTTTTTCTCTATAAGGAGATAATGTAAAAGCTTCTCTCTGTATATTTGGCTTAGAACAAACCCTCAAATGTGTTTTTGTTTTTTGTTTTGTTCTCACCTAAAAATATAATGGCCATGAATTGGCCAATAGCACCAATATTTATTATCCTCACTACAATTCTCAATTCCAATGCACAAACAAATGTTTTCCATCACTGTGACAAAACATATTATAGATGTTTCACAAAAAGAAGGATTATATCACCATTATTGCATTGTTCCTAAGAACAACATGCTTGCATAATAACCCTAACTATGCATCTCACTTATCATCTCTTTGCAACCTCCTTTTCTGTATTTCAAGTATTCTGAAGCAAACACATTATTATGTCACCAAAAATCTCATTGCCCTCAATGTTGAGACATCATTCTTTGTATTGACCGTTTTACATTGCCATGTTCTGTAAATTGTCATCAATAGAAGTTGGCATATAGCTCACTGTATTCTTCAAGTGAAAATTTTGCCTTGTCATGGTAGACCTCTATGCACTCAAGAGATGATTGTATCTCTCTTTACAAAGTGTGAGTACCCCTTATGCATTATAGGTCACTGCCCCATCTATTACAATCATAATGGCTATATTTTGCATATGGACTTCTCTTATATCCATGACTGTAACCATCTACTCCTTTTTTTCATTGATGTCCTTTCTCTTATTTGTTTTTATTGAGCTCTTTTATGCTACTACACCAAAAGATACTTGACCTATATTGATACATGCTTGCAGCATTGTTGAATTTCAAATTCAACTCCTTATCTCAATACAACAAAGCAGAAATGATGTAATAGAACTTGTCTCAATGATGATACACTAAGTCCTTTCTTTGAGGCTGATAACTAGACACAATATTAATCTCATGATGTTCACTCTGCATAAATCATTTAATGAGTTGGGCTCAACCCTTGTGGGATCCATATTTTCCACCACTCATGTTATAATCTGATGGTTGAAATGATCTAATTGTCCCTTTTCTTGCACACTAAATAAACTTGTTAGCAAAATAATTGAAGCTAAAAGCTTCTATTGAAATTTGTGCTCCTTGAAAATCTTCTTTTTGATGACTTAATCATTTGATGAATGTCTGATAAGATGCATATTACATTTATGTTGGTAATGTAGGGATAAGGTAGAATGTGATTTTTCATTGCTCTAACACCACCTTTCAACAATCTTGTAGGTAAAACTTGGAGTTGGAGTTGGACCTAGTGTTGGAGCTGAACCAAGATCAACACAACTATAGCAATGATTCATCATTCCAAGAAATGATGAATCACCTTCTCTCCCTGCCCTTATATTATATTCCATTGTGTGATATACATTTATTCTTTGTATTCGATATTTGATTAAGTAATCAAATCAAGCTACTCCCACGGCTTGTGTGGGACTTTGGTTTTTATAACATCAATAAAACATCATTTCTTATGCAAATTTATGATTTTTCATGTTACAAACATTTGCATAATAAAACTAGAAATTCAAAATTAATATGATTTGTATAGCAATGAATACTTAGCATAAGATTTTGAAATTAATTATGTACCTTTTAATGATGAATGCAACTCAACTCTAACTGTTTTGAGTTGTAGCTAAAAATAGGCAATAGTCCTCTCTTGGTGGTGTCAAGTGTGGTGTTCCCTAAAGTAAAACCTTTCATGAACTAAACAAAACCCCTTTGACTATCCTAAACTAATTATTGGTCACCAAGCATAATACAACTTTATTTTCGGTGGTGCCTTGTGAAAGCTTGTGACCATCTAGTGTGTCGCCTTATCAAATTTATTAGGAATTATAAATTTTGGTATGGTTGATGTATAGGAGCCTGTAGACCTAACATGACTTGCATGTCTACCACATTTTTGGGGTTTCACACCTTGTAGACCTAGTCTGTGTTTCTCACTCCTTGAGGCTCACCTAGTGTGTTGCAAATATGTGTAGATTGGTGTTTTCATTGATGTCAACTATATGTGTTGAAGGAGATTGATGTTGAAGATGAACAATTGGTGTTGTTTATGCTTTGATTTGTTGCATTATGTTGTCACGAATCAAGCTACTGGTGTTTCTTTGATAAGACTCTATCTATGGATGTAGTGGTGTTGAAGATGATTTGGATGTGTCTTTGGTGCTTGGTTTCCAAGTTATTTTGAGAAAATTTGTAAAAAGAGGAAACAATGTGTTGAAGTGTTGTTTTGGATTACAAAGAGATGTTCTAATTTTTCTTCGCATTTCTTCTAGGTTGAAGATCTGCCTATGCAATTCAGATATGTTGGTGAGATGTGTTTAGAGATGTTATATTCAAGATATGGTATGTTGGATCATAGTATAGTAGAAATTGTGTTCACTAGTGTGTGAATGTGCATTGTAGAGGTGTCTGGGACAAATATTTTTGCTCCGCATTTCTCCATGGTTATATTTTAGGTCTTGTGATTCTAAAGGTGTGTTGATGGTGCTAGTAGTTTACCTCAGTCAAGAGTATTTGGGTTCTAGTTCTTCAGAAGATAGTTTTTCAAGCAACAATGTATGGTAGATTTGTTTGAGTGTACCGGGTTTTATACATTCTTTAGGTGGAAGTTGTTTCAAAGGATTTTGTTGGATTTCAGGATGTTTTGAAGAATATTCTAGATTATGTTCCAGTGTGGTGTGTGGTTTACAAGTTGTCTTTTGGATTGAGGAAGCATGTACTTAAAATTCTAATGGTTTTTACACGAGTAACGGTCAACCTGGTGTTTACATTACATGTGAAGGATAAATATTGTTTAAGGAAGTGTGTGGCTAAGTTGTGTTGTTGATTTAGGCCCCACTTAATTTTTGATGTTGTTTCCATTCACTTCTATCCACCATAGAAGTTTTTCGGTGCCAACCTAATTTGAATTCACACGTTTGAGGTGCATAACCAAACTTAGAAAGGGTTTCAAGGTTGAGGATGGTATAATTATGAGTTAAACTATTGAAGGAGATCAAGATAGATGAAAGTGTGAAGTGTGTGATGTGAATAATGAGAATTGAATATTTTTAAGGTGTGAAATTGAGCAGAGCAATGTGAGATTTCAAGTGTTGGATTATTAAATTTAGTGAGCAAAAGGTGTCTACAATCATTCAAACATACTGTGAAGGTGTTGGAGCTATTGTGGTGGATTTTCGGTTGAATTGAGATCATGTTCTTTATGTAAAATTTATTCTCTATATTCTTTTTCTAATCTAGAAGTGAGCCTTGGTTGTGAGCCTTTCAGGGAAGTGTGCCCCTTCTGGCTATGAGTCTTTGTAACTGGTTTTGCAATTAATTATATTGTGAGCTAATACTCACCATGGTTTTTCCCTCCTTGGGTTTTCCATGTATATTTGGTGTTCTCTTGTGCATGGTGTTAAATTTGTTTCTTATGTTATTTTCTTTTCATGCTAATTCATCATAATAGATTAAGGGTTTAATGAATGCATGTGGATTTGAATATTAATGAGGGTTTTGATGTTTTGATACGATGCAACTGATTCACCCCCCTCTAAACTACCTTATTCTTTCAATAATTGGTATCAGAGCAAGGTTCCTTGGAGAAAATCTTAACCACTTAAGGTAGATCTAGGATGGCGAACAAGAAGGAGATCCCTATGCTTGATAGTATAGACTATTCATTTTGGAAGACAAAGATGGAAGGCTATTTGGTTTACCTTGGATATGATGTATGACGATCAGTAAAGAACTGATATACAATACCTACAAATGGATCAAGCATAAGTGATGAGATCAAGGCCTATGAAACAAATGGTAAATCAAGGTTTGTTCTCTTGACTAGTCTTGCAAATTTTGAATTAGTGAAAGTTATGGATCTGAAAACTACTAAAATAATTTGGGATATGTTGGAAAGTATTTATGAAGGAGATATTATGATCAAACAAGCTAAGATACATAACTTGAAGACCACATTTGAGAACCTGGGGATTTCTAAAGATGTAAACATTACAAGATATATGTAGAGGATAGATGAAGTGGTGAGCTCCATCAAAGATATTAGAGGAAAGTTAAAGAACCTAAAGTAGTAAGGAAAAAAATTTGAACCCTTACTAAAGCTTACAGTTATAAATTTGTTGCTATTGAGGAATCTCAAAATCTAGATCAGTACTCTAGGGATCAATTGTATGGCTATTTAACTGCATTTGATATGAGAGAGCTTGGTACTAACAATGGTGCAAAATTTGAGACTACTTTTAAGGCTACAAAAACAAAGAAGACTAAAGAACTAGATCAGGAAGATATTGATGATGTGGAGGCTAAATTTGTGAGAAGGATGAGAAGAGATACTTGTAAGTACAAAGGTAAATTACCTTTCAAATTTTTTTAGTTGTGGAAAAATAGGTCACTATGCTTCAAGATGTCCAAACAGAGTTATGAATGACAAAAACAAGGATAACAAAGAAAAAAAATCAAGAAAATCTATTATGTTAGAGAAGATGCAAGTATTTTTGATGATGAATATAATTATGGAGATTTTGAATGCTTGTTCATGTATTTAAAAGATGAATCTATTTTTTCAAACTCTGAAAGATGTGTGAGGGAATGCCCTCTAGAGAGAAAGGATAAGATTGAAGCTACTTTGGTATCTACTTTTCATGTTAGATAGGATAAGAACTATTGGATCATTGGAAGTGGTTGCTCAAATCATATGATTGGAGACAAGAGTAAGTTTGTTAAACTTGAAAAATATGATGGAAGACTTGTTAGATTTGGAGATGATTTAGGTGCTAAGATTTGTGGAATAGGTTTAATCAGTTTTGATGGAAAAACATAATATTTATGATGCTTACTATGTCAAGGGTTTAAGGCATAACCTTCTGAGTGTTGGACAAATGTGTAGCAAAGGATATAATCTTATGTTTCAAGATGATGGATTTGAGATTAGGAAAGGGTCTGGAACTATGATTGTTGTTGGAAAGAGGACAAATGGAAATTTTTATCAACTTAAGGGTGTTGATGGTCATTGTTTTATGACTCAAATTAATGAAAGTTGGTTATGGTATAGGAGGATGTGTCACATTAATTTTGACAACTTAGTTATAATTAGATCAGTTCAAGCATAAGATATTTTACAAGAAATACAAATCCTATCAATGTTGGTTGCAAGGAGTGTCAGATTGGAAAGAAAACAAGAATAAGTTTCAAAGGTAAAGAACAATCTTCTACCGGTTTGTTGGAATTGGTACATACAAACCTTTGTGGTTCTACAAGAGTGATAATTCTTCAAGGTGATAGGTATTTCATGCTTTTGATTGGTGATTATTCTAGAATGACATGGATTTCTTTTTTTTAGAAAAAATTTTGAAACCCTCGATAGATTCAAATCATTTAAAGTTATGATTGAGAATGAAATGGATTTGAAGATCAAATGTTTGAGGTTTGACAGAGGTGGAGAATTCACCTCCAATTAATTTAACATGTTTTGTGAGATTCATGACATAAAGAGGCACTTGTCTACCCTTAGACTTCCCAACAAAATAGAGTGGTTGAAAGGGAAAACAAGACTGTTCAAGAAGCTGTAAGGACTATGATGAAAGAAGCTAACCTACCAGAAGTCTACTGGAGAGAATCAATTCATATTGGTATTTAAATACTTAATAGAGTTCAAGAAAAAGAAAACAGCACAAAGACTCCCTATGAGTTGTGGTATGGAAGGATCCCTACTGTCAAATACTTTAGAGCTTTTGGAAGAAAATTTTATATCAAGAGAGATTATGAAGACTTAAGAAAGTTTGATACAAGTTCTCATGAAGGTATCTTCCTTGGATATTCTACTAAAAGAAAATCTTAAAAATGTTACAACAAAAGGCTAAGAAATATTGTTTAGAGTGCAAGTGTCAAAGTTGATGAAGATTTGCAAAATCCAATGATGATAGATGGATATGAATTAAATGAAATTGCTTGCAGAGAAGAAGAAAAAGCTAAGAAACATGAAGTATAGGATGAAGAGGAAGAAGCTCTAAAAAAGACCCCTAGAACCACTAAGTATGTGCAGATAAATCATTCCAAAAATAGATCATTGGAGAAAAAGGAAAAGGTGTGTTAACAAGAAGGAAAGTTGTTGCAGAAGAGGTAAATTTGTGTCTAATTTTTAAATTTGAACATAAAACAATGTTTGAGGCATGCAAAGATGAACATTGGATAAAAAAATTGGAAGAATAACTATTGTGGATTGAGAAGAATCAGACTGGGAAACTTTTCACAAGACTAGCAAACAAAAACATAATTGGATCTAAGTGGGTGTTTAGAAATAAACTGAATGAGAATGGAGAAGTGGTAAGAAACAAGGCAAGGCTTGTGTGTAAGGGCTACTCACAAGTTAAAGGAATATACTTTGAGGAGACATTTTCTCTCGTGGCTAGAATGGAAGTAATTGGGATGGTTTTGTAATTTGCAACACATAAGGATTTCAAATTTTATCAGAAGGATGTGAAGTCTGATTTCTTGAATGGTGATTTGGAAGAAGTATACGTGGAACAACCAGAAGGATTTTAGTTATCAGAATAACCTAATATGTTATGCAAATTGAAGAATGCATTGTATGGATTGAAGCAAGCTCCCACAACTTGGTATGCAAGGTTGGATAATTATTTGATACAACAAGGATTCAATAAAGGTACCACAAATAGTAATTTTTACTTTAAGGTTGAAGAATATCAAATCTTGATTATAGTTGTGTATGTCAATGGCATAATTTTTGGAGGCAATGAAGCTATGTGTAAGAAGTTTGCAGAAGACATGCAAAAATATTTTGAGATGTCTATGTTTGGGCAGATGAATTTATTCATTGGGATATAATCAATCAAACAAATAAAGGAATATTCATCACAATCAAAGTATGTCAAAGAAATGTTGAAGAATTTTGGAATGGAAGATTACAAAACGATATGTACCCCTATGGTTACTGGTTGCAAATTGAGCAAGAATGGTGAATCCTCTAAGGTTAATCAAAATAAGTACAAATCTATGATTGGTGGATTTCTATATCTAACTGCTACTAGAATGGATATCATGCATGTAGTTTGTCTTGTGGCTAGATTTCAAGAAGATCCTATAGAGTTACATGTTGCAGCAGTGAAGAGGATATTCAGATGCCTAAAAGGCACTCTGGATCATAGCTTGTGGAATCCAAAGGATACTACTTTCACATTGAGTTCTTACATAGATGCAAATTGGGATGGTTGTGTGGATGACAAAAAAATTACAAGCAGTGGTGCATTATTTCTTGGATGTAGATTGGTGTCATAGCTAATTAGGAAACAAGATTCAGTTTTATTATCTATTGTAAAGGTTGAGTAAATTGCAGTAGCATCTTGCTACACACAAGTGTTATGATGAGGCAAACATTGAAGGATATCATAATGGTGTATGATGAACCTATTTCTATCATTTGTGACAATACAAGTGCAATAAACATTTCAAAGAATCATTTGATTCATTCAAATACAAAACATATTTCAATTAGATATCACTTTCCAAGAGAAAAGTTTGTGGAGAATGAAGTGAAGCTTGAATATGTGCCTATAAAGGATCAAATTGTTGACATATTCACTAAGGCTCTTCCTAAGGATACTTTTGAGTATCTCTAGGAGAATTTGGTGGTTATTGCCCCTCCTTTGAACTATATATATCCCTTATTCTGAACTGATATTGGTGGCTACCTCTCAAGGGGAGTAGGTAGTGTTATTGCAGATTGTTGCATATTTGTGTGTTCTCCTAAGGGGGGTATTTAGAGCAGTAATGGAAAAGTGTTGTGGAATAGTTGTGTAATGTCAAAGGGGGAGAATAATACAAAACATTTTATCCTTTACCATTGATGTCAAAGGGGGAGAGAGTATCATGTGAAAAATTCATAAACATAGGGGGAGAAAAATATCTATGGGAGAGAGAATCATGTGAAGTATAATAAGTTATAAAGGAGAGATAGAATTATGTAAGGGGGAGAGTGAGTAAAGAGAAAAGAGAAAAGGAAACAGGTATGTTCAAAGATATTGTGTTTTTGATGGTTTTTCACATCATGTGTTTTCATCAATGACAAAGGGGGAGATTGTTGCAGTATGTGCAGATTGGTGTTGAAGGAGGTCAAGATAGATGAAAATATGAAGTGTGTGATGAAAATAATACAAATTATAGAGTTGTAAGGTGTGAAATTGAGAAGAGTAGTGTGATATTTCAAGTGTTGGATTACCAAATTCAGTGAGAAGAAGGTATTTGCAATCATTCAAATAGACTGTGAAGGTGTTGGAGCTATTGTGGTGGATTCTTCTTTTTCTATTCTAGAAGAAATCCTTGATTGTGATCCTTTCAGGATAGTGTGCCCCTTTTGGTAGTGAGCCTTTGTAACCGGTTTTGTAATTACTTCTATTGTGAGCTAATCCTTACCATCATTTTTCCCTCCTTGGGTTTTCCACGTAATCTGGTGTTCTCTTGTGCATGGTGTTAAAGTTCTTTCAGTTTTTGCTATTTTATTTTCATGCTAATTCATCATAACAGATTAAGGGTTTAATGAATGCATATGGATCTAAATATTAATGAGGGTTTTGATGTCTTGATAAGATACAACTGATTCACACCCCCTCTTAGCTATCTTGTTCATTCAACATAATGTATATCAAACTACATTATCCTTTGTGAGCGTATTTCTAGACAAATATCCTAGGCTTGATCCATACCTTTTGGACAAACAAATGAAGCTTGATCCACCCCTTTTCCATCTTTGCATTAAATTTGACATTGTATGATGTTGTATCTCGTGTTGTCGTTGCATGCATGTGTCTCTTTGTTCCTTTGTTGTTATCCCATGGGATCTTAGATCTTGGGGGCTTGATTATCCTCCTCGATCCTTGTCATCTTAGCTTTCCAGCAAATATGCAATTAGACCTCTCTTGACTTGTTTGTCTACTTTAGCATGATTTTGAGCATGGGCTCATACTCTCACTAAAGTGGGGGCCAAATGTAGTGTAGAAAATTGTACACCGTTATAATTTCACACTATGTTTGTATCCCCTTAATTAATTGGACTTAATTAAACTTCTAATTGACCAAATTATGTATTCCAAAGCCTTATTATTCATGTTTTCCAAAAGGGAAACTTATATTAAACAATTTATAACATTAATTAAAACACCTTGGAAAATGAGTGTCCTAGATTTAGGTCCTAGGACCCATTCGCCCAAGGGTGAATGGGTCCCCCTTAAGTGCCAAGACCCAATTTTTAACATGTTTTTGGTGGCATTTTAATGGTTCAAATTCAAGTTCCAAATTGTTGGTTGTTGGAATCTAATTTTGGGGAAGTTAGATAAACTCCTATAAATACATTGTTATTTTATCAATTCAAAGCTAGACATTACTAATACACACTATCAAGAGTTCACAAGAGAATATTATTTTCAAGAGCATTGAAGAGAAAATTTATCAATCATCTAAAGCAGCAATCAAGATCATATCATCATGTCAAAGTTCATGTGTGTTCATGTAATCTTGTGAAGGCTAATATGCATGGTTGATCCTATGCATGGTTGATTCTAAAGAATTCAAGTATCCAACAAATCAAGGCAAGATCAAGTTCCTTGGAGTGATGTGTTAGAATTCAGTCCTCTAAGGGCAACCATTAAGGGTTTGGTGAGTTGTAGCATACTATTGTTCATTCATATCAATTCCTTCCCTTTATCATTTTTTTATCATTAAGGTACCCAGAAACAAACATTTTTCTTCTCTCTTTGTATGTGTAGATTTACAGGTGAAGAAGGATTGAAGATTGATCAAAAGAGTAATTTTGTAAAGTTTTCATCAATGTGTTCAAGCCACAATAACTCACTTACATATTTTATTTTCGGCTTTTCGACAGTCAAACTGGAGAAATTAGAACCTTAGATATGAGATTTGCGAACTCCAAAATCATATTTTAGACCCCTATACAGCGACCCACTCACCCTAGGGTGAATCTTGTGTATATATGGTGACTAATCATGCAAATACTGTAGACTTGTAATGTATCCTCGCTAACACGTTAAAAGAAAAATGACTTTGTAAAACCCTAATTCTAGAAGCTTCCAAAAATCTTGTTATAAGTGGCTAGGATGTAAGTTGTGGTGTGTGCAATTCGTGAGATTGTAATCTATTTCACACTGGATAATAAAATCATTGGGTGGCTGATTTTTTGTGGGTGTAGCCCATATTGGGTGAACCACGTTAAATTTTTGTGTCGATCTCTTTTATGTTATTCTTCATTGTTATTTTTTGGGTTATTTAATTTTCATATAATTGTTAGTTTTTATTGTTCTGATCTCCCTGAATCCTAATAATTGGTATCAGAGCCGTGTGTATTTTGGTTGATTGGCAGGAAACCTCTAGATTTGAGTGGGAGCAATGAAAGAAGTAAAATTAAAGGTTGAGAATTTCAATGGCCAGACTTATCAATTATGGAAGATGCAGATGGAAGGTTATTTGTTTCAAAAGGATCTATGGCAACCATTGCAAGGAAAAACAAAGAAAGAGGCTACAATGTCCGATGAAGAATGGGATATTTTGAATAGAAAGGCATTGGGAACCATTTGGTTGTGCATGGCACCATCTTTGGCATTCAATATAACAAAGGAAAAGACAACAGTGGATCTGATGGAACATTTGGCTAAATTATACGAAAAACCCTTAGCCTCAAATAAGGTATTTTCATGAATCGTTTGTTTAATCTAAAAATGATTGAAGGTGGATTTGTGACAGATCATTTAAATGATTTTAATATGATTACTAGTTAGTTAACTTCTGTAAAAGTGAATTTTGATGAAGAGGTGAGGGCTCTCTTGGTCTTATGTTCTTTGCCAAAAAGTTGAAATAGCTTGGTAATGGTTGTAAGTAACTCTATCTTTGGTTCAAATACATTGAGTTTTCATGATGTTGTTGGTGTTATCCTTAGCGATGAAATGTGACGGAAAAGCATAGGTGAGACTTTGACATCGAGTAATGCTTTGACTGTAGAGAACATGGGAAGAAAAAAGGAGAGAGAAAAAACCCCAAAAAATCATGTGAAGTCACAAGGGAAGTCGAAGAAAGGTAGATCTAAATCCAGAGGAAAAATGGATTATTGGAACTGTGGAAAGCCAGGACACTTGAAGAAGGATTTTTTGTCTTGAAAAGGAAAAAAAGGAGATAGACAACATGATGATAGTAAGGAAGCTAATGTTCAATTAATAAATTGCAAGATTCTTTAATTCTATGTTTAGATAATATTAATGATTCTTGGGTAATAGATTCAGAGGCTTCATTTCATGCCACACCCCATAGAAAATATTTTGTAGATTATGTTCAAGGTGATTTTGGATACGTATATTTGGGTGATGATGAACCCTATCAAATTGTTGGAAAAGGAAAGATAAAAATCAATTTGCGGAATGAAAATGAATGGTTTCTATGGGAGGTAAGGCATGTTCCAAATTTGAGGAATTTAATTTTTGCAGGACAACTAGGTAGTGAAGGCTACATAGTTACCTTTACAGACAAAGTCTGGAAGATCACTAAAGGAGCATTAGTAGTAGCTAAAGGTGAAAAGGTAGGTACATTGTATTTGTGTACTAGTAATACTTATTCTACCTTAGTTGCTACAGAAATAGTTGCTACTAAGAAAGTTAGGGAACTTGTTGGAGGGACAAAAACATAATTGTGGCACCATAGACTTGGGAAAATGAATGAGAAAGGGATGAATATCCTTCACTCTAGAAAGTTTCTACCAGGTCCGAAGTAGATTGACTTGGAGTTCTCCGAAAATTGTGTTTTTGGAAAACAAAAACAAAAAAGAGTATGATTCCTCAAAGTTGGGAAAGAGAAGAAGAGTGAGAAATTAGAGCTTGTGCATTCAGATTTATGGGGACCCGCTCAGGTATCTTCTATTGGTGGCTCTTTCTATTATGTTACTTTTATTGATGATGCAACTAGGAAAATATGGGTGTAATTCCTAAAACAAAAATCAGAAGTATTTGAAACTTTTTAAAAGTGGAAAGCTTTGGTTGAGAATGAGACAAGAAAAAATTTGAAGTATCTCAGATCTGATAATGTAGGTGAGTATTGCAGCATAGAATTTTAAAATTATTGTTCATACAATGGAATTTGTAGGAAGAAAATGGTTCCTAGAACCCCACAATAAAATGGTGTGTCTGAGAGGATGAATAGGACCATTATGGAGCATGCAAGGAGCATGAGATTGCATGTTGGACTACCCTTATAGTTTTAGGCAGATGTTGTACATACCATTGTTTATTTAATAAATATGGGACCTTTAAATCCTTTGGATGGTGGCATTCTAGAGGAGGCATGGATGGGTAAAAAGGTAAACTATTCATTCTTGAAAACCTTTGGTTGTGAAGCTTTTGTCCATGTTAATATTGAAAATAGAACCAAGCTTGAGGCTAAGTCTAAAAAATGTACCTTCATTGGATATGGAGTAGATGAATTTGGTTATTGATTATGGGGTTTTGAAAATCATAAAATCATTAGGAGCAGAGATGTTATATTCAATGAGAAGGTCGTGTATAAGGATCGGTTGTAGGAAAAGAAGCATGAATAGGCTAAAAAGGAATATGTGGTGCTAGATGATATTCCATTAAATAAAATTCTAGTGGTACCTGATGCTAAGCAAAAACAAGTTATCCCACAGACTCTTGCAAGTGTTAGACATTCTACAAGGATAACTAGATCTCCAGAAATATTTTCTCCATCATTATATTCTATATTATTAACTGATTCTTGTGAACTTGAAGGTTATGAAGAAGAAACGCGGGTAGATACCAAAGAGAAGTGGGAGCTAGGCATTAAAGAGGAGATGGATTCCTTGTTGTAAAATCAGACTTGGAACTTAGTCCAATTACCTACAGGTAAAATAGAATTGTCAAATAAATGGGTTTACAGGTTGAAGGAAGAAGATGGAGGTAAGAAAAGATATAAGGTCAGACTCATGGTAAAAGGTTTTGCATAAAAAAAAGGTATAGATTTTGATGAAATATTTTCTCTAGTTGTAAAGATGACTTCTATTAGAACTATTCTAAGTCTTGAGGCTACGGAAGACTTGCATCTTGAATAGCTAGATGTGAAAACAACATTTCTCCATGGGGATTTAGAAGAGGAAATATACATGCAGCAACCACAGGGATATGAGGTCAAGGGTAAGGAGGAATTTGTGTGCAGGTTAAAGAAGAGTTTGTATGGCTTGAAGCAAGCACCTCAGCAATGGTGTTTGAAATTTGATAGTTTTATGGTTGAACAAGGTTATAAAAGATTTCATTTTGATTATTGTGTTTATTTTAAGAAATTGGATAATGGTACATATATTATCCTATTGCTTTATGTTTATGGCATGCTTGTTGTCAAGTCTAACATGTAGCATATTAATGAAATCAAGCATAAATTAGAAAATTCATTTGCTATGAAGGATTTGGGTGCATCAAAACAAATCCTTGATATGAGGATCACATGAGACAAGACAAACAGGAAATTATTTTTGTCTCAAAGTGAGTATGTAGGGAAGGTGTTGAAAAGGTTTAACATGCAAGATGCAAAAGCAGTTAGTACACCTTTGCATGGTCATTTTAAGTTGACGAAGGAGATGTGTCCAAAGACACCAGAGGAAGAAGACAAAATTTCTAAGATACCATATGCATCAGCGGTTGGTAGCTTGATGTATGCAATGGTATGAACAAGGCCAGATATTGCACATGTAGTGGAGTTGTGAGTAGGCATATGAGCAATCCGAGAATGGAACATTGGAATGCAATAAAATGGATTCTCCAATATTTGAGAGGTACTACTTTAAAGAAACTATGTTTTGGAGGAACAAATTCTGCTCTAAAAGGATATGTTGACTCTGATCTCACGGGTGATATTGATAGTAGGATTACTACAGGGTATTTTTTTACTATAGGAGGTATTGTAGTCAGTTGGATTTCAATACTATAAAAAAATTATGTGCTTTCAACTACAGAAGCTGAGTATGTTGCTGCTACGGAATCCAACAAGAAGATGATTTGGCTACAACGTTTTCTAGAGGAATGGGGAAAATAACAAGAAGATAGCCCTATGTATACTAATAGATAGAGTTCCATTAATCTTGCTAAGAACTCAGCTTTGCTTAGATACCACATAATCTAGTCAATTTTGGAGGATGGGTAGTTGAAGCTGGAGAAAATTCACACAAGTGAGAATCCTACAAATATGATCATAAAGGAAGTTACATGGGAGAAAATAATTTACTCATCAATTTTCATTGGCCTTCATGACTAACAATGGTGGATATAAGAAACCAACCAAACCTATAATCCAGTGGGAGCTGCAAGTGCAACGGTGCTGTCCAGGATCAGTATCCAAGTGGGAGATTGTTTGGTGTGGAGCCTGATCAATCTCCAAGTGAGAGATTGTTGATATGTGGTGATTGATCATGAAAATATTGTACACTCATAACATATCCTTGCCAGGGTTTGGGGTCGGGATGGGCTAGGCCCCAAGTGGGGGTTCGGAGGCGGCATCCCTCGATAGGTTCCACAAAATCTTGTTATAAGCAGTTGGGATGCAAGTTATGGTGTGTGTAATTTGTGAGATTGTAATTTGTTTTACACTAGATAATAAAATCATTGGGTGGCTGATTTTCTATGGATGTGGCCCATATTGGGTGAACCACATTAAATTTTTGTGTTGGTCTCTTTTGTGTTATTCTTCATTATAATTATTTCTGGGTTATTTAATCTACATATAATTGTTAATGTTTATTGCTCTGATATGCTTGAATTCTAACAAATTTTTCCTTTAGTAGAGTTCAAAACACACTTTTGGTACCAATTACATACCATTTTTCCCTTCTCAGATATGCCTACAAGTTGTTTTTTCTATTTCTATTATCATAATATTCTGCATTTCAAGTGTTAGGTCATACAATTGAGTTTTTTAATGCATTTAAATTTATCTCCCAAGACAACCGATCAATCATTTTTGTCATAAGAAAACAATAGACCTTCCTAATAGGGTTGACTCACCTCAAGGTTGAAATTCAATCCTACCCTTGGGAGATCTCTTTTTCTAATGAAATTAGGGAAAGTGGGAGTGTGTTTGAACCCTTAGATCATTCCACATTCACATGCTTCCATATATTTTCTATGTTTCACATAAAATATGTTGTTGGAAATTATTTGATTATAATAAGTAAATCTACAGGTTATTGAATGGTATGGATGAATTTGATAATCAACTCATTGATTAGCAGCTAATGGTTGAAACTAAACATGGAAGGGAGACCTTGTTTAGGAATGAAATAGTTCAACTCAAGAAAAACACTATTCCCAAAGGATTAGTTTCCTTAGAGAGAATGTTTGGTAGTGGAGATCCCTATAGGAATAAGGGAAAATTATTACATGGATATGATGTTGAAGGGATGAATTTGGGGCCAACTAAAAACCATAGAATGGTTTACATTGGTAAGAGGCTTAAAACTCATGAAAAATAAATTCTCATTCCTTTGTTGGATACATTTAAAAAATGTTTTGCATGGTCATATGATGAGCTAAAGGTTTATTGGGAGGATTTTCTTACATACAATCTCCTGCCAAACCAATGCTAAACCATTTAGGGAGAAACAAAGGCATATTACTCCTACCTTGGCTCCCTAAATGTAAAAGGAGTTAACGAAAATGAGGGAATCTAAAAATAATTAAAGAAAAGAGGCATTCTAAATGAGTGTCTAATCTTGTCCCTATGCAAGAAAAGAATGGATAAATAAGGTTGTGTTCAATTTAATAACCTCAACCTTAAATCCCTTAAGGATAACTATCCCCTTCCGATCATAGACCATTTTTATAGTAGGTAATTGGATCGGAATTAATGTCCATGATGAATGGATTTTTCGGCTGCAACCAAGTAGTTCTGAAAGATACAAAACAACTTAAAATGGCATTCACTACTCCATGGGACACATTAGTATATGTGAGGATTCTATTTGATTTGAATAATGTAGGGTCAAATTTTCAAAGAGCAATGGACATAGATTTTGTTAGTATTATTTATTGGGTCATAGTAATTTACCGAGATGACCTAACTATTTTTTAAAGGAAAGAGATGAGCATTCCAAACACCTAGAGTTAATTTTTAAAATATTTTTGCAGTATGGGATCTCCTTGAAACCCAAAAATATAAATTTGGTGTAGAGTAGAGTAAGCTTCTAGGATATATTGTCCCTCAACCTAAATCCATCAAAGGAATCAAGTCCTTTTTGGGGTAGATCAACTTTGTTAGGATATTTATTTGTAATTTTTTTCGAGAAGAAAAAAGGCATGCCAAAGATGCTTAAGAAAGGATAATCTATTGAATGGAGTGTAGAACCAACTAAATATTTCAAGGATATCAAGCAATAAATCTCATATGCCTCTATTTTGGTAAGCGTAAACTACTCTAGGCATCTCCAACTATTTTTTTCTTCATTTTATATTGTTGTTGTGTTGCTACAAAAGAATAAGGATATATGAGCACCCAATATTATTCTGTAGTAAATAATTACAAGTGGCTGAATTGAAGTATTCGACAGTGGAAAAACATGTTTATGTTTTAGTCAAGGCTACGAAGAATTTTAGAATTTGTATCTTGTGGGTGCTAAAATTAAAGCATATGTGTCACACCTAGCTATAAAGGATATCTCCATGCAACAATAAGCCTCAAGAAAAGGTGTCATTGGATAATAAAATTCAGAAATATGACATTGATACAAACCACTAAACTTGTTAGAGCCCAAGGCTTGACCAATTTGATGGCTAATTCCAACTTGGAGGCAAAAAATTAAATGAGGTAAATACTAGTGCTATTGTTGCATGTGTTTTGGGTTTTGATAACTGTTACAAAGACATTGTAATTTATTTGGTAAGCATGAATTATACATTTTCCATGGATAAGAATCAAAGGATAACCCTCAAGCTATAGTCACAAAGGTATGTGTTGATCTAGGATGAGTTGATATGGAGAAATCATGAAGCACTCTTGCTTAGATGTTTGGATAGAAAGTAGGTTGATGATGTAATGAAATAATGTCACCATGATGTATTTGGTGGAAATTTCCAGGACAAGATCATTGCACATAAAATTTAGGGTATGTTTTTTATGGCCAACAATATTCAAGGATTTTATATAGATGATCATAAAGTGTGATGCTTTCCAAATATTTTTGAGCAAGTTGAAGCTTGTTGGTGCACTTCCTTTATTTCCTTCATTATTTGAAGCAATTTTTTAGTGGTGGGGGATTTATTTTATTTGATAGATATAAGAGAAGTCTAAAAATGGATATATGTGGATTATAGTAGCCATGAATTATTTACCTAAGTGGATTGAGGTTTTCCCAACCTATAATGCAACTTCAAAGGTGGTGATTGACTTCTTGATCAACAAAATTATAACCAAGTTTGGAGTTCCAAATAGAATATTTTTTTATAATTTCATGTGATTTAGGTCAAAGGATATGCAAGATGTATGTTTTGAGTTTGGTATTAACCTAGTGCACTCTTTCCCTTACCACCCACATAGTGATTGATAGATTGAGTCTAGTAACAAAATATTGATGAAAATCATCAAAAGGACTTTCGATCAGAATAAGAAGAGATGGTATGACAAGATAAAATATGTGTTGTGGGATGATAGATTCACTATCAAAGAAGCAATTAGAAGCAACCCATTTGAGCTAGTTTATGGAGTAGAATATGAGATGCTTATCAATTTGAGGCTACCTATATATCAATTGTTGAGATATATAGATGATTATTAGTGTGATGAAATTCCCCTCCAGACCATGGTATTGACTAAGTTGGATGAGAAACAAACAGAAACTCATGATAGGATTTTCCAACATAAGATCATGAAAAATATTCATGATAAGGTGTCACCAACGGAGTTTCAGGTTGGTGATTTGCTTCTTTTGTGGAACTCCAAGTTTGAAGATAAGGGAAAGCATGGGAAATATGACCCTTTATGGCTTGGGCCTTATGGAGTAGATAAGTGGTATGAATTCAATGTATACCATCTCATATATTTAGATGGAAAACTATTGGATTTATAAGTATATTGTCAGCATCTGAAGTATTACTTTTCACAAGCAATGCAACTAAAAAAAAATCACTAGTGAGTGAAATTCTACATCTTCCATTTTGTATCATTTCTTCAAATGTTCTTGTTTCCTACTTGTTCAAGATGGTTTTTTTGTGTTTTTACAATGTTTCGTTGTCTGCTCAAAGATCTAGGTTATCACTATGCATGTAAAAGACACACATCCCCAATTAGAGCCATTGTTGGGACTGAGATTTTATGTTAAATTTTTCTTGATTCCTTTCCTTTTGTGTGCCTTTAATGTACCCATTGTGTGATCTTCCATAGATAATCAATCTAAGAAACTTTATAGGGGTCATCAAGTTGATATGTGTTAATGGTTGTTGTTTCCCTTCCCTTATCTTTAGTTAGTTATTCAAACCTCAAAAATCCAAAAAATGATTAAGTTTGAGGCTTCTAAACTGTACGTATTGTAAAACAATTGAATAGGTATCTTTGGTTCAAGTTTAGGGAAATTTGGAATCAAAATATGAAATTTATTGTTAGTTGGAGATTTTCCTTGTTCTAGGAACTATTGAAACTATTGGAAGGTTCTCAGTTCCTCCCCTATCACAAACCACTACCTTATATTTTATTCCTTAGCTATTTTTTTGATGATGTTGGTCAAGATTTTACCTTGTTCTTGGAACCATTGAAACCATCAATGGTTCTTATTCCTATTCACATTTTTTGTACCAACATTAATGGAGGATGCACAAAATTTCTAAGTGTTTGGATTGGAGCTTCTTGTAGTTTCTAGAACCATCAAAACCCTCAACTTGGTTCCTAACCCCCTTCAAATGATGATTTTTTTTTATGGGGGGCCAAACCATTGTTTGGGAAAGATGAGTAGGGTACACACAATTTCAAGGTTTTATTTGTAGAGTGGCTTAATGGGTGGCCTTAATTTCTTTTGATTGGATTTTGGGTGAGATTGGCTATTTTTTTTAAATATTAGAGCTTCCAATGGTTCCAAGAACCATCAGAACCTTCGATTGGGTCCCTAGTTCCCATTCGGCCTTCAACTGTCGACAAGGTGAAAATACAACTAAGTTTTATAATAATGGTAAAAGGACCATGTGGAAGAAAATGCACTAGTATAGTATTTCAAGGGGAATTCAAGTTCAAAGTTATATTAGGCTTGTTTACTATGTTATTGTTCTTACTGGTCAATTTCATTGTTGACTTGGATAGTGATGGGCATGCATTTTTTGGTGGTCTTGATGCCCAACGCTTGATGGAGAATTGATTCTTTGGGGTTTCAATATTTTCTTGTCTTCGTCTACCCAATTTGTAGGTGATATAATTTTTTCCTAAAGTTCAACCCCCAATCGCCCAACCCCCATTGGCCTTTCACCAATTCTCTTGATCTTCTTCAGTTTTGGTAGGAGATATATAGTATACCCGGAGACTGATGGCTAATAAGGTTAGACATTTCAAGCCTACAAGAATTTTTTTTCCTTCATGGTAGAGATATACGTTTGAGCCCAACTCACTGTCCATAGAGCCTAGAATACATTTTTTCACCTATACAGGCCACTATTACATTCCAACCCATATTTCCACCAGCCTATGTTTATGGTGTCACTTTTCAAGCTACTTTATGAAAATAAATATCCTCCCCATGGATCTGATGCTTCCATTTTGGAGGGATTCTGGTGCAAGGGCGCATAGGTCTTCATGCCAAAGGGGGTCAAGTGTTGGTATTTTGTTTGATTGAGTCATTTGCATGTAATAAGGTCTTTTAATACCATGTATTATGTTTTTGAATCGATTTGAGTCATTTGGGGTCAGTTGAGGTCTTGTTGCAAAAAGTGTAAATGTTGTCAAACTTGCAAAAAGTAACTTTTGCATTTTTGATGGAAGTTGAACCGTTGGGATTTGAAATCTAGTTGGAAATCGGTGGGAAAGGTTTGAAAATTCTATAAAAATACCATGTATGGTCGGATGCAAGTTTGGACATTGAAATTTGAAGTTGGAATTAATATAATTACTCTGTTTTCTGCATTTTAAACACAAAATTGTTGCTATAGGTGATTGTATGATTCTGTACGGTCTCTTCATGGCTTGACACTAATTGGGATTATTAGTTTGGTGAATATTATTTCCATTGCACTTGGTTTTGTTCATTTTCATTCAGATTTGTTCAAGTTGGAGGTATTTTATTCTGAACTGGTCAAAACCTTGGTTAGGGTTGCTAGTGATTGAGAAAATGCAATAATTTCCATTCCACCTGGTCAAATATCCTAAAACTTGGTGTAATAGAATAAGTAGGTGTGTTTTATGTTTCCAATAACTTGCAGGTGTAGGGGAAGGTGTTTGGCATGTACAAAATTGATGCCCTAGCCTAAGATCTCCATGTATTAGGCTTAAGAACTTTATAGAGTTAGGGTTTTGATTGAAAAGCTTTTGGGGATTGCTCTACTTGGTTGGAATTGGTGGTGTAGACCCTGGTAGAAATTCTTGGGGTGTTGGAATAGAGATTTAGTGTATGGAGTGAGAAAACTATGTTGCTACCTAGCCATTTCACTCAATTAGGCCTAATTGGAACAAGGATAGTCAAGATTTGAAGGCGCCCATACAAAGTGACCCAACCTACATTTGAGATATGTTGAAGAAGGCCTAAATGGGTATTTAAAATTGTGCCTACATTTTGGATGCAATGTCTACATTGGAAGTTATGAGTGGAAACTAGTTTTAAAAGGCTACTAGGAGATCGAAGACTAGAGAAGGAAAACCCATCATTGGATGCTTTTGAGATTGAAAGTTTGGTTGGTTAAGGTTGTTTTGATTTTTTCTACCCCTTCTTTGCATAAAATTGGTATCAAAGTGTAGGTTTGATCTGAAGAGTGTTTGTTGCAGTGAAGAAGGAACAAGATGCCTCTTAAGGGAAAGACAGTTTTCTGAGAGGTGAGTGAATTGAAATAGAAGCATGTGAAAGAGATAAGGGAGTTAAAAGAGTTGACAGATTCCCTTTAATCCAGGCTTCCTATAGTTGAGACAAGTTAGAAAAGATAAGTGTTCACAGGGGATGTGAGTGACCAAGTAGAAGAGGAAGAAAGAGGAGAAGAAGAAGAGGTCCAAGAGGAGTTGGATCTTGAAGACTTGAGATTTACAAAGCTATTGAAGGTTTTCAAAGGAGAAGGTCCCAATATGAATATGGATTTACACATGTATGGAGGAAATATCGATAGTGAAGAGCTCCTAGATTGGATAGGAGCAAATAACTATTTTGACTATGAAGATGTGTCAGAAGATCAAAGGGTGAAGTTGGCCAAGACAAAGTTGAAGGGTCATGCCTTGCTTTGGTGGGATTATGAAAAAAGTGAAAGGAGAAAGAAGGGAAAGTCTAAAATCAACTCTTGGGATAGGATGGTTGCTAAACTCAAGGGAAAATTCATTCCCGGTGACTACACTATTTAGTTGTTTAAGAGGCTTAAAAAACTCAAGCAAAAGGAGATGGATGTGCAAACCTATACAAAGGATTTCTACAAATTGAGTATAAGGGCGGGTTATACAGAAGATGATAAAGAAACAATGGCAAGATATATAATGGGTTGAGATACAACCTCCAAGATGAATTGAGCCTCACCACTCCAAGAACGGTGGAAGATTGTTACCAATTGGCCATCAAGGCTAAAGATAGGTTGAAGAGAAGGAAAGAGAAGCAAAGCAGGGGCAGAGGAAGAAGTTTTAAAGGAAGAGGATAGTCCCAAAGATCCCAAGGAGATACAAGCTAGCCTCAAGAACAAAATTATGATTCAAGGGGAAGCTTTAGAGGAAGGAGACCCAATAATAGGGGCAGATTTGGAGGCCAAGGAAGAGGATCAAATGGATTCACAGGGAAGTGTTATCGATGTAATAAGTTTGGCCATCAAGCATGGCAATGTATTGAAAAGCACTCCACTACTTCATTTGAAGGGGAAAGAATAAATCAAGTTGTGCAAGGAGAGGACAATGAGAGTGTAAACTCTCCATCACAACATGTTGGTCCAGAAAGTGGTGAATCTCTTATGGTAAGGAGAACATTGAGTAAAGTTCCTATGGTGAAAGAACCTCCACAAAGGAAATCTCTCTTCAGAACCACATGTAAGTCTCAAGGTAAAGTTTGAAAATTTGTTGTCAGTTCAGGCAATCTAGATAATTTAGTTTCCCTTGAGATGGTAGAGAAGTTGAACCTAAAAATAATACCACATCCCACTCCTTACAAGGTCTCCTGGTTGAATAAGGGACATCAGGTCCTAGTAGATGGACAAAGTTGAGTGGAATTTCATATAGGAGGGTACAAGGATAATATTTTGTGTGACATCATCCCTATGGATGTTTGTCATTTTCTTTTAGGGAGGCCTTGGCAATATGATAGGAAAGCTAAGCATGATGGGAGAAAGAACACCTATGTTACTGAAAAGAATGGGGTCTCATTCACTCTCACACCATTGCAAGATGAGGACAAAGCTACACATGAATGTCCTAGTGTGATGTTTGTCAATGAGAATGAGTTCCTAAAGACCTTGGAAGAGGAATATGGGATTTTATGTCATAGTAAGGCCTAAATTTGTCATAACAACAGAAAAAGGAGCTTCCTTTAGAGGTGAAAGCATTGTTGAAGAAGTATGATGAAATAGTATTTGATGAGATTCCTAATACATTTCCACCTATGAGAGACATAAGCCATCAGATTGATTTTATTCCAAGGGCTAGTTTTCCCAACAAAGTTGCATGCAATATGACTCCACAAAAAAATGAAGAGATAAGAATACAAGTGCAAGCACTTCTTGACAAGAGGTTGATTAGGGAAATTTTGAGTCCTTGTGTTGTTCCCATAGTCCTAGCACCAAAGAAAGGTGGAGATTGGAGGATGTGCATTGATTCTAGGGCCATCAACAAGATCACAATAAGGGATAGATTTCCTATTACAAGAATTGAAGACCTAATGGATTGTTTGGGTGATACTTTCTACTTTTCAAATATTGATCTCAAGAGTGGCTATCATCATATCAGAATCAGACCTCATGATGAATTGAAAACAACCTTCAAGACAAATGAAGGGTTGTATGAATAGATGGTAATGCCTTTTGGTTTGTCAAATGCCCCTAGTACTTTCATGTGCTTAATGAATGAGGTGCTTAAACCTTTCATTGGTAAGTTTGTGGTAGTGTATCTTGATGATATTCTTGTGTTTAGAAAAACTAAAGAAGAGTATCTACAATATTTAGATTTGGTTTTGAGAAGGTTGCATGAGGAAAATCTAATGCCCCATTTTCCTGTAAAGCCAAGGAAGCATTGGCTTACCTTGGCTTTGTGGTCACCAATGGCACTTTGAAGATGGATCCAAGTAAGGTTGAGGATATTCTAAGCTGGCCTACACAAAAATTAGGGGCTGAGGTAAGGATTTTTCATGGTTTAGCTAGTTTCTACAGAAAATTCATAAGAGGTTTCAGTCATGTGTGTGCTCCTATGATTGATACAATAAAGGGTGATAAAAGAAAGAAATTTGTTTAGTCTAAGGAGGCTGATAGGAGTTTTGAATATTTGAAAAATAAAGTTGTTGAGTAGCCCATCTTGAATTTTCCTAGTTTTGATAAGGTCTTCACCATAGAATGTGATGCAAGTGGTCATGCTATAGGTGTTGTCCTAAGTCAAGAAAACAAACCTATTGCCTTTTTCAGTGAAGCTAAGAAAAAGAATTCCTCATATGATCTTGAGATGTATGCCATGGTGCAGTCATTGAAGAAGTGGAGACATTATCTCCTTCCTAAATAATTTATTATTTTTTACTGAAAATCATGCTCTGCAATTTTTTAATAGCAAGGAAAAACTCAATCATAGACATGTGAAATGGGTGGAGTACCTACAAAGTTTCACCTTCACTATCAAGCATAAGAAAGGGTAGTCAAATAAGGTGTCTGTTGCATTGATTAGGACATTATTGGTCCAAGAAATTCAGCTACAAAGTGTAGGGGTTGAGGCTCTCAAAGGTATGTATGTAGAGGATGATGCTTTCAAAGAGATTTATGCTTCTTGTAGCCAATTCAATGGAGTTTTTCATGAAGAGAATTCTGATTTTCTGATTCAAGAGGGTTTGTTGTTTAGAGGGCCCCAACTTTGTGTGCCTAAGTGTTCTATGAGGGATAATATGATTAAGGAAAAGCATAATGGTAGCCTTCCAGGTCACGTTGGTGTTGACAAGACTTTGGAATAGGTAAGAAGGCACTATTATTGGCCAAAGATGCAAAGTGATGTAAGAAAGTTTGTAGAAAAGTGTGTTGTTTGTCAAAGAGCCAAAGTTTTTAGTACTAATCCAAGTCTATATCAACCACTTCCAATCCCAAATAGACCTTGGGAGTCCATAAGCATGGATTTTTTGATGAGGTTGCCTAGAATCCAAAGAGGTTTTGATTCAATGTATGTTGTGGTGGACAGGTTTAGTAAGATGGAACACTTTATACCTTGTAAGATCACTAATGATGCTTCGTACATTGCAGGACACTTCTTCAAAGAGGTGGTAAGAATCCATGGGTTACCTTTGACCATTATTTCAGATAGGGACAACAAGTTTGTGGGTCATTTTTGGAGAACCCTATGGAGGAAACTAGGCACAAATCTGACTCTTAGTTCTGCCTATCATCCCCAAACTGATGGGCAGACTGAATTAGTGAATAGAATCCTTGGAAACCTCCTTAGATTCTTGAAAAAAGAACACTCAACACAATGGGATCTGATCTTACCCCAAGTTGAGTTTGCATACAATGATTCTATGAACAAGAGTGTTGGTAAAATCCCTTTTGATATTTTGTATGGGTTGCAACCTAGAGCTGTGTTTGAACTGAGAGATGTGAGTGGGATGGAAAGGAGTACTATTGAGGGTAAGGAGTTTGCAGTAGCCATGCAAGAAATACACCAATAGGTCAAAGACAATCTCCAAAAGAGTGTAGAAAAATACAAGCACAATGTTGATAATAAAAGGAGAGAGGTTCACTTCAAAGTTGGAGATCTGGTCTTGGCTCATTTGAGGAAGAAAAGGTTCCCTAGAGGATAGTAAGTACTCAAAGCTCCACATGAAGAAGATAAGGCCATGCAAAGTGGTGCACAATTTTGGAGAAAATGCCTATGAAATAGAACTTCCTCCCAATGTTGTCATTTCTCCTATTTTTAATGCATCTGATCTTTACCCTTATAAAGGGGATGTATTTTCAGGTTAAAATCCAAGCTCATCAACACATCCAGATGAAGAATGGATCAAATATTTTCCACCAAGTCAACCCTTGAAGTTGGAGTGCATCTTGGATACCAAAGAAGCCAAAAGGACAAGGAATAAGGTGTAATATCAGTACTTGGTCAAATGGAAAGGCCTTCCTATGGAGGATGCCACTTGGATAACTGAGGAGGACATCATAAAGAATGGAGATACAGTTGCATACTTTCTCTCAAGTGGAACTTGAGATTTGTTTTTCCCGAGAGTATGGTGCAGGGGCACCCAGGTCTTCATGCCAAAGGGGGTCAAGTGTTGGAATTTTGTGTTGATTGAGTCATTTATATGTAATAAGGTCTTTTAATACCATGTCTTGTGTTTTTGAGTCACTTTGAGTCATTTGGGGTCAGTTGAGGTCTTGTTGCAAAAATTGTAAATGTTGTCAAAGTTGTAAAAAGCAACTTTTGCATATTTGATGGAAGTTGAACAGTTGGAATTTGAAATTTAGTTGGAAATCGGTGGGAAAGGTTTCAAAATTATTTAAAAATACCATGTGTGGTCGGATGCAAGTTTGGACATTGAAATTTGAAGTCGGAATCAATAAAAGTACTTTGTTTTCTGCATTTTAAGCGCAAAATTGTTGCTACATGTGATTGTACAGTTTTGTACGATCTCTTCATGGCTTGAAACTGATTGGGATTGTTAGTTTGGTGAATCTTCTTTCCATTGCACTTGGTTTTGTTCATTTTCATTCAAATTTGTTCAAGTTAGAGGTATTTTATTCTAGACTCGTTGAAACCCTGGCTAGGGTTGCTAGTGATTGAGAAAATGCATAATTTCCATTCCACATGGTGAAATATACTAAAACTTGGTGGAATGGAATAATTAGGTGTGTTTTATGTTTCCAATAACTTGCAGGTGCAAGGGAAGGTGTTTGGCATGTGCAACATTGATGCCCTAGCCTAATATCTCCATGTATTAGGCTTAAGAACTCTATAGAGTTAGGGTTTTGATTGAAAAGCTTTTGGGGATTGCTCTAATTGGTTGGAATTGGTGTTGAAGACATTGGTAGACATGTTTGAGGTGTTGGAATAGATATTTAGTGTTTGGAGTGAGAAAAATTTGTTGCTACCTAGCCATTTCACTCAATTAGGCCTAATTAGAAGAAGGACAGTCAAGATTTGAAGGTGTCTGTACAAAGTGACCCAACCTGAATTTGAGATATGTTGAATAAGGCCCAAATGGGTATTTGAAACTATGCCTACATTTTGGATGCAAGGTCTACACTAGATGTTATGATTGGAAAACCAGTTATAAAAGGCTACTAAGAGATTGAAGACTAGAGAAGGAAAACCCATCATTGGATGCTTTTGAGATTGAAAGTTTGGTTGGTTAAGGTTGTTTTGATTTTTTCCACCCCTTCTCTACATCAGATTCTTTCTTGCTCATTGATTCCACGTAGCTACAATGATCTATTTTAGGGTATTGTGGTTTTTTCTAGGAAACTATCATTTTTCATAAATGGACAATACTGGTAGAGCAAAGCATAGTAGAAGAACATTTAGAAGGTTATAACTTTTATAAAATTAGTGGTAGAGAAATTTTAAAGTGGTAGGGAATGTTTTTTTTTTAAGGGGATGTTGTACACTTATTTTTAGTTTCATGTCTCTATTGATATGTATTTAAACTCAAAAAAATATATTATTTTGAGATCTCTTTTTCAACATATTTGTTGTCGTGAATGTAATTGCCATTAGAGGAATGTGACAAGTTCTAAATCTGTTATAAATATGTTTTAACAATGATTGTGTATTTTCATATGGGTGTGGATAGTTTATTGATGGATTGCCAAGTAGATAAAGCTAAAGTGATATTTGTTTATTCTAAGAAAAGTAAGTCAACTATAATTTTCATATTTTATTTCCACTTCTTATTAATTGTGACTTTACTTCCTTAGGATAAATATCAATCTCATTGTTCTTGTTCCAATCACCCACATTCAAACAAACCATAAAAAAATGTTATTTTCAATTCTAGTGTGTGTGTTCATGATATCATTATTTACAAGGAATAAAGAAAATAATTTTCTAAGAATCATGGAACTCACCCCACCTTGCATCTATTTCCAAGCTGTTATATCAGCTATATAGGGGTCAAATATAACTATTTTACTTAATCCAATTAATTAATACAAATCTACACTAAATGTTAATTATATAATACAAAACTACACAAAATTTTCTAATATATAGAACTTATGTTTACCAAATTATATAGAAAAAAAATTATCATTTAAAATTTTATAAAAGATATTAACCATCGTCATTATTTTGTTAATTAAGAAGATTGAATTACACACTAACCATAAAAATTTCAAAGGAAAATAATTGAATCATAAAGATCTTGTGCATGGTTGTTTCCCAACGTGTGATCAATTAATTAAATGAATTGAAGATATTCACCCTCTCTCACTTGTATGGAAAACATAAATTTTTATTTGAAAACTAGATAATTATCTAATTTCTTTTCAATTTTCAATGCAATCATCAAAAATTGAAATGATTAATTATTTGAGAAGTAACATTAAATTCTTTTTGAACTTTTTCTAAAACATTTTAGGTGACCATGCTCTAACATCAAAGAAAAAATCCCAATTGTTAGATGGATACTATTGTAAACTATCACAATTTTACTAGAAAGAACTACCAAAAATCAAGTTAAGACAAGTTTATTGGTTAACCTTAAGGAAACTAGCAATAAAAAATGATAACTTTGATATTAAACTCACCTAAAAATAGAACTTATTCATAAAACTTGGCATTACTTCAATGTTTCCTCAAAATTGTCATCAGTTTTGGCTTTAGCAATAAATAGTAAATGTAACTTAATGCATTAAAGAATTATATGCACGCCATTATACAATCTATAACTCACAACTCTACAATTGAGCATACATCTATTACATATAGGTATGCTATTGTATTTAATTAACAATCACTTTTATTAACTATTTTTCCCAAAATAATTGCTAGGAAAAACAAAATTAACATCTCATTTCCAAATTCATCCATAAAAAAAATAGAAACATACAATAATAGAATAATGGATATCCATTCCCTATCTCAAGCATGCCAACTCCGTGTGTATGCACACAAATTGCAAAAAATAAATGAGTTGGGCTTCACATCATATGTCTACACTAGTACAGCTACATAGGGCGTACTCCCCAATAATTACAACTAATAGAGCCACATTTATTTAAGATTTATTTCAAAATATTTAGCATTTAAATTTCAAAGATGTTATTACAATACCTTTCCACGATAACAATGTATCTATCCCTTACTTTTGAGTTTTTGAATACTATCTGTGTGGTGTAAAAGTGGTGAAGTAATTAGTAAAACTAAACACACATCAATGAAATGCATTACATCTAATGAAATGGAAATAACAAAGCAATTTTTTATAACTATTCATTCAAAATCATTCAATTGTCCTCTATTCTCAGTGATCTCCCAATTCATGCTCTCAGATATGTATGGTTCACATTAATTTACAAGATGACAACCTAAGAAACGAGATGCTATATGAAACACAAAGCTAAATGCCTACATCTACATGTTTTTGGTATTTTTGATTGCAATGCTAAATGATATGATGGAATGTTGTTGTATTTAAAATGATGTTAAGATGATTGCTATGATGAGGATCCAATTCAAAATGAAATTATGTATGCAAAATGCAACAATTAAGATGCTAAAACTAAAATTGTTATGATAACACTAATATGAACTAAAATGCCAAATGCTAAACTAAAATGCTCTCAAAATACTCTCAATTGCTAATAATATTTTTGCAGCATAATTTTATCATCAAATCCTTGTTGAAAAGTTGTAGAATTTCCTTCTATTTATAGATTTTTCCAAGCCTGGAATGAAGTGGCAGAGATGAACGGTCGAGATCGTGCTCCTAAGACATCAACGATTGAACACAAAGAGGTTGGAGGAATTCATGGAGGTTGCTCCATTTGGAAGGGAAAATCTTCCAAGTGTCAAATATGATCAATTGAAAGGAGTTATGTGTCTCCAAGGAGGTTAGGAGTTTAGAAGAATATTTCTAATTTAGAAATTAGAAATAAAATAAAACATGTGACATGCGATGATGTGGAGGATGAGTTGGAGGGAGTTAGAGAAATATGGAGACATGTGCCAAATTTGAATTAAAAATTCAAATTTAAATGAAGAAGGGAGATTAACCAAATGACAAATTATTTAATTTATGCATTTAAATAATTTAAGAGGAAAAAAGATTTTTGAATAGAAGAATTAAGGGATGAACCATATAAATAAATTTATCAATTTATTTATATAAGTAGAAGAATTAAGATTTATTAATTAAATATCAAGTACTTAATTAATTGTGCTCCACACCATTTTTATGTGCATACATTTTGCCCCTCTTTGAAGTGATGTGCGCGGACGCATTACTTCAAATAAATTTGTCAAACTGCGATGATAAAAAATTTGACATGCCCCAGATGTTGATTTTTCAGTGATGATTGAATGGATGCCCCCTCGGGAGATAAAGCGGGAATTTTTGAATTTTTAATGATTTTTCAATTTCTTGGAAATTTTGATGATTAAATGATTTTTCAATGATATTCTGATGATTTTCGAACTTGATGATGGTAATCTAATTTATCTCCTAAAAATGATGGTAGTCATGTTACATTGTCAATTAATTGATTAAAAAGGCCCATTTTGAAAAATTAAATAAATGCCACCAAAAGACCCCCTTTAATTATCCCTTAAAAGGTTAAAATGGGTAAAAAGAAGCTCATTTGTAACCTTGCATTGTGAAAATTTGAGAGACTAAAGAGAGCTAGGATGGATAAAATTATGCGCCACACCCACAAATTCGAGCGAGTCTACCGCCACCAGTGTCCAATCACCTATGGACCTTTGGTACGTACCCCAAGACACCCTACTTTTTGATTTTGAATTTGGATTTTCTTGCTTTTTTTCATTTTAAAAATTTGGATCTAAACACATTTTAGCGCATAGGACTAGAATTTAAGTGCATAGGGTACCCGATATAACGTATAGGGAAACTAAAACAACGCATAGGGTTGGCTTGTAAGCCACGAGATAGATTCGCGCATTGAGTCGTTGCTTTAGCGCAATAGGTTTTTGAATTAGCACATAGGAGGTCTACGCATGAAGAGGATAAAGTAGCGCATAGGATAAGTCATTTAGCACATGTGGGAAATAGCGCATCAGAGACCTGTTTCGATGTATGGAGTCTTTTTTTCCAGCGCATCAGAGAATTGGTGCATAGAAAGACTATTATAGCACATGTGAAAAATTTTCTAGCGCATAGAAACTCTATTTTAATGCATTGAGCCAAAAATGATGATCACGCCAGCTGATGATATGATGATATTGATTGATAGGTTGATGATCGTCCTCATGATAGGCGAGGATCAATAATAGGATATATAAGGATGATTGATATACCTCATGAAAAATAAAAGTCAGAGATAGGTTGATTGATGATGATCGATCTCATGACGAATGAGACTTAATGATAGGATAGGTACTCGAGATTTGATCAAAATCTCACGTGAGCTGATTTGATTGATATGTGTTATGATCGTCGAAGGGTGGCTTAGGAGTTCTACAGGCTCGAGAGCACTTTTCGCGGACATGGGAAATGATCCCAGAGTTAACCCTGGTGGACCTAGCTATCATTGACCAGTGCAGATTGACTTCATTGATTGAGATGCCCCATTACTAGATTAATAGGGGGATTTTGATGGCACTTGCAGAACGGTGGCATAGTGACCACAACACCTTCCATTTGGCGACCAGAGAGATCACAGTGACCCTAGAGGATGTTTACCGTATTTTGCAAATACCAGTTGTGGGTGACCTGGTGATCTATGACCATGAGGAGCAGGGGGGACTGATTTTATCTGACATATCTTTCATGATGATCAGCTTGGCAGATATGATATTTCTTGGCAGGAGCTAATTGCTAACCATCAACCATTTGCATGTGTCTTAGCAAGGTTTATTGGTGGTTTTCTCTGCCCCGACCGTAGGTTGAAGGGCTTCTCAGTTGGCTGGGGTCAGGTATTGGAGGGAATGATTGCACATGAGACAAGATATGCCTGGGGTTCATGTATGCTCGCACACTTGTATCATGATCTGCATCAGGTTGTGTATTTGGGTGTCAACAGTCTCACAACAAGGTGCACTTTGTTACAGCTCTGACTTTGCATGCCCTCACAGTGACAACAAACACAGATTGTTGAGTTACAGGTACAGGTCCAAATATTGCAGGGGCAATTTTAGACACTGCAGGCACATCTAGCACAAGCCCAGGGATAGGTACAAACCTTGCAGGAACAACTAGCCCAAGCCCAAACATAGCTATAGACACAAGCACCAACACTGACCCAAGCGCAGGCATAGGCACAGGCATAGGTTGTCACCCAGACAACAGAGAGGCATGCAACCAGACGATAGGGGGAGTATGTAGTGGTTATAGTCGATAGGCTCCAGACAGTAGTCGAGGGAGCCAGTACAGGTGATTTGATCAGAGAGCTTCGTCACTCTGCCAAGGAGGCAGAGTATTACCAAGGCAGATACTATGAGGCAGTTCCCATTGAGTGAAGAGTGAGCTATGCTCAATCGAGATTAGGGCAGACTTAGTCGAGGACCACTAGCAGGGGTGTCACACAGCCACTTTCGGGGGGGCCACCAGGTAGACCTCCAGGGGTAGGTCCATAAGGGGTAGGAGGTGTTGGAGGGTCAGAGAGGCCTGCGACATCTGGGGGCAGCACAACAGGGTCCCGAGGTCATGCTTGACATTGTATTTTGATTCAGAGACATGATACTACCACATTTTTTATGTTGTATATCTTCCCATTTGATATCATTTATACACTTTGACATTATTATTTTAAGGTTATATATGATGTGTGATCTCCTAAAATGTTATGTCTTAATATGAGATGCTAAACAAACTATCAATTCAATAAAATAAATAACACAAAGAGGACACCTCAATGATTAACCTAAGGAAATGATAAACATGAAAGCAAGATGAAACAAATTAAAGTTGATTATACCTTCATGATGCTCCTTCCTTGGTTGGCCCTTTGATCTTTGAGGATTTGTATGCTCTTTGGATGACAAGTTAAAACTATGCAAAATGATATGCAAGATGGGTGAAATGCTAAATGCTATGGTGGATGAGAACTCAAATTGAAATTTTGCAAGAGTTTTGATAGCAAAAGATTGATTCTTAAAATGAGAGAAATGAGGGGGTATTTATAGAAACAATTTGAATTCTCTAGAGAATTCAACGGTTGAGATTGAGCCAACAAGATCAAAATGGAGGGCTATGGTGAGTTGAGGACTCACAAGCCCTCACATCTTGACATGTGGAATGTGAGATGGCCTAGGGTGGGATGATGTGGAAATGAGGTGGAAGAAAGGTACATGATGTGGATGAAGGACAAGTACCTTGTAGGTACCTTGGGGGATGAGAAGATTTCCTCAAAAAGGAACTCCTTGTCCCCAAATGAGAATAAAAGAGACATTTGAAGAATTTTAGAATTTCTCAAAAATCTCTATGGAAAAAAAGGAAGTGGTTGGAAAAATAAATGTAAATTAAAAATCCGCATGCTTAGGAGAGTCTATTGGATAAGAGAGGGTTTCCAAAAAGCTGAGGATTTGTTACATGTAAGCAATGTGACAAGTCCAAAGTTTTAGAAGTCCTTGGCAAATGTAAAATGACAAGTCAAGCCTTCTAGAACTTGCATGGGGATAGGGTTGACCTTGGAAAGATAAAAGTGAATTAAAAATCCACATAGAGAAGAAAAGAGTCTTGGGTGAAGAAATTTGAATTAAAAATTCACATGGGAAAAAGAGTCAAGGCCAAGAAAGGCAAATGGAAAGGTTGACCAGAAAAGGTATGCTAAATGTGGCTAATGACCTTGATTTAAGATTGTGCAAACACAAGATTATGATAATTAATGAGAGATTAGAGGAAAGTGGGAGATTATGGAGGATGTGACACTAATTTTGATTAAGTGGTGCACATCCTAATCACAAATTAATCAATTTAATCCGGATTAAAAGAGGGTTATGGAAAATGTGACAAGGAGAGAGAAAAAAAAGAATTAAAGTTTTAACCCAAATAGGTCAAATGACTAAATTAAATAAATTGTCCTATTTATTTAATTTAGAAAAGAAAAGTCGTAAAGTAAAGTATTTAATTTATTCAATTACATACTTTAGGAACCTTAGGTAGAATATGAAATAATGATTAAATAAATTATTTAATCACTATTAATGACATAAACGAATAGAGTAGACGATTTTGATCATATGGAAGTGATCAAATTTACATGTCTACAATATGCAACAACGATTAGTGATCTACATGTTTATATGCTTTTATTATGGATGTTTACATTGGATGCATTTATTTTATGTGTTATATGTTATGTGATGTTCTATATGATTATATCATATTTTATGTATAGATGCATTAATGTGATGATGATGTATGATTCTATGTGCTTATGGACGATGCATTTATGATGATATATGAGATGGATGTGATTATGCAAATGATATGGTATGCATTGTGTTTTTATATTTTCACATGTATATATATGACCTAAATGTATGACCAAATGTATGTTATGGATGAACATATGGATTATGAAAATGTATGGATGTACGATGAATGAATTTATGTTATGCCCTGATGTGACATGGATTATACTTTTATATGCGATGTAATTTATTATGTCAATGGAATGCAATGCACTTTTCTCTTTTTTTTTGGTATTTTCTAATGCACATATATGACCTAAATGTATGAATGTGAATGAGTTATGATGATGTATGAATTACGATGTTATTATGGCAATCATTACGATGAAAAATATATGGATGGATTTATTATGATATCGATGTATGATATGGATTATGAATGATAATGTTATTATGGATGATGCTTTAATTTTTGCAGGTATGCAATGTAATGTAAATGTGTGATGGATGCATAATGGGCTTATGGATGATAATGCCTTGTTTTATAACGCAACTACCATGGTGGATGATGAATGGATGCATGATAATACATTCTAAAGATATGATATGGAAATGAAAATGAATGATTTTTTATTATGTCAAGTGTACTCAATCTTTTTGTGAGAGATAACATCATGTTGAGAGTTGCCAGCTTTGGAAAAAAACCTATAATTTAAATGCAGAATTAATACGAATGCAATCATATCTATGCAATGTTTCCATCTAATTTATTATGTTTGGTATCATCATTGACCGTTTTATTATGTTGAAAGCTAGTACAAACATCGATGGTATATTTAGACCATGATGACCTAAGTACAACTTTCATACAACCTCCGTTGAGTTTGACAGTACAAGATAACACAAGCATCTAGGTATAATGGGACCGAGATGACCTAAGCATCACTTGCATAAATAGACAAGAGTTAATCATTTTCCCATGCAAATTCGGAATGTCATCAATGATACTTTGTAGAGCATATCCCGTGACAATTTGCACAGTAGTAATGATTGACTCACAGACAACAGACAAAGAAAAATATCATTCTCGGTCATAGCCCCTCTAGTTTGCAACATCATCAAGGTACTTCAGAGGAATGATAACAATAATCAAGATAAAACAATTGAAAATTCATGCTAAAGTGATCCAACCATGATTCAGAAGATGATCCTCCAATGAGAATTGATTTGATTGCCTTGATGTTTAATTGGGATGGTTGATTGTTTGATTAATTGATGCTCTATTTGTTGATTGAGATGATTGTTGTTTTTGTTGAGTTTGCCTAACTGTTTGTTTGCCTGCTAATTTAAACTCAACGGTTATTTTCCCCCAGGGTAATCAGGATTTTTCCCCCCACTGAGAAACAAACCAGATTTATTATGGATATGCACAATGATAGCCAAGTCAAGGTGGGGACACAACCGCAATAGCTGGATATGGATATGAAGCTCATTTTCTGATAGGCATGAATGTGCAATGATAGAAAAAGAGGGCGGTCGACACACATTCAAATAGATGGAAAATTCGACTTATCACAGATAGTGCATGTTTACCAAGTTTTCACCATTTGTTTTTATTGCACTTTTCATATTTTATGTTTTTTTTGTTGTTACCAAGACGCTTGTTTGCTAGATTTTCATCAGGGCAACGGTTTTTTATTTTTCCCTTCTTTTTTGTCACCAAGATGCCTATTTGCCAGGTTTTCATCAGGGCGACCATTTTTTCAGGACATTTTCTAATTTTTTTATGGATTTCTTCAGGACTTTTTCCGATTTTTATGGATTTCTTCAGGACTTTTTCCAATTTTTATGAATTTCTTCAAGACTTTTTCTGAGTTTTATAGATTTCTTCAAGACCTTTTCTATTTTTTATGGATTTCTTCAAGACTTTTTCTGATTTTTATGGATTTCTTCAGGACTTTTAAGCTTGCATCGGATGCATTATGTGTAGAACTTCTTTAGATGAAGGTTGTTCACTAGTTCTTCAAATAGATCCCCTTCTGGTGTAGATAGTTGATATGCCCCTAATTCAAAGACTGATACAATAACAAAAGGGCCTAACCAATTTGGCTCAAATTTTCCTTTCTTTTCTTGATCCTACTAGTTACGGGGATTTTCTTTTAGTACTAGGTCACCTACTTGAAATGTCTTTGGTTTAACCTTGTGATTGTAGCTCCTCAACATTCTCTGTTGGTATTCTTTTAGGTGATCCACTGCAAGTTGATGACATTCATCCAATAGTTCCAGCTCTTGTAGTCTAGACACTCGGTAATCTTCACATGAAATGAGACCCTTCAAGGACACATAGAGTGATGGTATCTCAACCTCAATAGGAAAGACAACTTCGAATCCATATACAAGGGCATATGGGGTGGCTCTTGTGAGAGTGTGGATGTTTGTACGATAGGACCACAAAGCAAGGTTCATCTGGATATGTCAATCATGTTCAACATCGTTGACGATTTTCTTTAGAAGTTTCAAGATATTTTTGTTTGAGGCCTCTGCTTGGTCGTTTCCTTGAGGTTAATATGGCGTAGAAAACCAATATTGAATATGGAACCTTTCACAGAGTTCTTGTACGTCCTGATTCTTAAAAGGTCTGCCATTTTCGGTGGCAATGGATTGATGGATAGCATACTTATAGATGATGTAGTTTAGGATGAACGATGAGATATGCTTTCTTGTGATGGTGGTTAGAGGCACAACTTTGACCCACTTTATAAAGTACTATGGTTGTAATGATGAACTTGTATCCATTAGGCAAAGATGGGTGAATTTTACCTACAAGATCCAACCCCCACTAACAAAATGGACATGTTGATGCAAAGGGCTGCAACTCTTGTGTTTGTGCATGGATAAGATTACCATGGATTTGGCATTTTTGACATTTCTTGACAAATTGGAAGAACTCTCTCTCCATAGTCGGCCAATAGTATCCCAAACGGTGGAGTTTCTTAGTGAGGGTTAGACCACTTAAATGAGTGCCGCAAATACCTTCATGGACTTCTTGTAAAGTCATTTCAAACTCGTCGCGTTCTAGACATCGTAAGAGAGTTCCATCAAGACCTCGTCGGTACAGTACATCCACTATGAGGGTATGTCGAGCAACTTGGTGGATGAAGTTTCATTTTTGGTTTCAGGAGAGATCGGGAGGAAGGGTATTATCTTTTAGGTAGGTGCAAATCTTCTCGTAAATCGAGGTATCGGCGTCAATTAGGTGGCATATAAGTTGGGACTCAAAATCGTCATTGGCAGGGGTAAACAGTTGTTCCACCATGAACTCATAACGACTTCATTTTTCTGGAATTTGTAGCAAAGAGGCAATGGTAGCCATAGTATCAACAACTTTTTTGTCAATCCTTGGGATTTGATCAAATTTAATGTAAACAAAATATTTCTTAAAGTCATCAATCATCCTTTTATAGGGCATCAGTTTGCAATCTTTTGTTTGGTAATCATCATTGACCTGATTAATGACTAATTGAGAATCCCCGTAGACTTACAACTTTGCAATTTTCCATTCTACAGCTATCTTGATGCCGACGATAAGTGCTTCATATTTTCTCGTGTTGTTGGTGCAAGGAAACATCAGGCGATAAGATTTCAGAATAGTATGCCCTTGGGGAGTGATGAATAGAATTCCTGCTCCCAATCCATGTTGAGTATATGAGCCATCAAAATACAATACCCACTACTTTTTTGTTACAGTTAGGACATCTGCATCTAGAAATTCAACATCTAGAGGATGATCATCATGAATCGGTGCCTCAGATAGTTGGTCGGTGATGGCTTGCCCTTTGATTTCTATTTTGTCGACATACTGGATGTCAAATTCACTGAGTATCATTACCCATTTGGCTAATATTCTCATCAAATTTTCTTTGCTAAGGAGATATTTCAATAGATATATCTTGTCTATGAGTTTGATGGTGTGAGTCAACATATAGTGTCGCAATTGTTGTGTAGTAAACACTACTACTAGACAAGCTTTCTCAATGGATGTATAGTTGATTTCATAACTATTTAGAGGTCTACTGATATAATAGATTGCTCTATCCTTTCCTATTGAATCTTCTTGTTCCAACAAGGCTCCCAACAATTGATCAATTGTGTCTATGTATAATAAGAGTGGTTTCCCTTTTGTTGGTGGTGTTAGGATAGGCAGACTCATTAGGTATTGCTTTAGTTGATTGAAAGTTGCCTCAAATTTCTCGTCCCATCGAAAAGAAACATTTTTGTGCAACAAATGGGTAAAAGGATGAGTCTTATCGGCTAGTTGTGATATGAATCTTCTGATTGACTGAAATTTGCCTTGGAGGGACCTTAACTGACTAATATTCTTCAGAGGCAGCATTTCCATCGTAGCTTTTACTTTTCCCGAGTTTGCCTCAATATTCTTTTCTGACACTATGTATCCCAATAGCTTTGCTAATGTTAACCCAAGCACACATTTCTTTGGATTCAGGCGAACGTTGAACTTCTCTAGTCGGGTGAAGATTTTGTCTAGTATCTCCAAGTGTCTGTCTCTAGTGTATAATTTGGCCAAAAATTCATCCACATAATCTTCCATAACGGTATGCATCATGTCGTGAAAGATGGTTGTCATGACTCTCTGATATGCGGCTCTTGCATTCTTCAATCCGAAGGGCATGACATTCCAACAAAAGGTACCCCAAGGGCAAGTAAAATTTTTTTTATCCTGGTCTTCAGGTGCAATCTTGATTTGATTATAGCCAAAAAATTAATCCATGAGTGACAACATGCCATGACATGTTGTTAAGTCTACAATGATATCAATGTTTGGCAAGGGAAAATCATCTTTCGGACAAGCCTTGTTGAGGTCCCTGAAGTCTGAACAAATCTGTATGTTGCCATCGATCTTTGAAACAGGTACAATGTTGGATATCCATTCAGCATAATCAATGGGTCTAATGAATCCTACATCCAATAATTTATCCAATTCCGCCTTCACCAATAAGGCAATGTGGGGATGCATTTTTCTTAGCTTTTTCTTGACTGGTTTGATTTCTGGAGGGAGGGATAAGTGGTGCGTGATGAGATCCGGGTCTATCCCTGGCATGTCCACATATGACCAAAAAAAATTGATATGTCATTCCTCAAATAACTTGATAAAGTTAGGCTTCTCTTGTTTTGTCAAGGATTCTGGTAGATGGAGTTTTCACTGTGTCTACATTGCCGATATTGATGGACTCTATTGGCTCAATCAAAAACTTGGATCTTTCTTGGAAGTGCTCTGGAAGAGTGTCAAATTTCCCATCCTTCGGTGACTCGAAGACGTTTTCACCATCGGATGCGCTCTTTATTTTTGTTCTTTCTTGATCTGATACTGCCATGGAATTGTTTTCACCATCAGATCTTTCTTTTGTTTTACTCATTTTGCAACTGCGGAATTTGGCACTCCTTTGTATGGAAGCTTCATTATGATGTTCAATGGTGGAATTTTTTTTAGGATTAATAGCACAAAGGAAGTTGACAATGGCCTCATCGTTTGAAAAACAGGGGATATCAATAGGGTCAGTTTGGTCCCAATCTATGAGTTCAGGGTGTACCAATGGTAAGGGATCGTCTCATGGGTTCAGGTCAGAGGTCGTAAGGGTCATAATAGTGACATCGTCATCGATCAATACTATGGCCAAGTCGAGGTCTATCATGTTACTCTCTTCTGAGTGATCTGTCTCGCTAGGAGTTTGATTGTCTTCGCTGGAGCAATCGATATTTTGCAATCCTAAATCAAGTGGTCTTAACCTTGAGCTTTGTCCCTCCTCGAGTGTAGGGGTATACTTGTGTACCACATCAACGTCTTTATCATGACAGGACTCTTCTGATAGTGAATCCCACTCATATTCATTGGAATCAATGTCACAATCATTGCTTGCTTGCAGTTGTAGGATCCTTTCAACAACTTTCTTGGCGGCCTCGTTTGTTTCTTCGTCCTTTTGATGCTCTTTCTATCCCAACCCTGTCTTGTCTTTTGGATTAGTTATAATGGGTTTGACAGGTTCTACAATACCTTCTTTCCTTTTTCCAATAGGCCCTTGTCCAGCATATCCCATTTTTTCCAAGATTGAGAATCCTTTGCCATATTGTGTAGTTTGGACATTAGCCATTACTACTTGAGAATCAGTTTTATCCTTGTAGAGCCAATTTAGAATATCCTTGTCATCAGATTCCTCTACTTGAGTGCTTGGTTTTATGAATCGACCATCACAAAGTGTGACCGATAGTGAGGATGATTGTGATGAGGTTGATGGTTGACCATAGGATTTTGGTGAAGTTAACGTTGAGAGGCAAAGGGCTTGTTCAATGGAGTATTCACCCACCTTTTTCTTTAACTTTTAATTTCTTCTCAAATTGTTTGGCCAAAGTGTTGAGTTGGGCTTCGGGGTTGATGGATGTAGAAGGGGCGACTTTCTCCTCTTTCTTTGGATGTTTGGATGAGGAATTTGGTTGGCTTCCTTCATTAGAGGATGTGGCTAGCAGCTTTGACAAGGGATTGGATTGACTTGAATTACTGGTAATGTCATATGTGGAATCGAGAGCGTCTCTATTATGGGGTACAAACACATCTTGGACTGACTTAAGGGTATTGCAATATTGGGGACTATTAGAATCAATAGGGATGGTAATCTCTTGGCCATTGCAAGGAAATTTCAAACACTGATGGTATGTTGAAGGGACAGCCTGTATTTCATGGATCCAAGGATGACCCAAGAGTATATTATATGTCAAATCTTTATCCAAAACTTGGCAAATCACATCTTTTTGAATTGGCAGTACAATTAATCTGTTTGAAGCTCTTTCCTCATCATCATATGCTTTGATGGTGATCTTTTTCCTTGCATCTATTGCATTTTTAGAGAACCCTAGTGCACAAACAAGCTTTAAAGTACATATATTAAGACTAACTCCTCTGTCTATTAGGACGTGCTTGACACGACTTTTATTTATTAGAACCTCGCTATGAAGGGTTGTGTTATGAGGATGGGCAAGAGATACACCACCATTTTCTAAAAAGGATAAGAAATGAGACACAACCAAATGTCCCACCATGGCTTGGAAAGTGCAAACTTCCAAATTATTTGGTACTATTGTATCAACTAGGGCTTTTTCCAAGATCTCCTTGTGGGTGGGTGAGATTTTAAGGAGCTCCAATATTGATATTTGCATGGGAATCTTTTGGAGCTGATCAACAATGTTATATTTATGCAATGGGGCAACAGGTGTTTTGGAAGTTTCGCCTTTTAAAATAAATTTGGTTTGTGCCCTTGTGGTCGCATTTCCGAGCATGCTATCTTGTTTTCCTTTGATCTTAATGACATTAATTTGATTATCTGTTGAAACCATGTCTTGTTGGATATTATGGACACAATTAGAGGGGATGTTGATGTCATTGGTTTGATAGTTGGTTGCAACAAGGTATGGTGTGTTATTGATCTCAATGTCATTGGTCTAGTCTTCAACGGCTGAAATATGATAGATGGTGGTGTCATGAACATAGTTCACACTTTTTCCTTTGTCTTTTGTGGTAGAGGATTCCCCTTTGTCATATTTGGGTAAGGGGTTCTTGAATACCCTATGATCAATGTTTGTTTGGGGTTCTTCTATTTGTATGATCTTATTATCAATCAAGTCTTGTATCTTGTGTTTTAATTGCATGCAACTATTGGTTAAGTGACCTTTGTATCGATGAAATTCACAAAAGTGGGCCTCATTCCACCATGACAATTTTACTTTGGGTTCAAACCCCCGGGAGTTGGGTAGAGTAATAAGATTTTTCGCTAGAATTTATTTCAATGCGGATTCATATGATTGACCCAAAGGTTTAAACTTCATGCGATTGTTCGATGTTTGGTATGGTAGTCTAAGTGGAGGATTATTTTGGTTATTATTCTAATTGTTGTTCTAATTTGTGTTCTGGTTGGTATTGTTTTGATTTGGGGTATGGTTGGCCTTGGGTGTGATTCCTGATAGATTGAAGACCGGTTTGGCATTATGCATTTTGGCTAAAATATCATTGCCATTATTTTTGTATTTTTGCCAAAACTTTGGTTTGTCATTATTGGAGGAATTGGTTTGATTGTTTTCATTGTAAATTTTCAAGATTCCTCGCTTGACCAAAGCTTCCTCAATTTTGATCCCATTTTCGATTAATTTTTCAAAAGTTGGAGAACATTGTAATTCAAGTCTATAACTCATATCGTCATTTAAGTTGTCAATGAATACCTCCATCTTTTTCTTTTTTTGGTATGGGACGGGGATACCTTGCAAATAATCTTCTCCACCTTTGCAAAAATACTAGAAATGATTCCCCCTTATTTTGTTTGACGTTGCAAAAATCCTTCATCGTGATCTCATGTTGAATGTTATAGGAGTATTGGGTGATAAATTTGTTAACTAACTCAAAAGATTTAATCCCTGAAAGTAATTGTGAGAACCATTGCATGCATTGCCCTCCCAAACTATGTGAGAATAATCTCATCAACTATGTTTCCTCATGGGCAAATTCGAGGTTCATTGTTCGGAATTCCCTTATCTGATCTATTGAATCTGTTTTTCCATTGTACTTATCAAATTTAGGGAATTCACAATGTTTGGGAAATGGTATCAGGTTGACGCTTGGATCAAAAAAATAGGAGCATATATCTTGTATCGAGTATCTCTTGGTGGTTCCAGTTTGCATGTTTTGCATTTGTTGTTGGAGAGTTTGGATTTGTTGTTTTAAAGTATCCATGGGGTAATTGGTTTTTGCTTCATTTCTTGTTTCATTTGGTGTTTCAATTTCTCTCTTCTTAGGAGTTCTTTTTAATTTTATGATATCAAAATCCTAAGATAATTGGACTCCTTTGTTTGCTAGCATCAACAGGTATGTCTCACCCTCCTTTTCAAAGATCCTCTCCATGAATTTATGAAAATTGGGATCTTGTTGGGCATGTTTTATGGTTTCATCCGTTATTTCTTCTACCTCAGCTCGTTGAATTCCGAAAAAGAGATTATCTTCTCTTTCAGCCATGGTGTTTTGGTTTTCGATTTCCTTTTGCTCAAGTTTTTATTTTTGCAATCTTGTTAAAACGAGCATACAAGTGATGAGAATGTTCTAAGATTTTGATCGAAGTTTGGGAGTGCCAAAGGAATAATTTAAACTTGATTAAGCAAGTTTGTTTCAGGATGAAGGATGATGAATCCTGATGCTGAAACGCTGCTGCTAATCAGAAATAGGTGTGATGATGAGGCACTTTTGGATGTTCAATCAAAATTTAGATGAGGGATTTTCACTTGAAAATGCTAGTTCCAACAAGTTAAAAGCAATTTTGAGACGAGGAATGAATTTTGTTTGAGAAGGAATCTCTAGATTAGGTGTTAATTGGCAGATAGGAGGTCAAATTTAGCTTTTTGTTTGTAAATTTATCAGATGCGCTAAAATAGTGCCCAGATGCACTAAAGCACAAATGCGCTAAAACAATGCCCGAATGCACTAAAGCACAGATGTGTTATAGAATACTACAGATGTGCTATGAAAAGAGCTAGATACGCTAGAGAATGGTACATATGCGCTAAAGAATGGTATGCACACGTTGGAACAATAAATGGATGCGCCAAAAGAGCTGCAATGGACACATGCGCTAAAACAAAGAATGTATGCGCTAGAAAATGGGTTGTTTGCGCTAGAACAATAAATGGATGTGCCAAAAGATGAAAGGCATGCGTCGTGGCAGTCAATGGATGCACCAAAAGATGGAAGATATGTGTCAGGGCAATCAATGGATGCACCAAAAGATGGAAGGTATGTGTCGAGCAATCAATGGATGCGCTAAACTTTCAAATGTTCTTTGGTTTTTGACAGTTTGGAAGATTATTCTGGTTTTCTGGTAGCAAAGCTAATTGTTTGATTTGGATATTCTTTTGAATCAATAGTTGAATATTTTTGCGTGATGTTTGTTTGGATATTGGTTTAAAAACACAGGTAAAACACATTAAACAAGCACAATCCTAGGTTGTGTAAGACAATATCTATTGGATTCTCATTTGGATTGTTCTAGCTATGCTTACTTTTGGTGAATGATTAGAGGCTTGACCACACTGAATCCCTTCCACGACACTCACTTCTCGAGTCAGCCAAGCCTTAATCCTCATGAATCTCCCATAACAAACTTCTCATTTTTACCAAAAGCCACAAGAATATGGGACAACTTTAGAACGACCATTCTTGCACCAGTAAATGGTAAAATAATTTTTGGCTTACTACAACAAAGGGTTTTAGTAGGGGCATTTCGTTCGTGGGGGATCATCCATGCGGCAAGAGACCATTGTTGTCCTTGTCAGAACAATCCCCGTGATACTTGAACTTTCATCAAGTACCCACACTTATATACCGGTTGGAAGTCGTTTGGTTTTAACGTGTTACCAGTTGGGTCGTTCCTTGGGGTGATTACTTTTTCCCACCAAGCAAGCCCTCTACGGATTAAATGCAATAAAACAGATGGGTCTAGCTTTCTGATCACTTAGTTAAGGGGAAACCATACATGTCTACCACTCCACAAACACAACAAGCATGGTGTTCAATTATCCTTCAAATTAAGCTATGTTCTTAACTTAATCAAAAGAAATGACAATAAATTCAACCCTACAATCAATTGTTAGTAGTTTCAACTTTGAATTCACTGGCAGCATTCTTTATGGTTTCAACATAGTCTCTGACTGCGTGTAAAGTTCCTGCAAAATAGAGAAAACAAATCAATTTCTAGAACTTATAAAATTTACAACAAAAATCAGATGCGCCATTACAATAACTGAATGCGCTAAAACTCAGACCGAATGCGCTAAAACTCAGACCGAATGCGCTAAAATACCGAATGTGCTAAAAGAGAGACCAAACGTGCTAAAGGAAAGATTGAATGCGCTAAACTAAAAAAGTACAGAATAAAAAGTAAATGTCTCTAATGCACTAAAAGAACAATCAAGTGCGTTGAAACAATGACCCGATGTGTCGGAACAGTGATTGAATGCATTTGAAGAACTACCAAATGCGTTGAAATAGTGATTCTATGCACCGATAAATCTATCGGATGCGTTAGAGAAAAATTCGGATGCGTTATTTTGAAACTTTCTACAGAAACTGCAACGAAAAATTCAACAAAAAAACAGATCAAAAATAGGGCTAGGCCCCACGGTGGGTGCCAATTTATGTGTGGTGTAAAAGTGGTGAAGTAATTAGTAAAACTAAACACACATCAATGAAACATATTACATCTAATGAAATGAAAATAACAAAGCAAGTTGTTATAACTATTCATTCAAAATTGTTCCATTGTCCTCTATTCTCAGTGATCTCTCAATTCATGCTCTCAGATATGTATGGTGCACATGAATTTACAATATGGCAACATAAGAAACGAGATGCTATATGAAATGAAAAGTTAAATGCCTACATCTACATGTTTTTGATATTTTTTGTTGCAATGCTAAATGATATGATGGAATGTTGTATTTAAAATGATGATAAGATGATTGTTGTGATAAGGATGCAATTCTAAATGAAATTATGTATGCAAAATGCACCAATTAAGATGCTAAAACTAAAATTGCCATGATAACACTAATATGAACTAAAATGCCAAATGGTAAACTAAAATACTCTCGATTGCTAATAAGATTTCTATAGCATAAGTTTATAATCAAATCTTTGTTGAAAAGTTGTAGAATTGTCTTTTATTTATAGATTTTTCCAAGCCTGGGATGAGGTGGCAAAGATGAAATATCGAAATTGTGATCCTAAGACATCAACAGTTGACCACAAAGAGGTTGGAGGAATTCATGGAGGCTGCTCCATTTGGAAGGGAAAATCTTCCAAGTATCAAAGAGCATCAATTGAAAGAAGGAGCCATGTGTCTCCAAGGAGGTTAGGAGGTTAGAAGAATATTTCTAATTTAAAAATTAGAAATAAAAGAAACATGTGAAATGCGATGATGTGGAGGATGAGTTGGAGGGAGTTAGAGAAATATGGAGACATGTGCCAAATTTGAATTAAAAATTCAAATTTAAATGAAGAAGGGAGATTAACCAAATGACAAATTATTTAATTTGTGCATTTAATTAATTTAAGAGGGAAAATGATTTTTTGAATAGAAGAATTAAGGGATGAACCATATAAATAAATTTATATAAGTAGAAGAACTAGGATTTATTAATTAAATATCAAATATTTAATTAATTGTGCTCTAAACCATTTTTATGTATATACACTATCAAATTCTCACAAAATAGGCATGACAACAAAAACACCCATCTTCATATTTTATCTCTATATTTCACAAAAATGCATAGTGCCTATTTCCATAAATAACATGCCCAAATTCATATAACAAGACTTTAAAAACCATTGTTTACTAAGCTCCTAAAAACCAGACATAGCATCTAAAACATCACACTATAAACAAAACACAATCATAACATCATACTTGAAATTATTCCTTACTACTACTATCTTTCAACCCAAAGACTACTTATTAAGCTTATATTATCCATGTAAAAACTCCAACAAATAAAAAGTCCCAATGCAATGTAATTCAATAACAAATTATCTACTTGCCACTAAATACCAATTAGGGAGGGTAATTATAAAGATTTTTAATTAATGTCCAATAAGATATAACCATTATAACAAAGGGACATCCCTTTTACAGGTAACTAATGACATGAAATAATTTCAATAAAATTATGTCACTTCATTTACCTTGATTATGACATGTCTTTTCCACCAAGCAATGTGTAAATTTCTAAACCTCCATACTACTTGCTTATGTTGCATCTCACATGTGAAAAATAAGAAAATATGGCTTTCTTTGTATTTAAAAGTTAACTACCCAAAGGATAAAGCAGCAATATCAGCAACAAGTTACTCAAAGCCTAATGCTATGAAGACTACAAAAATTCTTGGGAATTGTAAATCAACTAAAACTAGTAACCAAATATTTAATTAGACCTATTAGGATGTACAAGTCAAAATTTGCTTTAAGTTTTGATTTTTTCTAAACTCATTTGCAATTGTTGTAGGGCTCAAGATATATAAATACAATAAACTTATCATGCAAAACATTGATTTTTTTTAAACAAATTTTTCAATTATCAAATTTCAATTGTATTAAAACATGGAACTTTTTTTCAATTTATATGTTATTGTTGTAAGGTTCAAACAACTTAAAAATAATAAATCCATCATACAATTTTATTTTATTTTGAAATATTTATTTTCAACCACCTAATTTTTATTGTAAAAACACATTTTAAATATAATCATTCAATATTCACAATGAACAAACACTATACATTATTATGGACTGCTAATAACTTGGACTTTCATGCTTAGAATTTTCAAGAAACAATAGAAAAAATAACAAATCTACATAAATAAAAATTTGAAAGCTTGTTACTTCTAAAATGAGTATTAATTGAAATATTCATCAATTTTAATACACCATAGATCATTTAAACCCACTTAAGGTCCTACACAAGGATTTTCCAAATAAGCACCCCTTAGCTATAGTAATTGCTTTGCAATTTGTTTTCATCCATTGCAATCAAATTAATTAAAATTGAAAAATGGGCTATGATGAAGTTGCAATGCAAAAGAGGTACTCTCTTGGTTCCAAAAGCTAAAAATGAATTAGAAGCAACTTGTAATTTAAAAGACACAATATACAAGATCTCTTTAAAAATCTAAATCATTCTACATATAAAATGTTTGATAAAAAAAATGCATTTCTTTCATTAAAATTGGTTCAATCAAATTCACTTTATTCTAATCTAAAGAAAAATATAGTGATTAAATCTCATTTGTAAAAAATATGTCAGATTGATAATCTAATATTGAAAGAAGACTTGAAGATTATATTAAAAGGACTTATCAAAGAACCACCCACTCTAAAATAGCACTCGAATAGGCATTCTTTTGAGATTTTTAACGTCTTAGTCAATAAATTTCTTATAGAAGGCTATAGTAGTATGTCCAAAAAAAAATATCTATTTGAAGTAAAATATTGCAAGGCTTCAATGATGTATTATAAGTGTTGAATAAGAAGTAATCATATGGAAGAAGCAACATCGGCATTGTAGATGCTTTCTTGCAAATAAATTTAATTTCTAGATATACAAAAGAAAACACAAGGAAATTGAAAAATGAAGAGTTACTTTGCAACATAGAGGAAGAAAATCATGAACATCCATGAAGCCTAGCTATATAAGGTTCTCGAAATCCTAGAAGAAAGAGTGAAGAAAAAGAATCAACCATGAAGAAGATATCAAAATACACAACATAGAATAATACCTAATTCATTTGATGGTAGAAAATCAAGAGAAAGAACTCCTTAACATGAAACCAACACAAAATGATTGCAACATGAATGGATAAGCACATATACAGAGGTCTACATTTGAATGTGTTTAGAAACGTGCAGTAGTGGTATAGTGTAGAGGAGAACTAGCTTGATGGAGAAACTTTGAATAATAATCTAAGATTTATGATAGAGATATTACATTTATTAACAAGAAGGTTGCAAAAAAAGTGTGAAATCATCACAATGACTCTTCTCTATATCTTGTGCAGTCAAAACACAATAGTTATTTCCCTTGCTAATGAAAGTGTATTAATAATGAGCCAAGCAATCAACATGAATTTACATCCTTTATTGAACATGATCAAATTTCTAACACTTAATGAATAGTAACTATTGCAGCTTTAACGATAGTGAATCAAAAAATCATTAATTAAAATTTAATATAAATTAGTTTCACAATAAGATAAAGACGTTAGATAAATATCTAAAATCAATAAAATATCAAATAAATATCTATTTTATTTTTATACCAATATATATTATAAATCATTAATTAAAATTTAATATAAATTAGTTTCACAATAAGATAAAGACGTTAGATAAATATCTAAAATCAATAAAATATCAAATAAATATCTATTTTATTTTTATACCAATATATATTATAAGATATTTTTGAAATTTTAAAAAGAAAAAATTTTGATTGGTCTAATAAAACTAAAATTTTCTTTTTGATAAGATAAGCAACATTTACAAAGTGTTGTACCTTTCACACAGAAGCCCAAAGAGCCAAAAAGAAGCTAGTTCAAAACAAAACATGAATTAGGAGAAATACCAACATAAACAGCTGACCAACAATTGTAACAACAAACAAGGATTAGACAACCCCAGAACCAGAGGGGACTAATCTGACTCCTTGAACTCGAGGCCTTGAAGAAGCAACGGATTTGGAGAGTCCCTTCTTCCTCAGCACAATCAACCAGGAAGACTCAAAATCGAAATCCATTGAGTGGGGCGAGGGGAGCGGATCCACAACAGCCACCTTTGGCGAGGAGCCATCATGCAACGCGAGAGCCGACAGTGAAGAAGAGGAGACAGGAGCAAACAAAGGACTAGCAGAGTCGTTTAAGGAGGGACAAGTAGGAATCGACAACAGCTTGAGACAACAAGGGTTTTGCGGAAGGAATAGCCGAAATAAGAGCTTAGAAAGGCTCAGACACTAAAGGAGGAACAAGAGGGTCTCCCTCCTAAGAGGAGTCATCCTAAGAGGTCGAACCAACCATGAGGTGGTCTAAGAGAGCATTCTTCCACCAAGTAGGAGCACCCTTGAGACGAGAAAGAGGGCAACCAAAGGCTAAGTGACCAATGGAAAAACACCTCCTCCATTGAAAGAGGAGGCCCTCATAGTCCAACAACTGCGACCAAGGTCTATCTACCACCATTAAAACCACATCACTATGAAGAGGTTTGAAGATGTCCAAATCCACTAAAATATGAGCCACTGTAGTATGCCCTAGATCCCGAGACTTAGAGTCCACCTTTAGAAAGCGTCCAATGGAGTTGCCAATAGCTTCAAAACAAGAATGCTCCCCAAACTGGTATGATATTCAGCGACTCAATAAGAGGGTTGAAAGAGCAAGTCCAAGGCCTGATGGACAGTGAATGGATACCCCACATCCACCCCTATCCAACACACAGTCCCTCTCCGCAGGGGAGGCAAAGGTAGCAAAGAAAAAACCCCTACCGCTGGGATATAGCTCAATCTGCCCAGAGACAACAGGCTTCCAAGAGACGAAAACCCACTCATGGAGATCTAGAAGGGAGGGCCACAAGCCATTGAACTTGCAAACCACACCCTGCGTCAAATAGAAATCCTCATTTTCAGCTACTTCAGGACCACAGACTACAACAGGGGAAGCAAGGGCACAGGAAGAGGTCAAGCCCGAGCCGGAGTAGGCATAGAACGAGCACCATCTTTTGACACTGCCTCAGAGAAGGACTTCCCACCCAAAGCAGTCCTAAAGCTAGGGACTCCAACAAGACCACTAGAAGCAGTCAGCACCATAGGGAGGACAGAGGGGATAGTTGCACCCACATCAACACCATTCGCTTGTAAGGAAGAAACAAAGATAGGAGGATCCCCAACAACGTAGCCCCTTCCCCCCCCCCCCACCTAACTCAGCAGACAGAGCAAACGCACCCAAGCTCTGCCTACCAATGCCAACCACTGCCCGATACCCTCCACTCAAACACCTACCTAGCGTCACCAACGACTTAAAGGGTCCAAGCACACAATTCTTCGTGGCCACAAAATGCAAGCAATTCGTCGCGTCTGCAGAAGACCGTTGCACGACACCAAGATTCTTCCCGCTCAAAGACATTTTTTTTAAATGTTAAAAGAGTTCCAAAACTAAAATTTTCTTGACAATGAATTTATCTTCAAATATAAGACATCATATTTATTCTTAAAATGAAAAAATAGTGTACAAATTAAACTCTAAATTTTATTTATACAAATAAAATAAATAAATGCAAATCTCATATATTAGAAAAATATATATAACAAATTTAACATCAAGGAGGGTAAAAATTTTATTAAATCAAGGAAACATTACAAAGAAAGGGCATTAAATGGCCCTATCAAGTTCAACCAGGTGATCCAATTGATGAGACAAATCCGAGGTAATTGGCCCCGATCCCCCAAATTCCAATCATGAATATGCTCAGAAGCCCATTTAGCCAAGCAATCAACAACCCCATTCCATTCTTGAGAAATATGAGTGAAAGAAATATACTCTAGAGAAGCACAGAGAGAGAATTTATTCCACAATCAAAGCCAGTTGCCAACTTACATCATCCAAATACCGTCTTTTCAGTAAGTTCACCACAACCTGCGAGTCAAACTCACATATCATCTTACGCCAACCCACTTGACATTCCCGCTCCACAACCAATAAAATGGCCCGAGCCTCCATAAGTTTATTAGTATGAAGACCCTTATACACAAAAAAGATAAACTGAACCTCCAAAGCTATCCCTGCCAACACCCCCAATCCCAATATGACCCAAATTTCCACGAGAAGAGTCATCAGAGTTGATTTTTAGGACTCCATGAGGGGGAGGAGTCCATCTACCCTCCCTATTCACCTTCGGAGTAGGATGTCTACATTTGTTGCGCATGAGTTGTCGTTGTGGAGGAAGATGCAAACGATTACAACAACCAACATCTGGAGGGTCCACCAGCACAGACAAATCACACTTAGTCGCAACAGTTTCCCGTAGAGAGTGTAGAATTTTCCACCATAGATGAGGGGCCCTCAACAACGAGTCCTAAAAAATACGCTTATTCCTCTCCAACCAAAAGTTCCAGATAATAAAGGATGGCCCAAGAGCCCAAGCAACTTGAAGAAAGCCGGCAGAAACAGGGGCCCCGCCCCACCGTTCCCCAAAATCCACCAAAGAGGAAACATGTCAGCTAGTCGTATTCCACACCCCCCACCATAAATGCCAAATCTCCCTAGCATAGGAACATTGGAAGAAGAGATGGGAGACACTCTTCACAACCATAACACAAAACACACATAAAGGGGTTGTGAAACCCACGCTTGCACAAATTATCCCAAGTAAGACACCAGTTTTGAGCCACTAACCACATAAAGAAATTGCACTTGGGCCATGATCACTTGTGCCAAACTTGCTTCCACCAAGGGACCTCAATGTCCCCAAACAACTGTCTACCTAACTGCTTATAACCAGTTGCCACAGAGTACTTTCCAGACAAATTTGAACCATCCCAAGCCAAGACATCAGGGCCCCTCAAAGAATTACAAGCACAGGAAGCCAGAAGCTGGAACAGCTCCCGCCTATCCCCTGTAGGCCCTCCAGGTGGCCACTCAAAAGTATGCTTCCAGCGAAAACTTATAGCCATTCCACCATGCTGCGCCACCTTATAATGCTCCATAGTATCCCATTCAGCCACAACAAAAACATCACAAAGGGATTGGAGGTGAGGAAAAGAAGAGAGAATAGGAGGGTGACCATTGCAAGGATCAGACCAAAAAAGAGCTTGTGACCCCAAATAACAAATCCAAAAGAGTGCACCCTTAATCAACTGCTCCCCCACTTTCAAAGTCTGCCAAATCAGAGAACCACTCCCTTCCAGAGGATAGCGAGGAACCTCAAAAGAAGCAACAACTCGAAGATATTTATGGTTGAGAATACAAGCCCATAATTGATGTTGATTGGTGCACCATCTCCAATACAGCTTAGTAGCAAGAGCATTTCCATTCAAAACAGGAGAGCGTAAACCAAGACCACCCTCCTGCTTTGGTCTACACACGAATTCTCACTTAACAAGGCTCCATTTGGAAGACAACAAATTACCGCTCCAAAGAAATTGATGTGAAAGAGCATCAAATTCTTTAAGAAAATACATAGGATCCGATTGAACAAAGCACCTGTAGGTGGGGAGGGCCTAGATAACAAACTTGAGAAGAGTCACTCTAGCAGCAATAGACAACCAACGATGAGTCCAATGAGTAACCTTCCACCTGAGCTTATCAAGTAGCAGCTGTCAAGAGGACCTAGGTTGACGACCAACAGTAAGAGGAATACCCAAGTAGACAAAGGGAAAAGACCCAATTTCAAACCGCAAAATAGCAGCAATCTGTTGTTGGATGGCTTGAGGAGTATTAAAGAAGAATATAGAAAACTTCTGCTCATTGATTTTCTGGCCCAAAGCTGCAAGGTAGTCATCCAAAGCTTTCCTTAAGGATTTAGCCTTCCTAATACGAGTCAGTCCCATAAGAGAGGTGTTATCCACAAATTGGAGATGAGAAAGCGTTGGCAAGCCCATTCCCCACTGCCACCCATGAATCAAACCATGAGAAACCTGAGAATTAAGAAGTTGGCCCAGCCCCTCCACCATGATAATAAATAGATATGGTGAGAGCGGATCTCCCTAATGAAGGCCCCTAGTAGCCCCAAAAAGCTCAGAAGGTTCCTCATTCACAATAACCGAAAAGGAGGAAGAGGTCACACAGCTCAAAATCCAACTCACCCATTCAGAGGAAAAACCAAAAGCCAACAAAATCTTCTGAAGAAAGCTCCATTTAACCCTATCATAAGTTTTGGCCATATCCAACTTGATAAACATAGACCTATCTTGAGAGGTAGCCATGGAATAAATGACTTCAGACGCAACCACTACCCCATCCAAAATTTGACGACCAACCACAAAGCCGCCTTGCTCCTCAGAAATGATCACAGGCAAACAAGACTTGAGTCTTTCAGCAATCAACTTCGTAATAATCTTGTACACCACATTATAGAGTGCAATAGGTCTAAAGAGATCAAGCCTGTCAACCCCTTCCTTCTTAGGAATGAGAACTAGAAAAGTAGCATTCATGGCTCGAAGCATTTGATTACTATGAACAGACTCCCGAACCACCTCCAACAAATCCAGCTTCACAATGTCCCAGAACTCTTGAAAAAACTCAATTGGGAAACCATCAGGACCACAAGCTTTCCCCTTATTCATCCCAAACACCACCTCTTCAACCTCCGACAAAGTCACTAGGAGAATAAGAGAACCATTCAAATCATTAGAGATTAAAGAGGGAATGCAAGCTAGGATCCTATTCTCGTCAACCTCAGCAGGGAGTGAATCCTCAGTGAACAGATTAGAGTAGAACTGACGAGCCTCTCTAGACAAAGCTTGATGTGAAGAGATCGAAAGACCCTCATAGTTAACAAGAGAAGAAATAAAACACATATTACGACGAGCTTGCACCGAATGATGGAAAAAATAGTATTTTTGTAACCCTCTTAAAGCCAATCAATTCTAGCCTTTTGTTTCCCAAAAATCTCCTCACGAAGCTCCCACTCCTCCATCGACTTCAAAGTTCGGGCCTCAGCATGGCCAAGAGTCTTCGAGAATCCCAAATCTCGAATCTGGTAGGTAATAACAATAAGACGATCATGCGCCTCTTTTCCTAGCCCGAAAATTTCCAAAACACGACCTATTCCATCACTTAAGCTGATACTTAACGTATTGGAGCTTCTTAACCAAAGAATACATAGCGGTACCATATGCAAGAGCGCCATCTTGCGACCACTGAGCAATAAGATCACCCAAAGAAGGGTCACACAGCCACATAAACGGGAATTTGAAAGGAGGATTCTTTGGACTTGGGAAATCTGAAGTCGATAGTTTAATTGGCCAATGATTCGATCCACACCAGTCAAGAATCTCGCAGCAGATGACCAAGCTACCTCTAACCCAAGAGCAAGAGACAAGGAAATGATCAAGCCGTTGGGAAATCGCTTCAGGCCCACTTTGTCTATTATTCCAAGTGAAGATTCCATTAGAGGGTTTAACATTCACCAGAGCAAGAGAATCCACATTAGTCTGAAACAGATCTGAAGCAAGACCAACCCTAGGCAGCCCTCCCCTTTTTTCCTCCAAGTTCAACACCACATTAAAATCCCCAACTAAGATCCAAGGCAGAAAGGGTGCACAAGACCTAACATACCTTATATGATCCCAAAGCTGGGTTTTACCACGAATGTCAATCGGAGCATAAACATTACTAACCAAAATAATTTCCTCAAATTCCAAAACCAAAGCCACCACAGAAATAGCAAATTGGATTAAAATCCATCAACGAGGAACAACCTTACGAGGATCCCAAAAAAGAGCCAGACCCCCAGAGGTTCCCCTAGACCCAATACATTGACACTAACCAGAAAACCAAATGCGAGGGGCATGTTGAAGCATGAGGTCCACCCGAAGCTTAGTTTCCTAAACACAAACGATATTTGGAGAATGAACAACAATCAAATCTTGAACAGCCTTTTGACGGGAGGTGCTAATCAACCCCCTTGCATTCCATGAGAGAATAATCATGAGGAAGGTTGAGACAAGTGGGCCTCAAGGGTCTTAACAGAACCAGATTCCACCATCAAATCCCCGGTAGATTTAAGCTTGTCTGCATCCTTCTTATGACCAACTTTCAAAGAGTTGTCAAAATGCCCCTTCTTGAGAGGGCGTTGTAGAATCCCCAAAGCAAGAGACGCTCCCCTACCTTTACCTGAAGAGAACACTACCTTAGCTAGATCTGCTAAAACAATATCATCCTGCCTATCTACAGAGGCCCCAAGAGGCTCAGAAAACCCCTGCTCCAATGCCGAATAGATATTCTAAACAACAATTGCCTGCTCCAACCCTATATCCAACCCAACATCCATACTAGTGGCCCCAGTAGAAATCTCAACAGGAATGCCTTCCTCCACAGCCTAATTATCCAAAACCTCAAACCGATTGAAACCATGATCACTTTGTCTATCCTTATAGGCCCGCTTCTGACTCCTCCCTTTATTTTTTTGTTTAACAGGAATAAAGCCATCCTTATCAGGCCCACCCTCAACCATAAACGCCTTGCCTTTATTCCCCTTCTCCACTAGAGGCCCAGAAGAAGGCGAAGAAGAAGCCCTCGCCACTTTGGATGCTCAGGGACACTAGCGTTGAAGATGTCCATACTCATTACAAAAGCGACAATGAAAAGGAAGGGACTCATAATCCAGTGGTTGAATCCACAATGCAGAGACAATACAAATCTCCAAAGAATTTAGCGAAGGGTTATTTAAATCAATTTCAACACAAATGCGAGCATAAGAGAATACCTTTTTATCCAATGTATTTTGAACGATGGCACCCGGCTTCCCCAAAAAAGCGGCAATCTGGTGCAGAATATTCGGGTTTCAGCTATGATTTATATATAACGAATTTAATCTATAGCAATATTATTAATTTTTTTTTTAATAAACAATTTACAAGAGGAAACTTCTCTTAATAAATATGCAGGTTTTTTTTTTTTTTAAATTATACATTTCTGCATAATTTGTGTGTGGGTAAGGGGCTAGATTGAGGGTGGATGGTTGTGTGTACATGTGTGCATGCTTGCACACACATGAAGAGTTTATAAAATATGAACATTTTTAACATCGATTTGTAAGTGTTAGAGATCTATTTGAAAATGTTTTAACTTACTATTGTATGCAAGTGTGGATGTGTGGATGTGTGGATACGTGGATGGGTGATTGTGCACCATGTGCATGCATGAGCTTGTGCACACACAAAATATTTTATGCATGTGCATACAATCATGCATGCACGCACAAAGAGTTTATAATATGAACAATGTTGTTGAAATCCATTTATAAGTGGTTGAGATCTATTTATACAAGTATGTGTATGAAAAAAATGTGTTTTGAATCCTATTTACTATTGTGCATGAGTGTGGGTGTGTACATGCATGTGTGTGTGTTCGCCTACACACATGCACTACACAAATAAAGAATCAACAACTTTTTAAACATCCATTTATAAGTTTTTAAAATCTAATAAGTTCATAGTATAAACATATTTATTATTTAATATAATTCTTCATGATATATAATATCATTCAAATCCACAAAATAATTTCTACAATGCACACTTATGAAAAGAAAATTTAGTAATTCGCAAAAGATTGCATATAAGTACAAGAATGATGAAAAAAAAATTAAAACCTTTTTTTAAATATTTCCATTTAAATATATATATATATTCATCTTTATTATTGCAAAAACAATATATCCCATTTGTTTCATAACTATAGAGCCAAATAGGGAGTTTGTTGTATCTCAAAAAATCAACATAATTTATTTGTGTTTTATTAATTTTCATGATGAGAGTGATATTAATACTAAACATGTGATTGAATTGGTGCGCTTACCTTGTGGTGCAATGTCACGTGGAATTTTCTTATGGTATTTCTAGTAGGTTTCGAGGCTTGTTCAACCCACCTTGGCTTTCTCCATTTTCTCCAATCCCTTTTGATTTGACCCTTCCTCCATTCCCCACATTTCCTCCCTTCTTACCCCCAAAGTTGTTCCTTCTCTTTTTGATATCCTTAAATTGTCACTATCTACTAAGGAATCATGTTTCATCTCCAAATAAATTGTGTTCCCCTCATGGAGGTCCTTGCCAAAAATTTGGTGCATTCTATCAACATTTCTCAAATAACCCTAATAAGAAAATTTATTGACCTTTGACCCACTTTGAACTCTCTTAAAAAATGGATTGATATTGTTTGGAACCATAAGCTCTTGGGCTCATATTAGCTCCACATTTGCAATAAGGGTTTTCTCTATCATTTTTCATTCTCAAGAAAATATTTTATTCTTGTCATCCTTTATTCTCAAGAAAATAGGGATGTGATTTCCCAAGGTGGATTGCAGTTCATGTGCTCGTGTTCCATGTTCTTAAATTATTGTTCGTCGTCCTTTGATCTACAACAAGAAACCCTTATGAAGGTCTTAACTTTGGTCAAACTACCTTTTGTTTCATTTCATTTATGGAATAAGCATTATCTAGAGATCATTTGTAACTCATGGTGCTTCTTAGACTAGGTTCCACATAAATCCCATATTGCCTATTGTGCTTGTGTTTGTTTCATCATTGATCTAGAGAAAGGTCTCTTAGATGCCATTGACATCTAAATTATGGATTAGGTGCCTTCCATTTAAATTCCTAGATGGTACTCTCATGTCCATTTTGCCAAGAAATGTCCAAGCTCAACAAAACAATATCATATTTCACCCTGAAAAGGTTATCAAGACCCTAAAAGGAAAAGGCAAAAAAAAATCAACAATCAACTCAAATGGAGAACTCTAATCCTTTCTCTACCCTTCAAATTATGAATTTTGAGGATACTAGGAAAGGTGTAAAGCTACAATTGAATCCAAATTCAACCCTTCATGTAGAACCCATGCAACCAAAGGAGGCATCTTTGGAAAAAGGGAAAATTATTCACATTCCTGATGAAATTCCTCCAATTGAAATACCTAGTTTTTTGTAATGTCCCTTGCTAATTATGATGTAATTTTTTCAGTTTGTTGCCTTGGACATTTCGTCAAACACTTGTCCTGTAATTGTTGTATGTTGTTTTCTTTTGTATGTTTGATGCATTCAATGGTGTCAAGTGCATAAATGCATAAAGGTTGTATCTAAACTTGCTAATGACTAAAATGATAAGCAACCTAACAATTGCACATCTACAACAAGGACATTATGACAAACACTTAGCATGCCATCATTGAACACCTACAACATGTAGACATTTTTACAAACATTTAATATTTAAACTACCCACTTCAATATGCAACTACAACAACTAGCATTTTAGCAAACACTTTAAATGCAATCCCTGATCTCCAATGTATTGCAAATATATAGTATGAAGACTTCAATTGATTCAAACTCTTGCTAATCCCTTATAACAGATCTTTCTCAATAAGGACAATATACATAATGCAGATTTATTCTATAATGCAGTGATATGATGAAGTCTAAGATATTTTGTATGAAGATAATCACACACTGTTCTGCTGATAGCAACTCTATGACCATAAACCATAGGAAAATATAAATGCAATGATTACAACTACATGAACCTAGAAACTACTTCTTTATTTGACCACGACCTTCAGCATTACCAAATTGTGTCCTTTATGAGCTAGGCAGAGATCTCCAGTGTGGTTCCTTCTAGAAAACACCAAACTTGTCTCATTCGATGGTGGCCTCCAAATAAATTCAATTATTCATTTATCAAGTCCCCACGTCAATCGTAATTGTCTTATTCACCACCTCTTATAAGCTCAATTCTGATTTTCAACTCCAACAAAGTAAATCGATTTATATTTGTTGTCAAGTAGCACCCAATAAATTCAATAAGAAGTGATTCTCTTTGTTTTGTCTCCTAGCGACTGGGATTTGTCTTTATTTGATTTTGATTTTTCCTTTACCATCGAACTACCAGCAGCTTCTTGTCTTTTCTGTATATTTTGACTTTTCTAAGGGAAGACGTCCTCCTTTAGGTATAATTTTGATTCCTTATATTGCTTTAGGCAATTCTCAAACTTTGTCTTATTTGTCAGGCTTGCCTACCACTACAGTCCACAACTGCGCCACATCCTCTCAAGCAGAATGAAATAGGATGATTTCCCACTTATTTCAAATATGCCACAAAATAGAGAATTTTCCTCCAATAAAAATCGATTTTCCAAATATGCAGAATAATTTTTAAAATCTGCAAATTGTATTCTTCAAAAATTTGGAACTTTTTCCTTTAAATCGAATTTTCCAATCTACTCCAAATTTTGGTCAAGGACCATTAAAATTTGGAATGAATACCCAGACAAAAATAAATCCTTATTAAGCGAAAATGCAACAATACAACAGTTGTTGCAGATGGAATAAGCAAACCAATGAAAAGTAGTAATTGCAACAATACCTCAACTGATACAATTATGCAAACCTCTCAAAATTGAAATAATACATCAACTATTGCACTTATTATTTAGAATTGCAATAATACAATAGCTATTGCAATTGATCAAACCTTTGATGAATCACTTGTAGAAACCCTAGATGTATTCCTCAACAATTCTAGCTAGTGTTTATCTTCCACAACTGAACTTGGCACTCTAGAGTCTTCAAATCCTCAAGCAAGCAAAGCATTCACGCTTTCTTACCAAATTGGTAATGAGAAATGAAATCCAAATCAAGCATGCCCAAATGCTAAGCCAACAACTCCTTATATAGATTCCTCATTGACTTTTCAAGAAGCGTCTAGAAATAATATTATTTTATTCACTTAAGTGACTTTATGATAAAATATTTATTTTAAGTGGCTTTATTAAATTAATTAAATATAAAGTCATCTTTTAATTTCACTTTGTTGAAATAACTTTATAAATAATTAATTTAATACTTTATCTCTTTATTTCTCTTGTTTAGCTTTCGAGAATAAATAAAAGCTAAACACTCCTCAAGGTGGCTATCGAAAAGAGGACATGGCATTTACAAATGTCGGCCCTCAATTTCCAACAATATTCCTTTAGTCAATGTGTTAAGAATACAATAAAGATCGGTATGCAAAGTAATAGGCATCCACCTTTTCTAAGGTAAAACACAAATGCCATTCCAAAATCCAAGGAGATGAGCACTCCTTCAATGATTAACTACAAGGGCAACAAAAAATCTAATAGAGAATCTCACTCATATGAGAAAAAAAAAAATTGCCTCTAAGACAAGCTACTATAGAGGATTTATCAATTTCAAAGAAGCCTACCAAAAACTCCTAGATTTTTAGGGGACTTAGAAGTCATCTAAAACAAAGCACCCTTTTTTTATCAAAGAACATCATCTTGGCACTCTAGCTATTTGAAAATCCAAGTTAGATTCTCCTACAATCTCTAGGACCATAAGCTCCATCTAGAAAAATTATGTTGTCTATTCACTAAAACTATAGGAGCTTCTAGAGGTCTTTCCACTACTTGGTCTAAGGAGAATCTTTGCATAGTAGGTTGCATTAATTTTGCTAGTAACTGAATCTAATACCCCCAACCTTTATCAACATCTATACCCCTAATTTTCCCATTTTTAAAAATTAATGTTGGAATCTCTTAAGGAGCATGTGGAATATGTTAAACATTAAAATATCATTTCAAGGGAGATTTCAACCTTCTAAATATTTCTAAATGAGTGTACATTTTCAATTCCTCTAACCACCTAGGCATCCCTCATAATAGGGAAATACACATGAACCAACAAAAAATCTTGCACGTACTTTATTACAAAAGACTTGATATATTATTGGTTGATAAAGAGCTTGTTTCTTTCACAAAATATTCTCTAGCATTTTGCTCAATGCTATCATTGATCATAAACTTGCATTTCTCTTCTCTGGGTCTAGTTAAACTGTTTACTTAGGTTCTTTTCAAATTTAACCCTTCTTGGTGTTCTTCCAATTCATTTTCCTTGAAGATAACAACAATCTTCTTGGGAAACCTTCCCCTTCCCTTAAACCGAAGGAAAATGGAAAACCACAATTCACAAGTTCAAACTAGAAATTTTATCTTGGCTTAAAAATCAAAATTAAAACTAATCAATGAAAGGGAAGACACTCAACGTTATATTAAAGGTTTTTCAAATGTTGAAAGATCTTATGAAGAAAAAGATAGAGCTTAAGAGGATTTTATCCCAAAAAAACATTTAGAAAATGTTAAGCTCAAGAAACAATACTAGAGACTCACAAAATATATAAATTAGCTAAAAGGAGTCGAAAACACAAAGTTCTTCCACCTCAAAGCCCACCAAACGTGTTAATGCAACTTTATTAATGAATTTATTTAGGATAATGCTTTGATGGTTTCTAATTTTGATGAAATTAAACTTCTTGTTCATTCCCACTTTCAAAATCTATATTTTTGTGAGGAGGGTAAGATTCAAGCTCAATCCAAACTTCTTGCCAAACATTAATGATAGTCTAACTAAACACATTTATCTTGATGAGTTACATGTTATTGTTTTGTCTCTAAAAAGGGATAGGGCTATTGGTCATCAAGGGTTCACAAATAAGTTTTACCAACAATTTTGGGATATCATTTTTATTCATCTTGCTTTGTAAAGCATACCAAATTCCAAGGTTATCATTTGGGGGTTATCATCTCCTCCTTGGCCTAATTCCCACTTTCAAAATCTATATTCTTGTGAGGAGGGTTAAGATTCAAGCTCAATCCAAACTTCTTGCCAAACATTAATGATAGTCTAACTAAACACATTTATCTTGATGAGTTACATGTTATTGTTTTGTCTCTAAAAATGGATAGGGCTATTGGTCATCAAGGGTTCACAAATAAGTTTTACCAACAATTTTGGGATATCATTTTTATTCATCTTGCTTTGTAAAGCATACCAAATTCCAAGGTTATCATTTGGGGGTTATCATCTCCTCCTTGGCCTAATTCCCACTTTCAAAATCTATATTCTTGTGAGGAGGGTAAGATTCAAGCTCAATCCAAACTTCTTGCCAAACATTAATGATAGTCTAACTAAACACATTTCTCTTGATGAGTTACATGTTATTGTTTTGTCTCTAAAAAGGGATAGGGCTATTGGTCATCAAGGGTTCACAAATAAGTTTTACCAACAATTTTGGGATATCACTTTTATTCATCTTGCTTTGTAAAGCATACCAAATCCCAAGGTTATCATTTGGGGGTTATCATCTCCTCCTTGGCCTAATTCCCACTTTCAAAATCTATATTCTTGTGAGGATGGTAAGATTCAAGCTCAATCCAAACTTCTTGCCAAACATTAATGATAGTCTAACTAAACACATTTCTCTTGATGAGTTACATGTTATTGTTTTGTCTCTAAAAAGGGATAGGGCTATTGGTCATCGGGGGTTCACAAATAAGTTTTATCAACAATTTTGGGATATCATTTTTATTCATCTTGCTTTGTAAAGCATACCAAATTCCAAGGTTATCATTTGGGGGTTATCATCTCCTCCTTGGCCTAATCCCTCCCTTCCCAAAAAAAAAAACCCTAGTATAGCAAATTTAGATCCATCTTTGTTTTTAAGTTTTTCTATAAAATCCTTACCAAAATCATGTCAGTTGCCTTGAATCCATTTTCGATTAGTTGATTTGTGAGGAGAAATGTAATTTCAACCTTGCCAAGCAAACCCATGGGAAATGTAATATTGTTGATGAAGACCTTCAATCAAGAAAGCAAAAAAAATGGCATTGTTATTAATGCCCTATTCGCCAGATCTGAACTTCAAACCCCAAATTGCAACTATGTCAAATGATTTCCAAATCAGATGAATGAAAGCTAATCTTGATTTTTTTGAGCCTTTTGGATGTGTTTGAACGATAAAAAATGCCGACAATATATCCAAAATTGTTATAATCACCCAAATCTTATAAACACATGCAAAATGAAAAGGTTAGCATATCTTCATAAACCTTTTATGATTCTCTAGATTGTTCAAAATGCAGAAGAAGAGCATACAAGATCTTACATGAAAAACTCAAACTCTCAATTAGGAATTTATGAACTCAGAATTCTCAAAACATAATGTTAGAAATCTAAAATAGATTGATAACCCAAAGAATTTTATAAGATAAATTGTAAGCTACATAAACTGATCCTTTGAGATATATGAAATATCAAAATGATAGTAATGCATTAAGAGCTTTCAAAATGCATTCAAGTATGTATATAAATACAAGCTAGGTAGTAACTTTATATAGAATGAAAAAGAGGATTGAGTTGGCAAATCAACCAATAGGAAGTAACCACCAATAACCACCACTATTAAATAAAGTGATGAAAATAGTAAATGCTCTACCCTTTCAAGATGAGGATACCTCATCACCTTATCTCCTAGTTCTTAAATAATAAACTCACTTTATTATCCTAAGAAAGCTTAATATAAGTGTAAGAAAAACCCAACTAAGGGAAAATAAATTAACCCTGTAGGACAAATAAATTATTATCTATGAAGTCATGCACCCCTTCCCAACCATAATAGTGTTGAATGCATGTGGTTGATCCCTTGACAAAACCACTACTATCTACACCAACTATAATGACTCACTTGAATCTTGTTCATTGATGGAAAAATTGATTCCCTCACTAAAGAATAGGAAAAAGAGAGCCCTTGCCTAATCTCTCAATGATTGAATATCCCCTAATATCTAGGAACTATCATTTTTTCATTCATTATAGGCATGTGAGGTGATACTAATTAAACAAAGTACCACCAATAATTAAAATCAAATCGGTATGTGAGAAAGTTTAACCAAGCATTTTTCCACCTAAATATCTAGATCTATCTTGATATATTTATTTAGATACAACACCTTCCCCTTGTTACTATATTAGTGACAAGTGAGGTTGATGAGCATTTGAAACATCCATGGATAGTTTTGAGAGTTAATAGTCACCATACTATCTAGCCAAGAAGAGGAGCCCCCCTTATTATAGATAGGTGATTTGATTTGTGATCTATATTACATGTGTAATAAAAATTTGCCAACTATACCATCCTCCCATCCACTAACAACAATTTAAGGTAGGGAACTTTGTTAGCTTTACCATCTAATAGGAGTGACCCAACCACCAATAGAAAGGTAGGGAACTTTGTGTTTGGCCTTTGGGTCCCACTTCTACTATTAAAAGTGAATTCGATATAGCTAGAATAGAAAGTGAAATCTTTAACTTTAACTACATAAGTAAAGGAGAGAACAAATGAAAATTCAACAATCTCCTAGAGTGTTGAGTGGGTTAGGTTTATATGTTGTTCCCAATACAATGCAAAAGCCCACACCTTCAATGACTACTAGATCCAATATAGATCACATCCCTCACAACCACAGTTATACAGGCAAGTGATCAAGTGATGTAGAGCTAAGAATTTTAAAATTCATAGCTCAATGAAACAATCCATCCAATTTCCATTAAATGAAAGATGACCCTAACCCTAGATCAACCTCCTATTATATACTAAGAGAATGAATTCCTAAAGTATATAAATGTGGATTAAAATCCATAATAAATAAACATTGATCATATGCACTTGCTTTGGCAAGGGAGCCATCCTACAACTAGCTTTCCCATGAATTAGTACTAGAATTATTGGGATATTATCTACTCATATTATAAATAAACCAATTGGTATCAATTATTTGTATGCAACACAAATGGCCCTACCTTTCTATAGTTGAATTGGCACATTCTTTGTCATTCTAGACCATGTATCCAACACCGAAATGTGGGCTATACAATTAACACATTAACAATTTCAAGATTAATGACTAGTGACTTCTTCGAGAAGTAAACCTTGATGATAGGACTCTCACCCAACTTAGTTCGAAAGAAGGTAACTTGTCTTCTCCAACCTTGCCAGATCGGATTGATCAAGCATTTTTTACATTTTGAGTTCAGTTCAATTTGAACAGATAAAAAGCAATGTTTAAGTCAAAACTCAATCGAGCATCAGGTATCTTCAAATCTTCTTTCATTGTTGAGTGGCCAGGGAAGGAAAGGTATTTGAATGTGGGTCCAAAGACAATGAAAACTATTCAGGCAATACTATGCTTAGACACGAACTATTTGATTCAATGTGATGAACTTATAAAGAAATCCAAAATTGTAAGTAGCTCAACAATATTGGATAGGCCACTAAGGCAATTATTCTTCTAAACTGATGGTGGATTTACCAAAAATTATAGTTTTAGATGATTTAGGCAACTCTAATTGTGTGTGAAATGAGTTCTTGAAGTGCATGCGAAGCTAATTGATCAAGATTTCTAAGGGTAGATATCATACTACATGAGGGAATTTGGTTTCGAAGGAGAAAACGCCTAGGAGTGACTAGATCTTTTACTTATTTCATGATCTATGCTTCTGGTCATTTTGTTTCAATGAGCACATCTTTGTTGATAATAGTGTGTTGTTTAAGTGAAATCTCATCGATTCTCTCTAGTACTTTTGGCGGGAGAAAAGGATTTGAACTAAAAGGCCCATACACAATTGGGTCCCTTCCTAGTCCAAAATATCTACTAGTTGCCTTGAATTGAATAGAAAGTGCTAAATAAAACTAAATAAAATAATTTTATCCTTTGTATACTTGAATGAATTATAGGGAATAAATAAATAAGCTATTCAATCTAGAGATTTTGTTTTTACATATTGGTTGGCTCACAACAACTGTGAACTAATTGTTTAGTCTATTGCCTAAGCTTTGTGACGTATTGTCTATGAAGCCAACAGAAATGCATATTTGACTGTATTTATTAATTAATTGAAAATCAAAATAGAACTCATTTTTTAATTTTCAATTAATTAATCAAATGTGCATTCTATTAACTGGGTAGACGTCGCCAGCTTGTGATAGAGATGGTAGTTATAGATATGTAGCAAAAGATAGTTCTATTCAGATGTTACTTCCTTCGATCATAGGAATAAATTGTGACCTTGATAGCATGGAGAAGCTCCTCCCAATCATAAACCATGGGTGGGCAAAGGATGTTTATGGGGTCAAAGACCAAGGTCAAATCATAGATGCAAGAGATATGGCACATGCTAGCCCTAAAATTGGCATGAGATGAAGTGATGATCGAGGTGGTGTAGAAGGGATCTTTTATTTAGATATGTTGTATACTGAGTACATGTATTGATATTGCCCTGTGCCATTTTGCTAGTCATATTGGTCGTGCTAGTGTATTGATATCCATTCATGCCAAAGATGGTAGGGATCTTTCACGTATTGGTACAATCCAAGGCTAGGAAGTAATGGTCATGCTAGTGTACTTATTATGTCATTACATGCTACCAAATCTATACAAGTCCCTAATAACATTTTTTGGATCAAAAAGGTTTGAAAGTGTCTTGCAAGTCATATTGTTCTGACTATATGTTTTGATATCTTAAGTTATGTTAATAGAGGGAATTAAATTTTTTTTTAATATATATATATTGAGAATGTGCAAGTTACAAAGTATGATATGCAATAAAAAAAACTGCAGAAAAGAACTATACACAAGGCATTAAAATACAAACAGCAAGAACACCTTGTTGAAAGGGCATGAGAACGCCAACTACCTCCAACAGGTCAAGCAGATTACAACCAATTACCAACTGATTACAACAAATCATTGAAGTGAACCATAACCATGAATCTTCTTTCCATATAATTGTAGAAGTAACAAAGTTGAGCAAGATGTAAGAGGCATGTATGCAAAACAATCTCCAAACATGGTGCATGTATGTAGAAAGATAAACCATTTGTTTGTTGCAACAACCAAGGCCATTATGGAAAATACTCTGAAAATATAACTAAAATGGGTAACTGATGAAAAGTACAAAAAGCTACCCAAGAAGAGCCAACAACAATCCCAAGAATTAAATTGTAGTACAAGGACAAAAATCAATCTTTAAGGTAGGACCTTAGGCCTTGAGCTATGACAACCTTCTTTTTGTTGAGCAGAAGCTTAATTTGGTTTTTGATTTGTTGGATTTGGAAATCAACCTTTAGATTCTTCTCAGCCTCAACCGGTAATTGTGAAAAAAGTGAAATCAAACAATAGAAAATGACATGTCTAACTCCATTTGCAATGATATTAGCATGTAACCCCACATCAAGAAGGGCTTTTTTCCAATTTACTTTATGTTCAAAGATAGCTAGTAGATCATTAAAAATAGCATACCATTGCTTTTTAACAAATTGACAACCCCAAAAGATATGCCATATAGTTTCTTCTTTTGACAAAATGAACAATTAATTGATTGGAACATCAAACATTTCAATCTATCCACAATGGGCACCTTGCAATGTAAAAGCTTCCAAGCAATTAATTGACCATTTGCATTAACTTTTGATTTCCAAATATGGGTAGAAAGCTTTGCCCAAATTTTTTCATTGAATCTGTTATTACATTTGGAGTTCAATCAAAATCTTAATGGCATGTTTGGAAGCAGCTGCAAAAAAATTAAAGGAAAATTAAAGAAAGGATATGATGACATCCATAGCCAATCCTTGTAGAAGTTGCACTAAATAGGGGTACATAACTTCATTGACAACTCTAGCGAAACCAAGGACTGCACAAAGATCAAAAACACTTTGTCTTTATTGCTAAGATTAAATTTAGCTTTAAAAAAATCCCATGATAGCTAGTTCATAGTATCAAAATCCCAAAGATATCCAATATTACGAACTCTTTTTCATAACCGCAAGTAAGATTGTTTAGGAAAGCTTAAAGCAAGAGGCTAGTCCTAGTAAAGAATGTGCTTGTTCCACCAAATGGATGAAGTAGAGAAACTAAACCCATGTTGAAGTGAGTTATTCCTCCAATTTAAAAGATAACAATTATGTTGCCAAACCTTCCATATAGACTAGAGAGGGGAAGAAGCCTTTATTGAATAAAAGGAAGCATGCAAAATTTTATCAAGCCAACACACGTGCAACCACTTGCCCTTGACAAAGGCAAGGCTAATGCAATTCCGTATAAGAATCTTCCATGTCTATCATAAGCATGAATGGTCCACATAACACTCATGAGATCTACTTGGTGCCCACATGGGTGAAGCATTAGGACCTCTAAATGGTTACCCATCCCAATACTACTCAAGGTTTTTTCATGATGGGGCATTAGTTTCTAATTTAATAATTATGTGGCAAAAGCAATTATTATTCCTTATATTTTAACTAATATAAGGCAAGAAAGATGTGTATTTCATAAAGATGTGTATTTCATATACAATTCTATCGTGTCCTATTAATCCAAAATATTTTCATTTCTAAACTATAAGACTAAAATATAACAGTTATATGATGTTTTGTCGAAATTCAATTGTATAGTTTTTGAGTCAATCTTTATCAATCCATATTTCACTTAGTGGTCATTACATCTAGGTGATACTAGCAAGGGTGAAGCATCAAGACCTCTAGGAGGTCACACATCCCAATATCATTCTAAATCAGATGTGCTTAACCATCTAGTTCCCCCATTTGCAAAACCTAGAGAATGAAATCGAAGGCCCCTATCCATATCTCTAATAATCAATTGTCAAGATTTCCTCCAAAGTTTATAGGTTACAAATATAAGAGGGAGGTTGCATAAACATTCTCTTTCCACTCCGATTACCTTTTAGTTAACACCACCCATCACATCAACAATAACCTTAGGGAAATTTACCTATATAATAGGGTAATTATCACACTTATAATGTGTGGATAGATACTCATCTATATTAATATCCTAAGCCAACACATGTTACATGTATATATGATCATCATAGCTAGGAAGCTTTACAATGATGATTTATAAAGCCCAACAATTGGTGAAGGTTTTGTGATTGGGGTTGCAAGCTAAGTGGGCTTGATATTAGGGGAGACTCCATAGTTAAACTCATTTGAATCAAAATAGTACTAGGATGGTTAACCTCTCAAGAGGTCTCAATATTTCACCCTTAAGAGCATCATCTAGATGCAGTGAGTGTTAGGTGGACCATTCATGTTCATAAGCTGGACTTTTGTGAATTACTACTCATGAAATATGGGTTGACAAAGATTGACTCAAAAACTATGCATTGAAATCTTGATAAAATATCATATAATTTGATACATTGTGAAAACACCTCCTAAATGAAGAAATATGAAGTGTTTAAAATTTGCAACTAGTTGCGAGTATTATAAAGAATAAAGAAAACATCCAAAAGTATTGGTCCTAGATTCTCACATATATTTTGCTTAAATTTCATAACATTAAGAGCAACCTAAGGATATCCCAACAATTGGTACTCCCCAAAATTACCATTAAGCTCTTATTTACTCAAAATATATAGAAACAAACTAATGTCAAACAAATGTATAGGGCCAACAAAAGCTTAGGAGGAATTTTGCATTCATTATTAAATTAATAATAGCATAATCAATGTACAAGATCTTTACCAAGAAAATAACCTACAAGTAGTTTTAAACATAAAAGTAACCATGTACATCCATAGTTAAGTGTATAATAAACATCATTAATAACAACAAAGTTGAGGATAGATGTTCATAGCTGTAAATAATTTGTAGATTATGTATAGCTCTCCTCACCATGGCATACCTCTATGAAGGTGGTTTTGGAAAAGAAGTAATCCTAGTGTTGATCTCATTTGCCAAAATCACTATCCACTCACTCACATTGTTATGTATTAGAGTTTATTGGTATAAGGTGCAAATCAAACACACAAATATAAAATAATATAAAAATACTCAATCATACAAATACAAAAAGATATAAACATTTATGGTAAGTACCTTTGATATAAGATCTATAGCTTTACAAAAAATATCTACAAAGAGTATGGAAAGAATTTCAAGTTATGCATCGAAGAGAAAAACAATGAGCTACAATAACTAAAAGAAGCTCCATGACCCATCAAACCTGATCAAATATTAGTGACATTAAGAGTAAAACTATGAAAGATACAAGCAAGAAAATACATCAAAACATCAAACCTATATGTTTGGTTATGGATTATAGAAAAATATACATCTACATAAGTAAGAAAATTAAAATTCATGTCCTCATCTCTCTATCCAAAATTACAAAAATGAGCTTTGCAGCTTGCAAATAAATACAACTAACTTATAAATTAGTTCAATAAACAATAAATTATAAGCAAGTATTAAATACAGTATAAAACTAAGGCACATGATAAATTCAAAAGAAGTAAAGAAAAAATTCAAAATATAAATAATAGTATAAAGATAAACCATAACATCAAAACCATCCATAAAATTATTCTCCTTCAATGAGGATAATTTTAATAAATGAGATTAGATTTTTATGTTGGAACTCTAACCAACAAAATATATTTACCTGTTCTTAATGATGTACTAAAACATTCTCCACATCTCCATTCACACATTGACCTAGCAAGAAAAACATTGATCAAAATAGGCCTTAAAACATAATAACCAAACAAAGACAGCAACAAAGTCCAACCAAAAGGAGCATTGAACTCAATACTTAACTTACAAAAGGACTGAAGTAAACCACATATATAGTTTCTAGAAATTTCTAGATTTAATATGCAATCTCAAATAGATAAATCAATTATTTTTATAAATCTAGTCTGCAATGCACGTTGTTCATTTAAAGATGATGCTGAAAATAAAATCTCTCGAGATTTTGCCAACACTTAAGCCAAAAATATTTAGAAATTATCTAAAGTTTAATGTAAAAACTAATTTCCCTATTTATTCTAATACTAAGCAAATAAATGCTTAGAATATATTTAATAACATGGCAATAGTTTAATCTTAAAAAAATCATTATAAAAGATTGTAGAATTCTAAATAGAAGGGAGTATGTTGTCGCTGTAATTCTATTGAGCTAAGTCAACAATTCAGGTATAGAGGTTTGGGTATGCAAGTATGACAATTTTATTTTAATTTTTGAGGGGGAAGCAAGCAATGAGGTTCACCCTAGATATGAAAAAACATATAAAATCATAAATATCTACATCTTTACATCCTAAAATAATAATAAACTTCAAGATACCAAATGGCATGCATATGATATACTAACAGAATGAATTACCATATAGATTATATAATACGGTAAGTACATATTTAACTTCAAATAACCCCAAAAATGTAACTGTAACCTCTAAAGCAGAAAACATAAATAAATACATTAAAAAATGTTAATAAATGTAAATTCAAACTTGAGGCTAGATAAATACATTGTGAATAATTAAAATTAATTGCCTTCAAAGAAAAGATTAAAATTATAACCCCCAACAATTTTACAAATCTCCAAAACTTTTTTAAGGAAAGATTAAAGTGAAGACAGTAGCAACATCAACTATAATAACACTACAACCATTTTTTACACACATACTCGTCGGCCATCATTGGAGGGAGGAGGAGGACCCAGTGAATGGTCTGCCTACCATATTTTTCTCAGCTTCACAAATATAACAGTGCTGTTTGTTAAATTAATAATAATAATAATAATAATAAATTAAATAAATAAATAAAGCATGGCCCAGTTTACCTCAGGTTTGCCCTAGGCATAGCAGATTGCACACGGTTTTGCCCAGGCATGCCAGCTCAACCGGCTGGGCTCTGCAGAGCCCTGTGTGCACCCAGCACCGAATACCCAAATAGGGTATGAACCAAACCTGGACCCAGGAACTAATCTGACAGAACTGATACCCTGGATATTAAGAATGCGAAAACTAGCACATAATAGCATTTAGGATAGAGAAGAATAGCTCTGGCTCTGGATTTATTTTGGAAACTACTCTCTATCAGAATACCAAAAAAATTATCACTTAGATAACAGAGCCACAAAAATGTGGAAATGCCTTTTTAATTAGAAAATGTACCTTAAATTGTTCAAGAGACCACAAAATGACACCATTTGAATGCATAATTAGTACTGTTAAAGACTACCTATTTGTTAGTTCTAACGAACAATTCCCAAAAAGTTCTACAGTACACGCAAAATTTATATTCATTTGCTATAGTTTGTTCTATTTTTCTGTTCTTTATGGAGGTGACCCGGCTGACGACAATGTTAAACAAGAAGACTTAAGGTTATGTCCTTTAGAGGCTGCTAGGCAGCACCATGCAGGAATGCACGAATCTATCAGAAATTAAAGGTAAATACGTTTACTAGAGAAAAATTTATATTCTAAATCCTTTCAAGGGATAAGCAGAGCAACATTTCTTCGGCGATTACATGAATATGCTTTTAGTAGAGAATAAAAATAACTCTAGAAGGCTAATCTATTCCGATTTAAATGCCCTGCTATCTGTACAACTAGGGTTTGGTTCTTTGAAATTAATACTTATTATCCTAACAATTTATAAGAAAACAAAATAAAGCCTTCATTGCTTACATAAAAACCTAGCGAAAACATTTATAATACCTCTGTGAATTTTAATGGACAGAGTAGCATACGATTTGTAAATTTAACGAATACATTACGCATCCAAAACTTCCCCAGAAATAAAGATAGCTTTGCGAATCAAATAAATGTACAAACCTCCATTAAAAATTCAGTAAAAAGACCAGTCAGAAAACTCATCACTTGCTAGGATTAAAGCGGAACAAACATTGAGCACATACCAAACGATTACAGCGCTGCACATTCACCCCGCGGCACTTCAGTTTGTGTGCCCTGCGCTAAACGCCATGGCTAAACCCTAAAGAAAGCAGAAGAGGAAAATATCGCACTTGGAAGATTGATTTTTAAAAAGCACTCACGTGTTGAAATATACCAAACGGCACCGCTCCTAGCCAGCTCATCGCAAGGGTTTGAAATTTTGAATACTTGGTCTTATATGGACGTTGTCATAACTGTTCTGCAGATACTATATATGCAAGTTTTTTCAATTACTTTGTATAGTTTGAATTTTTTTTCTTATATAGTTTAGAATGTACAAAAATTTGTTTGGTATCACAAAATTTATTAAATTTTAATTACTTATATTGTATTTATTATATATTATATTGTTCTTAGATTTTTATGATATTTAAATCAATCTTAATATTTATAATAAAAAATAATTAGAGTGTAGAATTTCTACCTCTATTCACAGTGTTCATTATTTATTTTTCATAATTTTTTAATCTTGTTCACAAGTAAATTTGTAAAGAATCAAACTTCCTACCTTCACTCTTTTATCCAATCCCTTGATCAATATTAATAATCCTTTATGCATGACAATTACATATGACAACTCTTCACCAATATAAAAATTAATCTAATATTTATGATTGTTGGGTATCTAAAGGTTGATATCTCTTCACAAATATAAAAAATAATCTAATATTTGTTGAACATTATTGAAGCATTTTATATTAATTTAAATGTGTAATACACAAAATAGTAAAAGATAGTCATAATATGTTTCATATTTGTATCCAAAACTAAAATGTATGTGACATTAAACTGTAATGAGTGTTTCATAGAAGAATTATAGGTGAAGATGTACATCAATTATATAAAATTATTGTTCCAAAGAATTAAGTATTTTTTCCTGAGCTTTCCATTTTAATAATTTTTTTCTTGTTTTTAAATTTTCATAGTAGTCATATAAAAATGGTAGAAAAATTCTTAGTCCATCTAATAATTTAACACATGATATATAGCCAAAATTGTCAACCTTGCCCATTCTCTTTGTCTTATATTAATTGTTGCTTTGGGAAGAGTCAATCTTTGTGATTTGTGTGTTGTTAGTGCTCAAGATAATTGTAAAGGTGGTTGACATGCATGTCCCCTTTGTATTGGTGTAATTGAACTCATATTTGGAGATGTATCTTTGAATAGTATTCTAGAGTAATTGTCAAATTCTACCAAAACATATTTTGGTACTTGAGGGGTACTTCCAAGTTTGTAATTTATATTTCAAATATAACATAAAGCTTCATTTGTAAGACCTAATTATATCCATGAATTAGAGTTTAGCATGATCCTTGCATCCTTAGCAAATTAAAGTTATCATCAATTTCATCCTTCGACATCTTGATGGATTGGTACTCCATTCTTTAGTTGCAATGGTATAAGCTACCAATCTTTTCAATGAACATAGTTTAATTTTGTTATGATTATATACATTATCATTATTGCAAATAGATTAATATTACTATCAAAGTCTTCCCTAACGATTGAATCTAATATAATACCAGTTCTTCTTGTCAATAATTCTCTTGATCATTAATTCTTAAATGTACATCTCTAATATTTGTGATTAGTTTATGAAATGTTGGTTTGTCCTCACTTTCACCTTCCTTTCTAAATTCCTTATCCAAAATAACAGCTATTTCAAATTCTTCCTATAGTAAGATTACATATTTGTTACTATCATATGGTGACTTATTGCTAATAGGAAACACCTAAATGTCCTACCAAAATGATTGATCTTCCTCCAAAACTCAAGTTTATTCTTTTAGGAAAGACTTGGCAAAGTTATAAATCTAGATATTTTGTGAAAAAAATCCAATGAAGCTCATTTCATTAATCAATGTGTATTTTATATGTTGGATATCTTCTTGGAAACTTGTGAGTCTTATTCCTTCTAATTCAACAAAATCTAAAAGTGGAATTCTTGGTGTTAAATGAATTATTGTTGCATCAATACTTAAAGTTGTAGCTTTAATTGGTGCAAGAAATAATAGGGGGTAATATTGTGGTGTTGATGAATCTTGAAGAGATTGAAGAATGTTACCAATTAGATATGATTCTCATGTTCCTTGATTATCATGTATAATATCCTAACATTTTTATCTTGATAATAATGTTCCATGATAATATCAAGTACTTAATTTTTCTTTGCACCTAAGGTTTCGTGTGGTACATATTTGATATTGTGTCATCAAGAATCGGTAACTCATTATCTTTCATGGCATTGGTGAATGTTATAATTTTATTTATTTTATTGTGTCCATGATACTCATTACTCGGGTCATGAAGTTTTTTATCAATATCTCTTATGCCCAATATATCTATTTTTGTCACATTTATTATTTATCCATGATGTAGTATTAAGATTATCACATGCTCTCATTGAATTGCATTTCATTTGATAGCTAAAATATTTTCATCTTTAGAATCATTATGATTATTACTATCATTTGAAATAATTCTTTGTTCCAAATACCATGTAATATAATTAAGTTCCTCATAATTTTATGTAATTAAAGTGCCATCAAGTCTAATATATCTTTGTATATTATGAAATGACTTGTAAAGTAATAAATTTGACGAAAAAAAGAAACAATTTTATAATTAACACATAAGTATGTCGAGTAATATTAGAAATACTCTAGCAATAACTATCAAAATTGTTACCTCATATTTGTTAGATCTCTTATTCACTTCAAATTATATATCCAAGACTTAGTTGCATCTCTAAGTGAAATATTTTCCATTGCCTAAAATTATCCATCCAAATATCCTTTAAAAATATTTTGCATGGCTTTCATCGTCATGTTTATCATTTTTTGTTGCTATTGTGTACACCTCTCATGAAACATTCAATGTGACAAATACTCTATTGCTTTCTTTTGATAGTGACTCTAATAACATTTGAAATGTTTCTTATACTCCAATGTCTCTTTTGATGATGGTTTCGATATTGAGTCTCTTATCTTGATGCTAATTCATTAGGGTTTTCAAATTTTTAAGCCACATATTTAATGATATGTTTCTAAACTCTTCTCAACTTTATACTTTACAATATGCTTAATTATAGTATGTCTTGAAAGAATCAATTGCCACCTAGATCAATAATTTTACTATGTAATGATGATGTGTATTTATTCAATCATCACCTCTAGTAGGCACATACCTTTATCTCTTATGTCTGGGTATTTAAATAAAATTGGTCTTCTAAATGCAATGACCATAGTATATTTTACTTGCAAGTAAAACTAACCTAGATTATAGTTTATGTATTCACTTTTTGGTATAAAAATTTGAATGTATGAACACCTTACCTACAAACCATCCTTCCTCTTTTTTTATGTAGGAAAGCACATTCTCTACATATTGTATTATATTCAAAATAATTGTGTAACTCTTCATAGTCACATTACAAATCCATTTTACTATGTTATGTATTTTAAAGAAATAGGTATTGTGTGAATTTTTGGAGGATCTATCATTCATAATATAACATAATTTATTAGTTAAATAGTGAATATTAAAAAAATGTGAACCTTAGGATTAATAGCGTATATGCAGTTCAACTAATGTGGGCCTCCCTATGGATTCAATATATGAATAATAGAATATAAATGGGAGTTGCACCCTTGGGCAGTACTTGCCTATCAAAAAAATAATAAATAAATAATAGAATAGAAATATTTATGAGCTTAGGATGGCAGAGTGAAGGAGAGACCAGGGGGACGAGATGAACTCAAGAGTTTTGTGGAAGAGATCCAAGTAGGTGGCCCTTTAACCAGCGAAATGGGGGAAGGTCGCAGAACCCACAATGGCAAGCACCGCAGCAAGCATGGAAGGCTCCAACAAAAAATGAGCAGAGCTCTATCGATTGGAAAGTGATAACCCAAAGTCCTTGGACCAAGATGAGAGAAAAAGATGGGGATACACCAGTATGTGACTGATTGGTCCGGTGGATATGAAGAAATTGGAGAAGAAGTTCTGGAGGCAAAAACAACAAGCGAATCATCAGTCGATGAAACAGGTAAACCCTAATTTTGAGCATACTACCGTAGTTGCCCTAATGATTGATGGAAAGAATTGGAATGATTTAGTGAGCCATTTTAAGGAAAGAGCATTTTTTATGAAGTGGAGTGGGTCTTGGCCGGCTTTTAAATGGATTAGAAACTAGTGTGATGAACATTGGGGGAAAACAACGGTGCTAAAAGCCCTTCCCAATGGCTTTTATCTGGTTATATGTCTGCAATCCAAGGATAAGGAATGGATTTTCAATAGTGGGCCTTTTTTAATGGGGAGCAAGGGTTTCTTTTTAAAAGATTGGACCTCAAATTTCAACCCTAAGCAAGAAGCCATTACGAAGGTGTCGATGTGGATTAGACTTTACAATCTTCCACATGAGTACTAGGGTAAGGAAACCCTAAGGTTAATAGGAAAAAAAATGGGTACTTTTGTAAAAGCAGATGAGGTAGTTATGAATAAAGACTATAGCATGTATGCAAGAATATGCATTTTTTGGTAGGTGGCTCACCCCCTTCCGAGGATGGTAGAGTTAAAAAGTGGAGAGGGTACCTGGAAGCAAGAGATTGAGCTTGAAGAAATTATTGAAATGTGCTCTATTTGTAAAGGACTAGGGCACCTAGTAGGAGAATGTAAGCATTTGGAAAAAGGGAAAGAATTTGGTTTAAATGCTTTAAATGATCTTTTGATTTTGAAGGAAAACCTCTTTTAGGAAGAAAATACAGAGTTCCTAGAAGTCATGTTGAATCGTCGGGAGCTTTCTGTCGGAGCTCAATGGATTGTACAAAAACCAGATGTATTCTTGAATATGTGGGTTGATGGGAAAGATTATGATGGTAAAAAATTAATGGATGGGAGTCCCAATGTGGTGGGGAGGAGTCTTGAGGGTTCCCACTCAAACTTGGCACCTATTTGGGGTACCAGTGAGGCCCCTAAAAGCAGGTTTGTAGAAATAGGGAACGGTTGGGATGCTCAAGATAGAGTCATAATGGGTTCTCCCCCAAAGGAAAATCCTAGAATTTCAAGAAAGGAGGGAACAAGCAATGTTCAAAGTAGAAGGGCTAGAAAAATGTTTGACTCTACAAAAAAAAAAATCTCAGAAATGTTATCTCTCGAACAAGGACCAGAACTTGAGTTGTTGAAGACTCCAATAGTGCTCAGAAGGAGCATTGAAAACTCTAAATGGGATCTTCAGGGAGAAATCCCAGAAGCTAAACTGGAAAATAGATAGACTCAAAACTTTGTTTGTGTGGAAGAAAAATATTTTCAAGTGGAGGACAACTATGAAACGACAAAATCCATTTTTAAAGAAATTCAAATCTCCCCAATCCATAATCTGGAGAGTTCCTTTGAAGAAGTTGTCCAAAGGAGGGGAGTTTGTATGAAGATCTGGAATCTGAATCCCCAAATGAAGAGGAAGGGGAAGGCGGGGATGAATTAGGCCTAAGATCTGAATTGTGCATTATTGAGAAGAGAACTTTGGCACAAATGCTTGCAAAGCAGGTTAGAGTGAAGGTTAGAAAAAATGAGGTCCAAAATCTGCAAGGGAAAAATTAGAAATTGCAGGAAGTGCTTCGGGTCAAAAAAAGCTTAGATCGGGAAAAGGCTATGCCTTTTCTCGGGAGCCATGAAGGTCCTATAGTGGAATGTCAGGGGTTGAAATGCCCCTGACAAGATACATTTCGATCAAAAGGTGTTTTGATCAAATGAAACCAAATATAGTTCTTTTGTAGGAATTAAAACTTAGTGGGGATGATGTAATTTCTCTCAAGAGATGTTTCAGCTCTTGGAAATGCTATGTAGTTGAAGCAGAGGGAGCTTCTGGGGGTATTGGTTTTCTTTCAAGAGAGGCGGTGGTGGAGTCTCAGGAAATCATATCCGGTAAATCTTGGCAATGGATCAGTGTGTTCTCTAGGAAATTAGTTGCAAACTTAAACATCATAAATGTTTATAAGCCTAACAACTGTTCGAACATGAAACGTGAACTTGGCATGAAATCTCAGAGGTTCTTCAAAATAATGGTGATATTTTGTTCCTTCTGGGTGGTGATTTTAACATAATCTTACGCGCATCTGAAAAAAATGGCAGAGTTGGCTGGGTAAATAAAAAGCAAAAAGATTTCAGTAATTTTATCATAGACAATGGTCTTTCTGACATTCAATTCAAGTTAGGCAACTTTACCTAGATGAATCGAAGAAGTGGTTTTTTGAATATAACTGAAAAATTAGACAAGTTCTTTTTAGCTGGAAATTGGGACAACTTGCATTGGACTGTTCAGGTCAAAATTCTTCCTATCACAGGTTCAGATCACTATCCCATTAGTGTCAGAATTCAAGAAGACGGAGTTCTAGATAGATGCCCTTTTAAATTTGAAAAAATGTGGCTTAGGGTGGATGTTCTTTTGGATTTAGTTGTTGGCTAGTGGTCTAATGCTCCTTTGAGGGAGGGCAATAAGGCATTCATTTTCTCCAAAAAACTTCAATATGTAAAGGAGCAATTAAAGCAATGGAATCGAGAGGTTTTCAAAAATATTTTCTCAGAATTTAGAATAGGAGTCGGGGTGCTACACTCAAAATTAATTGAAGGTAGTATGGTGGAAGAGAATTTCAGCAAAGAAAAAGAACTAAACAAGCAATATGCAGAGATACTGGCCAGAGAAGAAACCTTTTGGAGGCAAAAACCAAGAGATACCTGGGTTAAGGAGGGTGATCGAAACACAAAATTATTTCACAATTCAACTAAGGTAGGGAGATCTACTAATATAATTCTCTCAATTCAGGATATGCATGGTAACACCTTAGCGAAAAAGGACGTTATTTTCCAGGAAATTTTGTGCTTCTTTTTAGAAGCTTTTAAAGCTTCTCATAATGTTCCTCCTCAGGCGAAAGATCTTTTAGATGTTATTCCTAAGTGTGTCTCAGTTTTTCAAAATGTAGCTTTGACAAAGGTTGTGACCATGGATGAAGTAAAATCAACCCTCTTTAGTCTAGGAAGTGATAAAGCGTCGGGCTTAGACGACTTCCCAACTTTATTTTTTTAGAAATGTTGGGGCTTCTTAGCAAATGAAATTTGGGAAGTGGTTGAGGAATCTAGAAGGGGTGGGTTTGTTTTAAAATATTTCAACAATACATTTTTAGCTCTCGTACCTAAGAAAGAGGAAGTAGTATCCTTCAGTGATTTTAGGCCCATTTCTTTATGTAATACGATATATAAGGTTATTTCAAAGGTAATGGCTAATAGGTTGACGGATGGTCTCAATACTGTAATTTCCTCGAAACAGAGTGGTTTTTCACCAAATCGGTCAATTTATGAAGGCATAATTATTTCTCATGAAGTGATACACTCTATTAGGCTAAAACATTTGGAAACAATGTTGATAAAGTTAGATATCAGAAAAGCTTATGATGAAGTGAACAGGGAATTTTTATTAAAAAAAAATTTGAAGTTTGGTTTTAGCGAGGATTCGATAAGATGGGTTGAAAGTTGTATAAAAACACCTCATTTCTCAGTTTTGGTGAATGGAAGTCCACACAGTTTCTTTGAATCAAAAAAAGGCTTAAGACAGGGTGACCCAATTTCACCTTTCTTGTTCATCATAATGGTTGAGGCTTTGGGTAGACTGATAGCTAAGAAGAGGAGTGATGGGATTTGGAAAGGTGTTTAGGTGTTGGAGGGTTTTGATTCGATTTCACATTTAAAATTTGTAGATGATACTTTGTTGATGGGGGAAGCCTCTCTCAGAGAAGCCAGGGTGATTAAAGGTGTTTTGGATAAATACAGTGCAGCCTCTGGTCAATGTATAAACTGTAGAAAATTAGAAAAATAATTCTTCAACACTAAAGGGCAAAAGCAAAGGGAGATTTGTTCCATCTTTTGGATGAAGATGGGCACACTAACAGAGAAAAATTGGGTATTCCTCTTTTTGGGGGAGCTAGTAAATCAGCCATATGGAAGGATTTAGTGGATTGCTACTTGAAACGAATGGATGGCTGGAAGAGTCGATGGTTAAATTTTGCAGGAAGAATTTTGATGTTAAAGTCATTAATTTATGCTATTCCTTTATTTTTGATGATGTGCTTGAGAATTCCAAAGAAGATCATAAAATTAATAGGTCAAAGGATGTGAATTTTTTTCTGGAATGGTGTGTAAGAGCAGGATAAGATTCCTCTTTTGGCATGGGAAAAGATTTGTAAGTCGAAGGGTGTGGGTGGGGCGGGCTTGAGAGATTGGAATCTAATGAATGAGGTGCTGGGGGCAAAAATGGTTTGGGCTATTTACTCACAACCTTCTCAGCTATGATTCTGAATCTTGAAAGCTAAATATCTAGATTCAATGGAGGATAGTAGGATTTTAACTATGTGGAACCCCCCAACTAGCTCAGACATATGGAACTTTATAATTTCTTGTCGGTAGGTAGTAGTGGATCATGTAACATGGTAGATTGGGAATGGACAAAGGACGAAGTTTTGGAAGGATTCGTGAGCAGGTTTCCCAATTCTGCAAGAAAATGAAGACCTTCTGGAAATTAAAAATTGGATTAAATTGCATTGGGGAGATAAGGTCAGTGATTATCTGGAATTCAAAGAAGATGGTTTCGGTGGAGACTAGGGTTGGAAATCTCGTCAGTAGGTGGATTTAACAAATAGGTAGTGAGATACCATGCAAGAGATTCTTAGCTCTCGTAGAATCATGAGGTCAAATTGTGAAGATAAAGTAATTTGGTGTGGAGCTGTGGACGACAAACATTCGATTAAATTGGGCTACTATCTTTTGGATGCTGGTGTTAGGAATGAAGTTTGGTTGGTGGATCTTTTATGGGGAAAGGAATGTCTATCGAAAGCAGGTACCTTTGTGTGGTTGGCAGTTAGAGGGCACATCTTAATCGGGGAAAGAAGACGGTGGTTGGCCTTTTTGTGGGCCCTCAAGAGGTGTTATGTGTGAAAAAGCGGAGGAAATAGTAGATCATCTTCTGCTTCACTGTGAAATGGCTACCTCATGTTGGGATATGTTATTGAAGTCTTTAGGATGGCATGGACCCCTACCAGATAGCATAAAGAGAGTTTTCGAAGGTTGGCCGGTGTGGAAGTTGAAATCTACCTTCTCATGTGTATGGAAGGTAAGCCCATCTATAGTCATTTGGGAAATCTGGAAAGAGGAATAGGAGAAATTTTTAGGAAAAAGGTGAGTCTTTGGACAAATTGATGTATAGAATCAATCACTCTTTGGAGGAAGTAGTAGGAGCAGTTGCTTCAAACTATTTTAATCCAAAGACTCCCTTTACATTGCAAGATAAAAGAATACAATCCCAATGGCCTAGAATTTGGCTTAGGCTTGTTAAGGGTCTTGGTTGGGTTAATCCGACTCAAATTTATTTAGAGGTGGATAAATGAGAGAAACCAGATGAAGGTTACTGGAAGGTAAACTTTGATGGAGCGCCAAAAGGAAATCTGGGTCAATCCGGAGCTGGTAGTATTGTTCGTGATTGGAATGAGAATGTGTTGGCCATAGGAGCAATGAGATTGGAGGAGGGAACCAACAATGTAGCGGAAGAAACAACAGCTTTAATGGCAATTAATATAGCCAAAAAGTTAGGGGAAACAAAGATACATCTAGAGGGTGATTCTTTAATAGTAATTCAAGCAATTTCAAAATTACTAAAGAATTAGCCCTTTTTTAGGACTTTAAGGTCAATCAAATAAGGAGAATTGGGAATGTGGAGGAAAGCATCCTCTCAAAATGGGCACTATACTTTGCAGATGTGGATGTTTTAAGATTTGAAAGAGGCATTAATTTGGAGGAAATTTCTTTGATGCATTTAATGCAAGAAGGAATGATTGTTTAGTAAGCAAAGAAGGCGTGACACTTCTCAAAAGAAGTGAAGCATTGATGAAGGTTGATTGTCGACGTTGGATGTCCGTTCAACATTAATGGAGATGGCTAGCAAATTGAGATGTATTAAAGACACATCTCATCACCTTCAATGCTTCTTGGTGTGTGAATGTAAGGAATGTAGTCGTTCGGTGATGGGTGGTTGTCCGGAATCTAGTGAACCAAAGAAATAATGGAGGCTAGTTTTACCTTGACATCACGAAGGAAGCTGGACCCTTTTGTTGGCAAAGTGTCTGTGAAGTAGTTGCGGGGTTTATTTCTCTTCAAGGAAGTGCAGGTGGCGAAAGCAGTACAATTAATTTTGGGTAATGGCTTTGTAAATTTAAAGCATAGATACAAGACCAAAATGGATATTTATTCATTGGTCATGGCTTGGGGACTGGATTTAGATGAGTCGATGGATGTAGTGAGGAAATTCATGAATTCTCTAGTTCACAAAGATTTTTTAGAGGACATGCAAGGCATTTTGGAATAGGTGATACTAAGAGTGGGGCTTGTTAAGGTTGAAGGCATGGATGGAGGAGGCCCGAAGCTCACAGATTTAAACCATCTCTTGATCAGGTGGCTGGAAGGATGCACCAAAGCTCTGTGGCGAGAAGGTGCGGAACGCAAGTGGCAAGCACTCAAAATCTTCATTGAATTAGTGGAGGTCAAGAAAGTCTTAGAGAACCTCAAAGACATTGTCAGAGAGGAGATGCATGAAAAGATGGGTTTGCGTCCGAGGAAGAGGATGAAGCAATTAATGGAGATAATGTCATTGGAGATGGGTAATTCATCGAAGGCTTCTGAGTAGTATAAGCTTTAATAATTTTTAGATTACTCTACAAAATCTAGTTTGTGATTTGGTTTTTTTTTTTCTATGCTTGGATTTGCATTGTAAATGTAAAACACCTTGGGGCACGAACAATGGTTGGAAGGGTAGTTTTTAGGCAGGTATGATTAGGGGTATTTTGATAAGTTGGAATTGTGTTGGTTAATCAGCTTTTTTTGGTAGTTGTTGGATGAAGATAAATCTGAAGTATATGTAACTTTGGCTTTATATTTAATAAAATAAACTATTATCACCGATAAATATATATATATATATATATATATTTATGAGCTTTATACCTCACACAATCATTTATCTATTTTAACCATATGAATCCATGCACATGTTGTGAACCTCTACTTTGTCATTTATATCTAAGCCAATAATCAAGTGTATTTTCATTTCCTTTTATAGAATCTTCTTTCGGAATATTGAAGTGCATGTAATTTATGCCTAAATATGAACATAGTAAATTAATAATTTTAATCATCATTTGCACTCACTTCTTGTGAATTAATTAGTGGTGTTCATAGTGCATGCAAATTAGGATATCATATATTAGATACATGCAAAGTGAAAAAAATTACCAACATTCCAACATAATGCAAGAGGTCAATTAATTCAACTCAATATTTTTCCCAATAAGACATTGTACCCATCAATATGGTATCATAGCAAATCAAATGATCAACTAGATGTGAGTGTAGGATATTGTTCATATGCTCTTAAATAACTAATTGATAATGATTAACATATCTTGAAAGTTTTTGTTGATAAACATAGCAGATGATTTTTGTGGACTTTGTCTTGTAATCATGGTCATCATGTAATATATCAATCATGGGTGTCATACAAAATAGTGATCCCTATATATTCAATAAATATTTAATAAATTAATGTAGATGGACTCAACTTAATCACAATTCTAACTAATCACATCATTCATCTGGAAATAATGTTGGGAAAGCCATATCAAAGTATCCCTTTTATGACATGTTCATTCATTAGAGATGCTCTATTTTTTTTTATCAATCAACACATTAGGTTATTTACCAATGTGTGGATTAGCTCCTCTCTTAATACATTTGGTATTTTAGAGGCCATTAATGTCATGTGATCAATAATATTGCATGCATCTATCTCTATCATTAGACCAACAAATACATATTTATTTACATCATAATCAAAGTCCATATGGATAATTTTTTACTTATCAAAGATATTTTCATCTAAATTAGATTTAAATTTAGTAAGAATATTCTCATCAATTTGAACATCCTTAAGAATTTATAATGTTCTTTATTTAATTGCTTTGTATACTATTTATCCATTGATTCCAAAATCATATTTTTTCTCATATTGATTCCTTCTTCAAACAGTACAATAATTGGTAAATCTTTTACTTAATGCATGATTTTTTTTATCTTTTATGTTTGTTGCCTATGGAAAACTTATGGTATGTCTTTTATATTAACATCGATCTCCAATTGCATGTGTTACTTGAAATATTAAGTTGACATAGATTATCTATTTCATAAACTTATGTTAATTTTATAAATTTTGGTGATTGTGGACCAAGATCCATGTTTTTTAATGCTAAAAAATTGATATTGATTTTTCTCTTTCTAATATATACTACAACAAGAGCATGCACAAGTGCTTAAGAAACCTTCATTGCATCCTTACTTGACAAATATAACACATGCTTGGTGAAGAAAATTTATATATATTCCATGTCAAAATATAATTTATGTTGTGCTTAAGTGTAGCTTGTCCTCTTTCATTTTGTGCCCCTTAACATTCATCTTGTTTATCTAGATTAGGATGATAAATCCTCTTAAAAATAAATATTTTATATTATATTTATAGGATGATAAATCCTCTTACAAATAAATATTTTATATTCTATCTTAATTTTTTTCTCTGATATCTATAGCACATGATTTATTTTTATAAAATTTAATTCTTTAGAATTAACCTCAAAATCATCATTAGATTGATGATGTCTTTCAACCACTTCATGATTGAATTATTTTAGTTTTTATCTTTCTATCTCACTAAATTGATCTAAATACATGTATCTCTTTGCAATCTTCTTCTTAATATACATTTCTCCTCTTGAGGTGTTTATGCACAATATATTATTATCATATCCATGTGTTGTCTCATTTTAGATTTAAAGTCTTTAACTATCATATCTACCCTTCATTTTACATTTATTTCTTTATCAATTTTATTTAAATGATTTCTTTCAAGTCCTCTTTTTGTGTGTCTGTCATTGTTTCATATCATTGTCTCATATAGTTTTAAGCATATTCTCTTCAATTTAATTTTTTTACTCTTTGTTTTCAAAATTTAGTCTTGGGCAAGACATTCCTTCAAAATTATAAGAAAAAATATCAATCAACTTAAACAATAAATTTTAACAGAATATCATGAAAATTTAAACGTCTAAATAGTTTGAACTTAATTTGAAAAGTTTAAATTAACTACTTATCATCACCAGCAATTCACATGGAAGGAAAATTCACCAGCAATTCACATGGAAGGAAAATTCACCAACAATTCACTACCATGGAAAATTCACTGACGAAAACTTCACCGCCAAGTAAAATTCACACCAGCAATTCACCACGATGGAAAATTAACCGCATTAATATTTTTAATATATATTTAATGCTTCCACTGCGATGAATTTTTCGTTGATGAATTTTCCATAGCGATAAATTGTTAGCGGTGAATTTTCCTTCGATGAATTGTTGATGATGAATTTGTCATATACCATTTTTTTTATTCATAAAATGATTTATATATTGAAATATAACAAAAGTTTACATCATTACTACAGCCACAACCACCCTTACTATGAGTCCCAAACAAACCCAATTGTAGAGAGAGCTAATCGCCTCTACCCTACAAATCTTCTAATCCCAACCAAGTTCAGAGGACCACATGGGTCACTATATTAATGTTGACATCTGGCGGCTGGGTGCCATAAAAAATACATTGAAATTATGTTGGCTTTAAGACTCATCTTCAATGCCAACCCTAGTTTGTGTCAAAATTTGAACCCCTCCGACCATGTCTTGTAGAGACAGAAAACACCATCAACCTACGGCATTTGTCAAAATCATGGGCATGCCAAAAAACCGATACCAAACAGATCGAGCTTACCTTGTGCTACCCATCTTCCACTTGCTGGAGAAATGTTGCAAAGTCTTCCATCCATCCCCACCCTTCATACAGCTCCAGACTTAAGTATCTTTTGTCCCCTGCTCTACATGCACTCCATGTCTTTCTAAGGTTGTCCCCGAAATATCCCAAAGGAAACGATACCGCTTGACCTCTGCTTTAGGGGTGAAAACTAGGTGTTGATCCCATAGGAGAGGTATTCCTTCCCCCTAACATGTGTCAAAACAATTGCATTCTCGACCCCACCCAAAAATTGTACCTTGATAAGGAGATGAGATAAAGCCAGTGTCATGTATTTTGGTATCTATAGATCTAGCAGAGTGGCAACAAAACGCACTGCAATGTCTATAGATCTAGCCACAAGAAACTCTCTCCCAAGAATAACTTAATGGCTTCTATTTCCAAGCCACCCTCCACCATAAACATCGATCGCAATTATTTGTCTGAGATCGGGACCAAAAAATAAATCTTCCTTTTAGAGCACATCAATAAAATTGGGGTGTCCATAAATTCCACTGTCTAGGACATCATTCCCGCCGTCAGGGAAATCTGTCTGTATGGAGGAAACGATTTCCCAAGCAACGAGATTGGATGGATCTGACACATGGGCGTTCTCCCTCTACAAGGGATTGGAGCAAACACTGATCGCACGAGGGACATATCTCAAGGCTAGATTTAAACATTAATTCCCACACCATTTGGTAGATGCAAAGACCAAAATAAGGTTTAGTTGGCATCGGAGAGTGTGCTTGACAGGCTAAAAGACCGAGAAAGGACCCGTCAATGGCGATAGCACTATATCTATCGACAAAATTGGCAATTGTGCTCACAAAAATGGACACCCCAATTAGGCTGAGGAGCTCCAAAAAACAGTCAGCATTCTTAGGCTTCATAACTGATCAGAGGCTGAAGAAAATTTGACTCAATAAAGACATCCTATGTCTTGAGGCAATTAGGATGGTGCTCGGGAAGAGTTACTGCTTCACAAGCAACCAGATAAAGGCAAATTCAGACATATCGTCGCACTTCCTTGTCTCACTCCTGGACTTGAAATTGTCGAAGGTACGTTGTTTGGTGTTACTCAGAATGGTGTTCAAAGCAGCGATCCTGGTGGATGATATGGACGTGGTCGCAGTGGCCCAACTGGGGGCTGGGATCCCTTGGCCAGACGACGTGGACAAAATGTTCTTGCTAGGGGTGGAAGTAGAATGGCATCCTTTCATTCTCAACCTTGATGATGCTAGTCTGGCCCGCCACAGGCACTGGGCAACCATGGGATACAACTTTATGTGTCGAAGATTGGGGTTGCATGAGGTTGAGGGCATTCAATGGTGTCGTTAATTTGCAGAGTTGGTGGAGTCGTGTCGTTTCTACAATGAAGGAGACTGATAAGATGGGTGGCGATGGTCTTTTGAACGGAACCTGAGATCAACGAGTGGACGGGGACAATAGTGCTTTTTGCCATGTCAGTTCACTTTTTGGATTTGGTAGTTCGGAGGTCTGGGATTTTCATGTTGTTTGTATGGGGTTGTGAGCTCATCAGTCTATACTTGCCTTATAATTTCAGGAGGGCTGAAACGATGCAACTTTTTTTGATATTAATACAATCTATGCATCATTGGCTGCGTATTACGAATCAAACAAAAAATATATATTTATTATTTTGTTTCCCAAAAATGATTTTATAATTTTATCTTGAAAATCCAATTTATCTAATTTATTCATAAATATGATTGGTAAATTTGAAAATCGGATTTATTAAAAATAGTAAATGTTATTTTTAGAAAATGGGACATTACACTCCACCCACCCCATTATAATTGTTAGTAGGTGTGCTCGATCAAAAAACCTTCCCCCTAACTTTATATGATCTTATGTATTAATGGACCAAATCATGCGAAGGATAATCACTAGCTATTTAATTTAGTTATATTATGTGGATGGAGTCTCATGTTAATGCGACATATGTGTCCATAGGAGGATCATCCAACTACCATGTTTCACCCTCATCAAACTTGTACGAAGAAATTAGGTGGATTCCTTTACTTCGCAATTAACAACATAAGTAGCCCACGACCATCTATGAACCAATTATGACATAGTTGTTAACAATTACTTTGCCTCACCATGGGAAGTAGCAAGAAAGGTATTGTTCAAATTGCAAGTTGTTCTTTATTTTCCTCGCTAAATCTAATGAATCGCTTTAGGGGGTGGGAGAGTGTACCTCAAGTCTCCACTCAAGCCAATTATATAGGTAAGGTGAGCCTCAAGTGAGTTAAATCTACATACGTGAAATGAAGAACGCAGATTAGTCATAGCATTGGGAGGACACCACCTTTCCTAATATCTATATACCTATATATTTAGGGGGCAATATACAATAAAAAAGTGTCATGAAGGCTTATCCTTCCTCAAACATTTTTGTGTTTGTCTAGTAGCAAGAGAATGAATGGTTGTTTCCTTACATGTTGCTTGCTTGTTTGGAGGAGGATTTAGGGGTGGCCAAAACACTGTCGATTGCCAAGATAAATGCAAATCCCAAGTATAGATTTGTGACTAAAAGTTCATCCCAAAGTCACAAAGTTGTCCTTTGAAAACAAAGATCCAACACAAAAATTCTAGATAGTTCACTAATAAAGAGGCAATATTTCTAGGTCTCACATCAAACAAAACCAAAGCTCTCATTCATTTGGCATCTTTCTCTAGTTATTGAGCTATGTACCACTCTCACTTTTATTCAATTTCTAAAGCATGTTACCAAATTTATTATACCCAATTATATTTAGTTAATCTAGGTTGATTGTGCTTATTTGGTTGTCTCTAATTAATTAGCCTAGGTTAATCACTAAGAACACCTTTTATACTTTTACAATTAGTTTATAAATAATTGTGTGTTTAAGACAACTAAATAATATAATAATTGATATTTACAATTAAAATTTGATAAACACCTTAGTCAAAATCACAAGCTTTGGTGTCTTAAACTCAATTAGGACACAAGATAACTATGAATTCCTTAGGATGGGCTTCTCCTTATAAATATGATGGTGGGTTGTCATGAGGTTAATTAATTTAATATTTTATCATGAAGTCAATTTCAAAGACACCTAAGGATTTCTCAAACGACATTTTTTTCAAATGAGAAAACCACACAGTTGTGGTGTCCTTTCAAGATTACATAGTCATAATATGACAACTATGGTTTCCTTGAAAGGGAATTTCATAAAATGAGAAAGGAATGTTAGGTTGTCTTAAAATGATGTTGAATTGAAACTAATATAAAGCTTTATTTCCATTGTTTTATTTAAATTGAGCAATTTTGAGGATAGATTTTTTTGAAATATGACAACTACAAACTTTGCTTTGTTAAAGATTATTTAATCACAAGATCAAAACTTTGCTTTGCTCTAAGGGAAGTTTCATATAAAGAGGAGATCATTGGATTTGTTGATTCAAAATGGTTGATTTGAAAATAATATATAATTTTATTTACACGTTTTTTTAAAACTTTAAGTCAATTACGAGAATAAGATTTTTCTTCAAAACTAAGACAATTCTAGAATTTACTTGTTTAGACCAACTAGTTCCAATTATGATTTATTAAATATTTATTATTATGTAATATATATGAGTTTAAAAGAACTAGGGTGTTTGTCATCCTAAGATTATTAATAGTGAGAGCTATATATAGATTCCTTACAAATAATTATATGTGAAAAAAGGAAGAAACTTCACACTTCATTCCCTTAGGGTCACCTCATCTCATTATTAAATTACATTTTGATAGTATTTTTGTAATTATTGACAATAATAATAATTGCAATGTTTAGTGTGAATTCCAAGTTACATCACAACATCGAGACTTGGGAAATGAGGGGGCATACCCTTTTTTTATAAAAATGAACCAACTCCATTTGTTGCATACACATTAAGGTACTTTTTTTAAAAAGAACTACTAAATATCCTTAAAATGCTAAAAGGGAGAAAATTGTCATTGCAAATTCAACACATTGTACTAAGATTTTAATAACTTATCTACTTGTAGATTGTTTAAATTATTTTAACAAACATCTTCTAATCATCCCTCTACTATCTTGAAAAATTGAAACTATTTTTAATCATCAAAATAATATCCCCACATCCCAAAAACTCAAAGAAAAACTAGTTTCTTGTTTAGATGAGGTAAATACATAACCTTTAAATATTTTTAAAGATAAACATATATATCATGAGATTGCATCTTAAGATTAAATCAATTTAAGATTTAAATTTTCTTCTCTATTGGGGATATTAGTGAAGAAATTCATGTAATTATAGGTTGCTTTAAAACTAAAAAACATTGAGATAAATCCCATTCTTTGAAATTTATATTAAAAATAGACTATTTCTAGATCAATGAATGTCACGATATTAGTTTAATATTGATCTATGGCTTTTCTCAACCCCTTTACCTTGTGGTAATGGAATTATCATCACTAAACCTACCTTAATAGTGCATCGAGGAAAGAACAAACACACTTTTCATTATCCTTACTCTTGCTCTAAACAATAGCTCTAAATTTTTTAATTAAGTCCCACCACACCATCAAACTCCTACTCAACTTACCCTACATATCCAAAGTCTCTACACATAAAACAATTGCAAAAAATAACATACAATATAAAGATACATTTTTTCTTGTTGGTCATAGTCCTCAATTGCCACTTACTAGACTATACAGTATAAATAATACATATTTGAGTTTAAATTTGTATTTGTTAGTGGTAAATGTTTCAACAAAAGTCTCCAATTCAAACATTAGGAAAATCCCTTAAATTAAAAAATAACACTAGTTACTAGTAGAATTTTGAAGGATTTCGTCTCCTTTTGTTAAGTGTCCATTGCCTAAAAAAATTCTCCTACACTCATACCCACATCCATCCTAAGAGTAACTTGGGAGTAATTCCTTACTTATATTAAGTTAGCTAGTTGTTTTATTTTGGAAGAGTTGAAATTGTTGTCATGGTGGGGCAATAACTTCTAATTTAAGAAATTTGTGGCAAAAACAACTATTATTTCTTCTATTTTAACTAGCATGAAAGGTGTGCATTTCATATACAATACTATCATGTTTTGCTAATCTAGAACATTTTCATTTCTAAATTATAAAGTTCATCAATTGTGTAGTTTTTACTCAATCTTTATCTACCAACATTCCATGAGTAAGTGGTCATCTCTCATGTGCTTGAATGGTTCACTTAGCACATTTACAATCTAGGTAATGCTCATAAGAATGAAGCATCAATGGTCACCCATCCGAATAAAACTCCAAGTTTTTAGTCAATCTTTCTCAACCCATATTTTATGAGTAGTGGCTCACAAGATTATGTCTGTCATGACCATGAATGGTCCACATAACACTCATGGGATCTACATGGTGTCCACAAGGGTGAAGTATTAGGACCTCTAAGAGTTTACCATCCCAATATTAGTCTAAGGTTTTTACATGATAGAGTATTAGTTTCTAATTAAATAATTATGTGGCAAAAGGAATTATTATTCCCTATATTTTAACTAATATAAGGCAAGAAAGACGTGTATTTCATATACAATATTATTATATCCTACTAATCTAGAATATTTTCATTTCTAAATTGTAAGACTATAAAATATAAGAGTTATATGATGTTTTGTTGGGTTGACAAAGATTGACTCAAAAACCATACAATGGAATCTTGATAAAACATCATATAATTTGATACATTGTGAAAACACCTCCTAAATGAAAAAAATATGAAGTGTTTAAAATTTGAACTAATTGTGAGTATTATAAAGCATAAAGAAAACATTCAAAATTGTTGATCCTAGATTCTCACACATATATTTTGCTTAAATTTTAGTACACTGAGAGCAACCTAAGGATATCCCAACAATTGGTATTCCCCAAAATTATCGTCAAACTCTTATTTACTAAAAATATATAGAAACAAACCGATATCAAACAAATGTACAAGGCCAACAAAAGCTGAGGAGGAATTTTACATTCAATATGAAATTAATAATAGCATAATCAATGTACAAGATCTTAACCATGAACACAACCTACAAGTAATTTTAAACATAAAAGTAACTATGTACATATGTGCCTTCATGTCTTTAAGTTTTGACAACCTTCTGGTTTTGAGTTCCAGATCCATTCAAAAATTGCTTGTAATGGGTTTCGGGGTCCCATCAAAACCTGTTTTTGCCTTAATCAAAAACTATGTACATCCATAATTAAGTGTATAATAAACATCATTAGTAACAACAAAGTTGAGGATAGATATTCATAGTTGTAAATAATTTGTAGGTTATGTATAGCTCTCCTCACCATGGCACACCTCTATTAAGGTGGTTTTGAAAAAGATAAGTAATCCTATTGTTGATCTTATTTTCCAAAATCACTATCCACTCACTCACATTGTTATGTATTTAAGTTTATTGGTATAAGATGCAAATCAAACACAAATATAAAATAATATAAAAATACTCAATCATACAAATACAAAAAGATATAAACATTTATGGTAGGTACCTTTGATAGGATCTATAGCTTTACGAAAAATATCTACAAATAGTATGGGACAAATTTCAAGTTGTGAATCAAGGAGAAAAAAAATGAGCTACACTAACTAAAAGAAGCTCCACAACCCCTCAAACTTGATCAAATATTAGTAACATTAAGAATAAAACTATGAAATATATAAGCAAGAAAATACATCAAAACATCAAACCTATATGTTTGGTTATGAATTATAGAAGAATGTACATCTACATAAAAACATTAAAATTCGTGTCCTCACCTCTCTATCCAAAATTACAAGAATGAACTTTGCAGCTTGCAAATAAATACAACTAGCTTATAAGATATTTCAATAACAATAAATTATAAGCAAGTATTAAATATAGTATAAAACTCTGATTAAGACACATAGTAACTTAAATTTAAAAAAAAATCTAAATCTAAATCTAAATAATAATATAAAGATAAACCATAACATCAAAAACCATCCTTAAAATTATCCTCCTTCAATGAGGATAATTTAAAATGAGCTACACTACCTAAAAGAAGCTCCACAACCCCTCAAACTTGATCAAATATTAGTAACATTAAGAGTAAAACTATGAAATATATAAGCAAGAAAATACATCAAAACATCAAACCTATATGTTTGGTTATGAATTATAGAAGAATGTACGTCTACATAAGAAAATTAGAACTCATGTCCTCACCTCTCTATCCAAAATTACAAGAATGAACTTTGCAGCTTGCAAATAAATACAACTAGCTTATAAGATATTTCAATAACAATAAATTATAAGCAAGTATTAAATATAGTATAAAACTCTGATTAAGACACAGTAACTTAAATTATAAAAAAAAAAGTAAAAAAATAAATCTAAATCTAAATAATAATATAAAGATAAACCATAACATCAAAACTATCCTTAAAATTATCCTCCTTCAATGAAGGTAATTTTAATAAATGAGATAAGAATTTTATATTGAACTCTAACCAGCAAAATATATTACATGTTCTTAATGATGCACTAAGACATTCTCCACATCTCCAATCACACATTGACCTAGAAAATAAACATTGATCAAAATAGGCCTTGGAGCATAATAACCAGCCAAGAACAGCAACAAAGTCCAACCAAAAGGACCATTGAAATCAATGTTTCACATACGATTGAAGTAAACCATCTATATATATTTCTAAATATAATTTATAGAAATTTTTAGATTTAGTACACAATTTTCAATAGATAAATCAATTATTTTTAAAAATCTAGTCTACAATGCTTGTTGTTCATTTATAAATGTTGCTGAAAATAAAATCTATCAAGATTTTGACAACAATTAAGTCAAATATTTGCAAATTATCTAAAATTTAATGCAAAAACTAATTTCCCTATTTATTCAAAAACTAAGCAAATAAATGTTTGAATATATTTAACATGGTAATATTCTAATCTAAAAAAAAAATCATTATAAAAAATTGCAGAATTTTAAATAGAAGAGAGTATGTCGTTCTTGTAATTCTATTGGGCTAAGTCAACAATTCAGGTATAGAGGTTTAGGTATGCAAGTATGGCAATTTCATTTTAATTTTTGGGGGGAGAAGCAAGCAATGGTATTCACTTTAAATATGTTTGAAAAAATATATAAAAATCATTGAATTCAAGATACCAAATGACATGCATATGATATACTAATAGAATGAATTATCATATATATTATATAAGATCCTAAGTACATATTTAACTTCAAATAACCCCAAAAATGTAACTCTAACCTCAAAGGCAGAAAACATATACATACATGTAATCTTTGAAGATTAAATATATGTTCTTAAAAAATGTTAATAAATATAAATTAAAACTTGAAGGCTAAATAAATAATTGAATCTATCACATTGTGAATAACTAACATTATGTGCCTTTAAGAAATGATTAAAATTATAACCCTCAACAATTTTACAAATCTCCAAAACTTTTTTAAGAAAAGATTAAAGTGAAAACAGCAGCAACATCAACTATAACAAGAGCTGCGGAGCAGCGTAGTTCCTGCCAAAGTGTGGAAGAACGGTGCTGCTCTGGTTTTGTTTTGTTTTGTATCTTCGAGTTACATGTAGACAAGGCATGGTGTCGGCTGCTTGGAAATTAATTTTGATCTTGAATGTTAGAATCTTACACAGTAGCAATAGGCCAGAGTGTGATAGAGGCAGATAAATAGTTCAAATTGAGATTTGATGCTTGCATAGCCATCTTATCTTGATCACACTGTTTGATCGCACTGTTAGATCTCTGTTTGAAGGCATTTGATCATTGTGTTCCCTTTATAAAGAACAGGAAATCATATCTCTGTGAGTTTTATAGCAAATAAAGGCAGTGAAAGCTGAGTAAAAGTGACAATTTTGTCCCAACAAAAGCTGTGGAAACAACGAATGCACAGGAAACATAAGCTATTTAATACAATGACATGTAACATAAACAAGTAACAGTTTAAACTCTAATAGTTTGTGCAAAAGCTTTAATGAACATTCATTTTTAAATGAAATGGTTTTAACTTATGCTTCATAAGGATGGAATGTTGTTTATAGTTTTACATATTTGATTGTTTAGGTTTAATACTAAACATGCCTTGTAAGTTATTATTATTATTTTTACTACTCCGTAATCTCATAATACTTACTAATTGAAAAAGACTAGTAGATTTAGTTGATGATTGGAAGACAAGCAGATGGACTGAATGAGAGCGGTAAGTCCATTTCCAGAAACAAGAGAATGAAAAGTTCTTCAATTTGTACAAGGCCCTGGGCCTTGCAGCGATTTACACAATGATGATGATGATCCACCTTGCATCATCATAGTGTTTTTGTAGGCCATAGTTAGTTTGTTTGTGGTACCCTAGTTTTTACCTTCTCAATGAAGTAAGAGAGCTGCAGTTTGTAGGTTCTTGTGTTGTGTAGCTAGATGTTTATTGCTTTGGGGGTGATGGTTCACTTTCAAAAATGGAAGCTTTATATAAATATCAATTTTTAAGTATATTTATATGGAATGGTGTATCAAAGACATGATATTTTTATTATGGTCCATAAAGGAACCGTTTCAAAAACAAATGGATTGCCAAAAACAGGGTCCACCTCACTATACAAATCTCCTTGTATAAAGTCCCGGGATAGAAATATAAAGACATAAAGCAAGAGCTTTGTTCAACAAAGGGGCTACAATGATACAGGAAGAAACAGAAAATGTCCTTGAGAAACTATGCTAGCAATTTTTAGGCTTGAATTCAAACTCTTGTAAAATGTGCTGAACTATTTAGTTGTTAATTACTGTCTACTTCCTACAACCACAATTACCCTCATCTTCTACACAGCAGATCAACGCTTAATTCAAGGGTGAGGAATGTTCATTAAAATGAAGAATTGGGTTCCTGTGTCTTGCATGGATTGTATTGTTTCTACCGGCACCTCGATAAAGCTAGTGCAGTTTGGTGGTGTAAAATATCTGGGTTTGGTTCCATGCCAATTTAGACTTTCATTTTAGGCTTTGCCAATCCTCCCTACACCCCTGCATACCTTCCTCATATGATGTCTAATATTGAACCCAGACTGGATAAGGCCAAGAAAATAAGTTGCAGCATTAACTTACGAATGTTTTAAGAAAAGCCAAGGCAGACAAAGACATACTGAAATAAAATCTTCAATCATAATAATGGTATAGAATACCTCGTGGCAGGTCCTGTGTTTTCAAAATCATAAACCCTACCTCTGATAACACAGAGTCCTGGAGACTTGGTTAGGATGCAACCAATCTTTTCAGCTGCAGCATCACATACTGCAACACAAACACGAAATAAAATCTTCAATCATAATAATGGTATAGAATACCTCGTGGCAGGTCCCGTGTTTTCAAAATCATAAACCCTACCTCTGATAACACGGAGTCCTGGAGACTTGGTTAGGATGCAACCGATCTTTTCAGCTGCAGCATCACATACTGCAACACAAACACACATGACAAACCCCTCTTCAACAACAAGGTTTGTACGAATAAGCCCAATGCGGAAGCCATCTATACCTGCGTGGATGCAGGCATGTATGCAAAATGTGGAAGGATAGAAAAGACACGTCAACTGTTTTGCAAATGTCACTGAAGAACATTAGTCCCACAGCATGCAACGACTCTACCCTAATCGCCAACTGCCCCAGCCGTCTGGCAGTCTACAGAGCCTCCTCTGAAATACGTGTGCTCTCTTGCATTGTGAAATGAGAACCATATACTAAAATTTTGCAGCTGTTATTCCAGGCCGCTGCTCTCTGACAATGTGCAGAAGCCTTGCAGGCCAAACCATGATAGTCGTGCGCTCTCTTGCCTTGTAACAAATGCAGAGCCTCTGACAATCTGCAGAACTATTTCACAACCCAATCACAGAGCGCCAAAAAATCTTGCATAGAATATTTTGCATAAAAAATATGCAGGTTAAGTATAGAAATAGCAAACCAAAAGCACATTTTGAGATAATTCTGCATGCTGATTGGCTGTTGCAGGAACGATTAATCACTGTTAGGATTCACTATAGTTCCCCGGCAGGAACTAATAACAGCACCACCACACATACTCATCGACCATCATTGGAGGGAGAAGTAGGAGGAGAAGCCAGTGAACGGTCTACCTATCATATTTTTCTCAGCTTCACAAATATAACAGTGTTGTTTGTTAATATAGGCAAAGAAAAGATGAAAAAAAAAAAAAAACACAGCATAAGACAGTTTACCGCAGGCACACGATTGTGCCCAAACCTGGCTGGGCTCTGCAGAGCCCTGTGTGCACCCAGCACCGCATGCCCAAATAGGGTATGAACCAGACCACGATCCAGAGGTTAATCTGAGCTATCTGATACCCTGGATATTAAGAATACGAAAACTAGCACATAATAACATTCAAGATAGAGAAGAATAGCTCTGGCTTTGGATTTAAACTACTCTGTACCAGAATACCAAAATAATTAGAGAATGTGCCTTAAATTGTTCAAGAGACCACATAATGGCACCATTTAATTGCATAATTATTACTGTGAAAGACTACCTATTTGTTAGTTCTAATGAACAATTCCCAAAATAATCTACAGTACACGCAAAATTTATTTTCATTTGTTGTAGTTTGTTCTATTTTTCTGTACTTTCATGGTGGTGGCCCGCCTGAGGGCAATGTTGAACAATACATTTACTATAGAAGATTTTATATTCTTAATCTTTTCAAGGGATAACAGAGCAACATTAAATACTCGGAGTCATATAAATTTTATAAATTATAGTAAAGATCTATATTATTCCGTTAATAGTATATCCATATTTTTAATTATGATATTGCTATCAGGATTCAACCGTGTAGTTTTCGAGTCAAACTCATTGACCCATCCAAATTCATTGACACATCATTGATGGGTCAATGAGTTTGACTCGAAAACTACACGGTTGAATCTTGATAGCAATATCTTAATTTGACACGCTGTGGAAGAAACCTCCTACTTATCATATTTTTAATCTTTAGTTTCCATCATTGATTTATAATATAATCTAATGGCCCTTGTTGTATTCCACGAGGTAAAATGTACCCACTATCTATAATGCTAATGGGGCCCACAATTTCAAGTCTCATGAGCATTATAGATTGTGGGTGAAATTGTGGGCCCCATGAGCATTATAGATTGTGGATACATTTTACCTCAGAGTACAATGAGGGTCATTAGATCAATATGATCTAATAACAATTTAGAGCCCCATGAGAATTACAAATTGTGGGCACATTTTACCTTGTAAAATACAATGAGGGTCATTATATTATATTTTAAAACAATGGTGGCAAGTAAATATTGTAGTCTACCCCTTAAACCCATCAATAATTTCCACCCTCGTGCCCTACTTTTTCATGAGAATTTTTTTTAGATTGGATGGATTTTCCATCATAATTAATGCATTTCCTTATTATTTTTCACGATTTGCCAAATTTTCTACAAAATTTTAGTGATGTAAAAAAAATCGCTAATAAAATTAAATATTTTTTTCAGAAAAAGGAAATATTTGCCAATAGAAATTAATATTTTTTCCAAAAAAAATGAAAGATTCGCCAAGATTTTATATCTTTTTTTGAGGGGGGTTTCTTAAAGTTATCACTGATTCTTAATCCTTTCAAGGGATAAACAAGGCAACATTTCTTTGACAATTATATGAATATGCTTTCAATAGAGAAAAATAATAATAACCCTAGAAGGCTAATCTATTCCGATTTAAGTGCCCTACTATATGTACAACTAGGGTTTGATTCTTTGAGATTAATATTTATTATCCTAACAATTTATAAGAAAATAAAATAAACCCTTCATTGCTTACATAAGAACTTAGCGAAAACATTTATAATACCTCTGTGAATTTTAATGGATATGCATCAGAGTGGCATACGATTTGTAAATTTAACGAATGCATTACGCATCCAAAACGTCCCCAGAAATAAACATAGCTTTGTGAATCAAATAAATGTACAAACCTCCATTAATAATTCAGTAAAAAGACCAGTTAGAGAACTCATCACTTATAGCCAATAGTGGCATAGTATGATGGTTAAGTTGTGGTGTTATTCTTGCCATCAAGGTTCAAACCCTATTGGGGTGTAATTGTTGAACATTTAAATTGGGGATGAGGTCCCCTATTTGTGACCTCCCCAATTCATAGCTCGGGGTCAAAAGTGTTTACCCCTTTTTGAAAAAAAAAAAGAAAAAGTCATCACTCACTAGGATTTTAAAAAGAGAATGAATTTCATAAACAAAGTGGAACAAACATTGACCACATACCAAACGATTACAACGTTGCACATTTACCCCACAACACTTCAGATTTTAAACCCTAAAGAAAGTAGACGATGAAAATATTGCACTTGGACCAAGGCTCTTCTTCCCAAAGATGTATACCCAGTACAAATTCAAAAATGCTTGAAAAAAAATCACTCACGTATTCAAATATACCAAACAACACCGCTCCTAGCCAGCTCATTGCAAGGGTTTGAAAACTTGGTCTTATAGATGTTGTCAATAATTGTTATGCAGATACCATATACGCAAGTTTTTTCAATTACTTTGTATGTTTGAATTATTTTCCTTATTAATATAGTTCTTTCAATTGCTTTGTATGTTTGATTTTTTTTCCTTATGCCCTCCTGTGAATGTGAATACTACCTCTTTGTGGGCTAACAAGACCTTTATGGGGGTTTCTCCTCGTGCTCCTTGTGTAACGAATATTTGGATGACAATATTTCTTGGAATGTTGTTCATCGGAGGAGAGATCTTCCTTCTTCCTCTTCCCAATTCATTCTCATGTTATGGTGTTAGGTCAACCCCCTCCTAATTTGGGGTTGTCAAAGTGGGACATTGGTGGTCCCTTAGTGGTCTTGTAAGGCAGCTTGGTTGAAGTTGTTTCTCTCTCTATTGTATTGCTTCTCTGCAATTTTTGGCTTGTTTGGGTTTGTTTCATCCAACCTTTTGGTGTAAAGGTTTGATACCCTTGTTTTCTCACTTCCTTTAATAAAAAACAAACAAGTTCATAATGCATAAAGATTTGTCTCTACTTTATCTACTTCTTTTGAAATGAAATTAATATTATATAAATTAAAATAAAATAAAATACGGTTTGATCAAAGAAAATATAACAAACTCAAATTTTCCAATACAACGGAAAAAAAGATGCATCTTTATATAAAAACACTCTGATACAACAAAGGAACACAAGTTACTACATGTTTTACAAATTTGATAATACTAAATTATTCTTTAACCATTTTAACCACAATAAAACAACCTATATTTTTAAATAAATTTCACAACTCAATGCTAAATTCAAAGCCCCTCACGGTTGTCCAATAGAGAACCTCAATCCTTTGCCTCGAAAACCCTTCAACTGCTGTGAGGAGTAGATTCGATTTGGTGTAGAACTCATAATTGATGCTCTCAACATCAAGTTCAAGAAACGTGTTTTTCAACTTAGAATCCATCTTTTTTATGGAATCATTTGAGTTATGGATCGCAACTTGTAAGCAGCAAAACTTTTCGTCATTATAGAAAGTGAAGATGTCTATCTCATAATAAATCCATAAAATTGTGAAAACGAGTCAAGAGAACTATTAGAGGTATGGATGAACAATGCCACGAGTAAAGGCTTGGGATTATGGAAACCCTAAATCCTTCTTCTTGTGCCCACAATGATTTCAAAGGTCTAGTGCAACAACATTCTTTATTGCTTCTCTCAAAAATCCCTTCTATTGATGAATGGAAGGAGGATGATTCTAAGGGACGATGCGAGATACACAAGATGTCTAACAAGTGAAATGGAGTAAGTGGGTGGGAAAATAATATTATGGATCTCTCATCAATTTTTGGTAGATGGGAGTAGAGCCACATGATTATATTATCATCCACTCACTATGTTTCACCTATTAGACATCTTGTGGATCTCGTCTCATCCTTCAGAAACATCCTCCTTCCATTTATCCACATAAGAGATTTTCAGGAGAAGCACTAAGGAATGTCAATGTATTGGACCTTCGAAACCATCGTCGACATAAGAAAAAAAAGTTTAGGTCTTTCATTTAACTGAGCTTCTACTCCTCGTGGCACAGCTTGTTCATACCTCTGACAATTCTCCTAACTCGCTTCCGCAATTTATGGATCTGTCATGAGATACACATCTTTGTTTTCTACAATGACGAGGAGTTGTGTTGCTTACGAGTTGTGATTTGCAACTCAAAACGCTTTCATCAAAGGAATGGATTCCAAATTGAAAAATATATTTTTCAAACTCGATGTTGAAGGCATCAATCGAAAGTTCTACACCAAACGAAACATTCGACAAGCACGAGGGGCCTCAACTTTAGCATTGAACTATGAAAATTATTTAAGAATATAAGTTATTAATCATAATTTTGGCAGTTTTGAATAGTTTAGTATTATTAATTTTGTAAGGTATGTACTCATGTTCTTTGTCGTATCAGAGCTATCTTATATAAATGTGTTTTTTCTCTATTGTATTTAATAATATGAGTTTGTTATATCATCTCTGATCAAAACTTTATTCCATTCTTTTTTAGTCCATTTATTATATTAGTTTCATTTCAAAGGAAGTAGAAAAAGTAGAGGCATGCATTTATGCACTACGAGCCTAAATGAAATTGTTTGTTGACTGTTACTACATATATACAATACTTTAAATTTTTATTCTTTTTATTGATTTTTAAGACGTATATAACCTAGCTAGAGTAATGAGTGAACGATCTACAATTAATAAGCCTAACCCACCGAAAATAATACATGATAAAAAGCCCATGCAGAATAAACGAATTAACCAATTGAAAGTGGATCGACTAAATCAAGAGAGAATAGAATAATTGCCCTATTATTCTAAGGTGGATGTTGAACCATCTCAATAATTTGCTTACCAAGCCCTCTCGCACATCCCACCCTTCACCTTCATTTCCTATCTGCTAGCACCTATACCTTTCCCATGGAGCTATAATTCCCACGATTTGCCAACTATATACTCCCACTCAAGTGGAGGTTAAGGGCCTCCCACCAACGACATTATTCCACCCACTCAAGTCTCCCACCCAAAAATGACTTGGCATCATGTGAATGACCTATTATTTCTTCAAGAGCCCTACCCTAATACCTTTGATAAGTATAGGTATGAGTAAAAGTACGTCGAGTGACCTCTCCGAAACTGACCTAATGTCACGTGAATCCCCTTCATTCACCCTCTCCCATTTTCGATGCACTTCCTTTGGATCTTTGACATACAGGGAGGCCCAACCTTCTATAATTGGGGCCTACTTGAACATTCTACATCTCGCACATGTTCCATTGCCACTACAGGAGTTGTAGATTGAGCCATCTCTATATATCATAATATTGTCAATGCCATCTTCTATATACCACTTAGTCATCTTTGCAACCAAAATAAATTGACTTCATTCAACGACTTCAAGATCACCCTCTAAATGATCAAAACGTGGTAGAGCTTGAAGATACGTTTTATACTCTTATCAATTTTTCTATGCTTCTATGGAGTGATCCAATATGCAATTCCAAGGATTTCATCACTTCTCTGTCCATTTTTATACTGATCATGGAACACCATGAGTAGCAAGATGTTGAGGTCCAAAATTTGTAGTGCAATTTCTTATTTGTTTGTTCCTAATCGTCATGGGAGAGAGATCAATGAAGAAATGGATTGTTCCCTTTGCAATACCGATGTCCAAGTAATGGAAAAGGCAATATAGTTCAATAAAGTTGAAGAGACCATTCTCCACAAAGCCCCTAGATCTTGTAAAGTATATATCCTCTGATATGTGACATATATAACCAAGAACTAGCAAAAACAAATATAAGCATTTGGTCCTTTTTATCATTTATACATAACATGCCAACCTACCCTTGATAGGTGGAAAGAGTACGAAGAGGTGGGTGGGGAGTAGATAGAGGTCATGGCCATGCAACCTCCTGACCTCTTGAAGGCAAACAATCGAACACTACTACTCCTACCAATACTCCTGCTTCTACCCCCAACACTACAAATATCAACTCCTACCCCTTATAAATATGATGATGGTTTGTCATGAGTTTAATTAATTTAACAATTTTATCATGAAGTCAATTTAAAAGACACCTAAGGATTTTTCAAACAAGATTTTTTTTCAAATGAGAAAACCACATAGTTGTAGTGTCCTTTCAAGATTACATAATCACAATATGGCAACTATGGTTTCCTTGAAAGGGAATTTCATATAATGAGAAATAATTGTTAGGTAGTCTTTAAATGAATTGAAAATAATATATAGCTTTGTTGCCATGGTTTTATTTAAATTGAAACAATTATGAGGATAGCTTTTTTTTGAAATATGACAATTATAAACTTTGCTTTGTTAAGATTACTTAATCACAAGATGAGAACTTTGCTTGAAGGGAAGTTTCATATAAAGAAAAGAGATTGTTAGATTTTTTGACTCAAAATGAAGTTGATTTGAAAATAATATATAACTTTGACATATTTTTTAAATTAAGTCAATTATGAGAAAAAGATTTTTCTTGAAAACTAAGACAATTGTAGAATTTAATTTGTTTTTGATAAGATAAGCAACATTTACAGGGTGTTGTACCTTTCACATTGAAAGCCCAAAGGGCCAAAGGAAAGCATAGTTCAAACATAACTTGAACTAGAAGAACAAACAAAAACAACTGACAGACAACTGTAAAACAACCAAAAAAATTAGACAACCCCCGAAACAGAGGGGTCAAAACTGACTCCTTGAACCCGAGGCCGAGAAGAGGCAACGAATTTGGGGAGACCCTTCTTCTTTCTCAACACAACCGACCAGGAAGGCTCAGAATCGAGGACTAACAAGCGAGGCAAGGGGAGCAGATCCTTAACAGCCACCCTGGGAGAGGAGCCACCACGCAGCGAGGGAGCCGATAGCGAAGAAACGGAGATAGGAGCAAACAAAGGTCCAATAGAGTCAATCAGTGAAGGACGTGCAAGTTCTGACAGTTCAGTGACAACAAAAGGTTATGATGGAGCAGAGATAGCAGAAGGCTCTATGAAAAGGATAGTCGAAAGAGGGTCCTGGGAAGCCACGGGAGGGTCAACCTCCAAAGAGGAACTAACCGAAGGAACTCTCGAAGGAGGAGAACCCACAGTGAGATGGTTTGCGCGAGCATCCTTCCACCAAGTCGCAACGCCCTTGCGGCGGGCAAGAGGGCAAGCAAAGGCCAAGTGACCCACCGAAAAGCAACTCCTACACCGAAAGGGGAGACCCTCATAGTCCAAGAGTTGCTTCCAAGGTCTGTCCTCCACCAGCAAGACCACATCACCATGGAGAGGTTTGGAGATGTCCAAATTGACTAACAAACGAGCTATCGTAGTATTCCCAAGCTCCCTAGTTGTAGAGTCCACCGTTAAGAAGCGTCCAATGGTGTTGTCAATAGCTTCGTAACATGATTCCTCCCAAAACTGGAGAGGGAGATTTGACAGGCGAACCCAGACTGGTCTGGTGTTCAACGACTTCGTAAAGGGATTAAACAAGCGAGACCAAGGCCTGATGGACAAAGAATTAATACCCCGCATCCATCCCTTGTCCAGCACACAGTTTCGCTCCGCAGAGGAAGCAAAGGTAGCAATTAAAAAACCCCTAACGCTAGGGTAGAGCTCGATCTCCCCAAAAACCAACAGCTTCCAGGAGTTAGACACCCAAGCATGGAGATCGGGGAGGGAAGGCCATAGGCCATTAAACCTACAGACCACTCCCTGCGCCAAATAAAACACCTTGTTTTCAACTACCTCAGAACTGCAGACCACCACAGGAGAATCTCGGGCACAAGGCAAAGGCTAACGAGCCTGAGCAGGGGGTCGAGCTCCCACCTTAGCAGCCTCCGAAAAGGATTTCACCCGGCCAGAAGAACCCCCAGTAGGAGGTGGCACATCCAAACCAGGAACACATTCCACCAAAGCAGCAACGGACGAAGAAACAACCGCCTGAGAAGGGACATCGCGCATAGAAGCACACCCAACACAGTCTAGGAGATCTAAAGAAACGTTGCAATGAGGGAGGTCAGCGCACGGAATGAAAGGAGGGCAACCAACAGAAGGGCCTCCATTGGCCACACCCTCTACGGAAGACTAGCCCAAGCCAAGCACGCTGGTGCCCAGACCAACCGCACCCAAGCCAAACCCTGCAACATTTGAAATCAGGGCATTGCCAATCCCGCCCAACGTAGCGGGCATCATTGCAACAAACATTAATTTAATTTGTTACAACTAGTTCCAATTATGCTTTATTGACTATTTATTATTAAGCAATATATTTGAGTTTGAAAGAACTATGGTGTTTGTTGTCTTTAGATTATTTAATAGTGGTAGCTATATATAGATTCCTTATAAATAATTATATGTGAAAGAGGAGAAAATTTTACACTTCATTCCCTTAGGGCCACCTCATCTCATTATTGAAATATGTTTTGATAGAATTTTTTTTAATTATTGACAATAATAGTAGTCGCTTGTAATGTTTACTGTGAAGTCCAAGTTACATTCACAAAATCAATTTTACACTTCATTCCCTTAGGGCCACCTCATCTCATTATTCAAATATATTTTGATAGATTTTTTTTAATTATTGACAATAATAGTAGTTGCTTGTAATGTTTAGTGTGAAGTCCAAGTTGCATTCACAAAATCAAGACTTGGGACATGAGAGGGCATCCCCTTTTTCCCAAAAATGAACCAACTCCATTTGCTACATACACATTAAGGAAGGTCTTAAAAAAAAAAAAAAACTACTAAATACCCTTAAAATGCTAAAAGGGAGAGGATTTTCATTACAAATTCAACACACTATACTAAGATTGTAACACCTTATCTACTTGTAGACTATTTAAATTATTTTAACAACCATCCTCTAATCATCCCCCTACTACCCCAAAAAAATGGAAAAGTTTTAATCATCAAAATAATATCCCCACATCCCAAAAATTCAAAAAAACACTAGTTTCTTGTCTCAATAATAGGTAAATACATAACTTTGAAGTGTTTTTAAGAGAAACATCAAATAAATTTGAGATATAACCTTTCTTCTCTATTACGAATATTTGAGTGAATAAATTCATGTAAGTATGGGTTGCCTTAAGACTAAAAACTTTGAGATAAGTCCCTTTGTTTGGAATTTATATTAAAAATGGACTATTTCTTGATCAATGAGCATCTTGATATTGGTTTCATATTGCTTACTAATCAATGGCTTTTCCCAAGCTCTTATACCTTGTGTTAGTAAAGATATCATCACTACACCTACCTTGGTAGTGCACCAGGAAAGAACAAACACATTGTTTGTCATCCTTACTCTTGCTCTAATCACTAACTCTAAATTCTTTAATTAAGTCCCACCACACCAATAAACTCCTCCTACTCAACTTACCCTACATATCCAAAGCCTCCACACATAAAACAATTACAAAACTAACCTATAATATAAAGATACATTTTTTCTTGTTGGTCAAAGTCCACAATTACCACTTACTAGATTATAAAGTATATATAATACATACTTGAGTTTAAATTTGTATTTGTTAGTGATAAGTGTTTCAACAAATGTCTCCAATTCAAACATTAGGCAAATCCCTTGTATTAAAAAATAACACTAATTACTAGTATCATTATGAAGGATTACATCTCCTTTTGTTAAGGGCCCATTGCCTCAAAAAATAATCCTACCCTCGTACCCATATCTTCATATTCCTAAGATTAACTTGGAGTATTTTCTCACTTATTAAGTTAACTAGTTGTTTTATTTAGGATTTTGCTTATTTTGGAAGATTTTAGGTTTTTGTCATGACGAGGCAATAGCTTCTAATTTAAGAAATTTGTGGCAAAACAACATTATTCATGAGCATAAGAAGGGACTCCCTCAATCTGTCGCTTCTTCATGACCTAGGGTTAAGGGTGTTAGTTTGATCCCCTCAAATTCTGAAGTTTTGTCCTAGTCTGTGGTTTGACGGCTGTCTATCAGTTGTTTCTATGTTTGGTTTGTCCTCTCCTAGTTCATTCCTGGTTTGAACTAGCTCTTTTTTGGCCCTTTGGGCTCTCTGTATAAAGGGTACAACACCCTGTAAATGTTGCTTACTTTATCAAAAACATTATCATTAGCATGAAAGATGAGCATTTCATATACAATACTATCATGTTCTACTAATCTAGAACATTTTCATTTCTAAAATATAAACAAAATATAAATAGTTATATGGTTCATCAATTGTATAGTCTTTACTAAATCTTTATCTACCCATATTCCACGAGTAGTGGTTCATAAGATCCCATCTCTCATGAGCATGAATGGTTCACTTAGCACATTTGGCATCTAGGTAATGCTCATACAGGTGAAGCATTAGACATAACCCATCCCTATACAACTCCAAGGGTTTAATCAATCTTTCTCAACCCATATTTCATGAGTGGTGGCTCACAAGATTACATTTATCATGAACATGAATGGTATAACACTCATGGGATCTACATGATGCCCATAATGGTGAAGCATTAAGACCTCTAAGAGGTTACCCTCGCAATACTACTCCAAGGTTTCTTCATGATGAGGCATTAGTTTCTAACTTAATAATTATGTGACAAAAGAAATGATTATTCCCTAGATTTTAACTAATATAAGGTAAGAAAGATGTGTATTTCATATACAATACTATCATGTCCTACTAATCTAGAATATTTTCATTTCTAAATTGTAAGACTATAAAATATAAAAGTTACATGATTTTTTGTTGGGATTCAATTGTATAGTTTTAATTCATTTTTTATCAATCCATATTTCACTTAGTGGTCATTACATCTAAGCGATGCTCACAAGGGTGAAGCATCAAGAACTCTAGGAGGCCACCCATCCCAATACCATTCTAAATCAGGTGTGCTTAACCATATAGTTCCCCAATTTGCAAAACCTTCAACAAGTGTTGTGCCTTTTCTGTTTGGCCCCTTCTTTGTATGTTGCCTAGAGGATAAAGTCGAAGGCCCCTATCCATATCTCTAATAGTCAATTGTCAAAATTTCCTCCCAAGTTTTATAGGTTACAAATATAAGAGGGGATTACATAAACATTCTCTTTCCACTCCGATTACTTGTTCATTAACACCCCCCATCACCTCAACCGTAATAACCCTAGGGACCTTTACCTATATAATATGGTGATTATCACATTATGTGTGGATAAATACTCCTCTATATTAATATCCTAAGCCATCACATGCTACATGCATATATGGTCATTGTGACTAAGTTAGGGAGCTTTACAATGATGATTGATAGGGTCCAATAATTGCTTAAGGCTTCACAATTGGGGTAGCAAGCTAAGTGGGCTTGATATTGTGGGAAACTCCATAGTTAAACTCATTTGAGTCAAAATAGTACTAGGATGGTTAACCTCTCAAGAGGTCTCAATACTTCATCCCTAGGAGCATCACCTAGATGCAATGAGTGTTAGGTGGACCATTCATGTTCATGAGATGGGTTTTTGTGAATCACTACTCATGGAAGTATGTGTTGACAAATATTGACTCAAAGGCCATGCAATGGAATCTTGATAAAACATCATATAATTTGATGCACTTGTGAAAACACCTAAAAAGTGTTTAAAATTTGCAACTAATTGCAAGTATTATAAAGCATAAAAAAAAAGTCAAAATTATCAATCATAGATTCACACATATATTTTGCTTAAATTTCAATGAATTGAGAGCAACCTAAGGATATCACAACAATTGGTACTCCCTAAAATTACCATTAAGGTCCTACTTACTAGAAATATACAGAAACAAACCTATGTCAAACAAATGTATAGGGCCAACAAAAGCTTAGGAGGAATTTTAAATTCATTATTAAATTAATAGTAGCATAATCAATGTACAAGATCTTAACCAAGAAAACAGCCTACAAGTAATTTTAAGCATAAAAAAAACCATGTGCGTCCATGGTTGAGTGTACAAAAACATCATTTATAACAACAAAGTTGAGGATATATATTTAAGTTGTAAATAATTTGTAGAAATATAGTTTTGAAAATGATAAGTAATCCTAGTGTTGATTTCATTTGCCAAAATCACTATCCACTCACTCACATTGTTATATATTTGAGTTTATAAGTATAACATGTAAATAAAACACACAAATATAAAATAATATAAATATACTCAATCATACAAAAACAAAAAATATTAACATTTATGGTAGGTATGAACCTTTGATATTGAATCTATAGCTTTACGAAAAAAATCTACAAATAGTATGAAACAAATTTCAAGTTGTGAATCAAGGAGAAAAGCAATGAGCTACACTAACTAAAAGAAGCTCCACAACCCCTCAAACCTAATCAAATATTAGTTAACATTGAGTAAAACTATGAAAGATACAAGCAAGAGAATACATCAAAACATCAAACCTATATGTTTGGTTATGGATTATAGAAAAATGTACATCTACATACATAGGTAAGAATATTAAAATCCATGTCCTCGCCTCTCTATCCAAGATTCCAAGAATGAGCTTTGCAGCTTGCACATAAATACGACTAGCTTACAAAATATTTCAATAACAATAAATAATAAGAAAGTATTAAATAAGGTATAAAACTAGGATTAAGACACATAGTAACTTAAATTATAAAGTAAGTAAAGAAAAAATTCAAAATATAAACAATAGTATAAATAATAAAGATAAACCATAACACTAAAGCTCCATAAAATCCTCTTATAGAGATATTCTTTAATGTATACTCGATATCATCCTTCAATAACATTAATTTTAATAAATGAGATAGATTTTTATGTTGAACTCTAACCAGCAAAATATATTACTTTTTCTTAAAACATTCTCCACATCCCTTAAGCTTAATAACCAACCAAGGACAGCAACAAAGTCCAACCAAAAGGACCCTTGAACTCAATGTTTCACTTACAAAAAGATTATGAACAAGATAGAAATCATGTGTAAACCATCTATATATATTTCTAAAACTAGTTTGTGGATATTTCTAAATTTATTACACAATCTCAAATAGATAAATCAATTATTTTTATATATCTAGTCTACAATGCACATTGTTCACTTAAAGATGCTACTGAAAATAAAATCTATCGAGATTTTAACAACATTTAAGTCAAAAATATTTACAAATTATCTAAAGTTTAATATAAAAAATTAATTTCCCTATTTATTCAAATACTAAGCAAATAAATGCTTGAATATATTTAATAACATAGCAACATTTCAATCTAAAAAAATTATTATAAAAGATTGTAGAATTTTAAATAGAAGAGAGTATGTTGTCGCTCTAACTCTATTGAGCTAAGTCAACAATTCAGGTATAGAGGTTCAGGTAAGCACATATGACAATTTTGTTTTATTTTTTAAGGAGAAGAAGCAAGCAATGGGATTCACTTTGGTTATGTTTGGAAAAAACATATAAAAATCATAAATATATATATATTTACATCCTAAAATAGTAATTGAATTCAAGATACCAAATGACATGCATGTGATATACCAATAGAGTGAGTTACCATCTATATTATATATGTAAATCTTTGTGAAACCATGGAAGGGTATTTTATATGAGGCCAAACTGAATATTTCTCCCAGGTCTTCATTCAAGAGCATGGAGCTTGGATGGTTTTGAATCTACTTTGCTGAAATAAATATACCCACCGTGAAAGTTGCATTGGAGAGACTTCAGAAAATTACCGAGCAATACAAAGCCATTAATTAACCTTGCATAATTGAATAATTTCAATCAAGGATGTTCGATCTTTCTCCTAATCCTATTCTTCCACACAATATCCACCATGAAAGTTCCATGTAGAGATTTAAGAGATTTGCCAAGCAACACAAGGCTACACCCATTAAACTTTAGACTAATTGGATAGCTTATATTAAGCCCATTCTTCTACTTTCAAACAAATTTTGAAGTTATTATATAAATCTTTCATTTGTTATATGTTCCGATAGTCTTACCAATATAGCTCAAACAAGCTAATATGTCATTAACTATCGTCTTATTATATGAAATAAATAAGTTGTATTTCATATATGCCATGCAAGTCACAACAATGGCAGTGTTGTTATAATTTGTTGATTGTTTTGCAAAATTGATTTGAATCAACTTTGAATTATGTTCCCCTACTCATATTCTCACTTGTGAAGTTTGACTGATTTTATAAATTGTTTCACAAGGATGCGCCCTCCCCCCCAAGTGGAACACGCCCTCCACCCCAAGTGGAACCTTGCATTTTCGGGAGGGGGATGTCTATGAAACGCAAGGACTTGGGGGAATTGTCCCCCCACCGTCTTGCCAATGCCACCCAAGTCTCGGGGACGTCTCTAAGATGTCACCTGGTTTGGGGATTTTGAAACATTCAGGAGACTTCGAGGAGTCTCCCAACCATCCCAGAGACTTCTAGGTGTTGCAAAAGATAAGAGATAAAATCGTGAAAATGACATTTGCCATGAAGGTTTATGAGGTTTTGAAGGACTTAATTTGTGCTTGGTGGCGAGGGCTCCACTCCTCAACCCCACCTTGTATCGCAACAAGGAGCACACCCGAGGCTCTGCCCCTAGACCCTTGCAAGGGGCACTGCCCCTTGACCCCACCAAGGGCTCTGCCCCCAAACCCTTGCAAAGGGCACTACCCCTTGATCTCAAATCTCCACCCACTATTGTTAAAGTTTATTGCAATCATTGTCATGTTTTTAATGTTTATTAGTTTAAACTTTAACTGGTATGCCAAAGTTTCATTTACAGTTCTTATACTTATTTCTTACACATCTTTTCATAAATAAATTTTCAAATATTATATGTATTTGCACCACCACTCCACCCCCTCCCCCCTCGGACCGCCCCTCATCCCCAAACTTAGGCCCTTGGTCCTCTATCAAGAAACTTTGTGAAACACTAAATTTATGTTAACACTTGGTCATGTCTAAACCAAACATACATGTAAAATCTTCTTTTCTTGTGCTTTAAGTTTTCATTTACCTTATAGATGGATTTTGTGGAGTTGATCTTTTAACCGTCTCTAGTTTTTAAAACCTTTTTGGGTAATAGTGTCAAACCGACAATATAAGACTTAATAGACTGTTGAATTAAATGGGAAGTTGCTGAGTAAAATACTGAAACGTTTTGATGTATGATGAAAGCGAGAAAAAAGAAAATTTATGCTCCAACTGTCATCAAGTCCATTAAAAACAGGTACAACTTATTCAAGTCAATCCCACGCCGACTTCGAATTGAATTTAAGCAATTATGAAAGGTTAATTTCTGGCTTTATATTGCTCGGTAAATCTCTGAAGTCTCTCCAATGCAACTTTCACGGTGGGTATATTCATTTGAGCCAAGCAGACTCGAAACCAGCCAGGCTCCATGCACTTGAATGAAGACCCGGGACAAGGACAAATATTCAGATTTGCCTACCATATTTTTCTCGGCTTCACAAATACAACAGTGCTGTTTATTGAAATAGGGAAAAAAAAAAAACGTAGCCCAGTTTACCGCAGGTTTGCCCTAGGCACAGGAGATCGCACACGGGTTTGCCTGGGCACGCCAGCCCACCAAGACAAACCTGGCTGGGCTCTGCAGAGCCCTGTGTGCACCCAGCACCACATAACCAATTAGGGTATGAACCAGACCTGGATCCAGGGGCTAATTTGATTGAAACCCTAGATATTAAGCCTGCGAAAACTAGCACATAATAGCATTCAGGATAGAAAAATAATAGCTCTGGCTCTGGATTTATTTTGGAGACTACTCTGTAGCAGAATTAAAAAAAAAACAAAACAGAGAGCCACAAAAATGTGGAAATGCCTTTTTAATTAGAAAATGTACCTTAAATTGTTCAAGAGACCACAGAATGACACCATTTAAATGCATAATTAATACTGTTAAAGACTACCTATTTGTTAGTTCTAACGAAGAATTCCCAAAAAAATCTACAGTACACGCAAAATTTATATTCATTTGCTATAGTTTGTTCTATTTTTCTGTTCTTTATGGAGGTGACCCGGCTGACGACAATGTTAAACAAGAAAACTTAAGGTTATGTACTTTAGAGGCTGCTAGACAGCACCATGCAGGAATGCACGAATCTATCAGAAATTTAAGGTAAATACATTTACTAGAGAAAAAATTATATTCTAAATCCTTTCAAGGGATAAGCAGAGCAACATTTCTTCGGCGATTACATGAATATGCTTTCAGTAGAGAAGAAAAATAACCCTAGAAGGCTAATCTATTCCGATTTAAATGCCCTGCTATCTGTACAACTAGGGTTTGGTTCTTTGAGATTAATATTTATTATTCTAACAGTTTATAAGAAAATGAAATAAACCCTTCATTGCTTACATAAAAACTTAGCGAAAACATTTATAATACCTCTGAATTTTAATGGATATGCATCAGAGTAGCATACGATTTGTAAATTTAACGAATACATTACACATTCAAAATTTCCCCAGAAATAAAGATAGCTTTGTGAATCAAATAAATGTAGTAATCTCCATTAAAAATTCGGTAAAAAGACCAGTCAGAAAACTCATCACTATCTAGGATTTTAGAAAGACAAAATGCATTCCATAAATAAAGCGGAACAAACATTGAGCACATACCAAACGATTACAGCGCTGCACATTCACCCCGCGGCACTTCAAGACTAAACTCCATGGCTAAACCCTATAGAAAGCAGAAAAGGAAAATATCGCACTTGGACCAGGGCTTTTCTTCCAGGGATGTATACCCGGTCCAAATTTAAAAAGGAAAGGAAAGGAGAGGTCATTTTATAGTCCACATATCAGGCGGTCTGTTTTTGGGTCTAAAAATGGCTTACATAATATAGGACTCCTTGTACTTCCAATATGAAGGAGGCACCTAACTTTGAATTTCAAAAAGCACTCACGTGTTGAAATATACCAAACGACACCACTCCTAGCCAGCTCATCGCAAGGGTATGAATACTGGATCTTATAGACGTCGTAGAACTGTATGCAGATGCTATATATGCAAGTTTTTTCAATTACTTTGTAGAGTTTTGAATTTTTCTTCCTTATATAGTTTAGAATGTATATAAATTTATGTACAAAATTTATTAAATTTTATTTATAACTATTTTTTATATTGTATTTATTTTATATTAGATTGTTCTTAGATTTTTATGATATTTAAATCAATCTTAATAGTTATAATAAAAAATAATTGGAGTGTAGAATTTCTTCCTCTATTCACAATGTTTGTTATTTATTTTTCACAATTTTTTAACGTTGTTCACAAGTAAATTTTTAAAGAATCAAACTTCCTACCTCCACTCTTTTATTCAATCCCTTAATCAATATTAATAATCCTTTATGCATGACAATTACATATGACAACTCTTCACCAATATAAAAATTTATCTAATATTTATTGAACATTATTGAAGCATTTTATATTAATTTAACTGTGTAATACACAAAATAGTAAAAGACGATCATGATATGTTTCATATTTTTATCCAAAACTAAAATGTATGTCACATTAAAATGTAATAAGTGTTTGATAGAAGAATTATAGGTGAATATGTACATCAAATATATAAAAAAATTGTTCCAAAGAATTGAGTCTTTTTTCCTTAGCTTTCCTTTTTAATAATTGTTTTCTTGTTTTTAATTTTTCATAGTAGTCATATAAAAATGGTAGGAAAATCCTTAGTCCATCTAATAATTTAACACATGATATATAGTCAAAATTGTTAGCCTTGCCCTTTCTCTTTGTCTTATATTAATTGTTGCTTTGGGAAGAGTCAATCTTTGTGATTTGTGTGTTGTTAGTGCTCAAGATAATTGTAAAGGTGGTACTTGTGGGGTACTTCCAAGTTTGTAATTTATATTTTAAATATAACTTAAAGCTTCATTTGTAAGATCCAATTCTATCCATGAATTAGAGCTTAGCATGATCCTTGTATCCTTAGCAATTAATAAGTTAACATCAATTTCATCCTTCATCCTTCGACCTCTTGATGAATTGGTACTCCCTTCTTTAGTTGCAATGGTATAAGCTACCAATCTTTTCAATGAACATAGTTTAATTTTGTTATGATTATATACATTATCATTATTGCTTGAGTAGATTAATATTACTATCAAAGTCTTTCCTAACCATTGAATCTAATACAATATCAGTTCTTCTTGTCAATAATTCTCAATCATCAATTCTTAAATGTACATCTCTAATATTTGTGATTAGTTTACGAAATGTTGGTTTGTCCTCACTTTCACCTTCCTTTCTAAATTCCTTATCCAAAGTAACAACTATTTTAAATTCTTCCTATAGTAAGCTTAAATATTTGTTACTATCATATGGTGACTTATTGCTAGTAGGAAACACCTAAATGTCCTACCAAAATGATCGATCTTCCTCCAAAACTCAAGTTTGTTCTTGTAGGAAAAACTTGGAAAAATCATGAATCTAGATATTTTGTAAAATAAAATCCAATGTTCAGCTCGTTTCATTAATCAATGTGTATTATATATGTTGGATATCTTCTTGGAAATTTGTGAGTCTTATTCCTTCTAACTCAACAAAATCTAAAAGTGGAATTCTTGGTGTTAAATGAATTATTGTTGCATCAATACTTAATGTTGCAACTTTAATTGGTGCAAGAAATAATAGGGGGTAATATTGTGGTGTTGATGAATCTTGAAGAGATTGATGAATCTATAAGAGAGGGGGACCAACCACGTCAAGGCCTCAGGTCAGAGAGGGTCGAGAGCAACAGATTGCCTTGACTTACCTCAGCTTAAGGGAGTGTTAGGAAGTGCAGGACGAGAATGATGAGGACTATGAGGTCCTTCAATCACTCTGCAGGCTAGAGACCCGAAATGGGGCTAGGCGAGTCAGTTTTCAGCTTGAACTCTATGTCTCAAAGAGCTCTTTGTTCGAGGATGAAAGTGCGGCTTCAAGACGACAGCGCAGCGTGCTAGCGTCTCTTAGGTGCGCTGGCGTCCGTACCACCATAGGACCAAAAAGACAAGGTTGAACACTAGAAAATGAACTAACGACCTAGCTAATGGTTTTTAGGGGAACAAACATTATGAAATAAGAAATGTATAGAAAAATATGATAAAACAAGTAGATTAACTTTAGGGTGACAAGAATGATCTCACATAAAAGCTTGTTCGCCAGCTAGCTGCAAGATACTTCCACCTACACACAAGAGAGAGGGAGAGAGATGTTGTTGGGGGGTTGTATAGGGATTTGCCTCAGTCGGACCCCCATTTTGGTGTTTCCACCTCCACGGATAACCAAGTTTGCAACGATGGAGAAAGAGTATGGTAAAGAAAGGAATGAAGCAAATAACACTAAAACACTACAAAATAGTAAATGTGCTTACTCAACCAAATAATAGAGGAGAGGAGTAGAAAGCAATGGGGGAGAAAATAAGAGGATTCAAGCCTCTACTACAATGGTGTTTTTCCACACTTGCTCTACTGAGTTGATGGATTGATGTGGTTGTTGCTATGGAGTGCAAGAGTGCTGCTAAAAGTGATTCAAAATGCAGGAGATTGTGTAGAAGTTGTAGAAGATTGTGGAATTGATTGTAGAGAGGATGAAATGGATGAATGAATAGTGAATTTGAGGGAAAAAGTGAAGAAAATGGCCATATTCGGGTCAGTCGACCGAAGAGGGTGTTACAAGTCGACCCCCAATGGGAAGTGTAATGCCTCTACAAACTCCAGACATAGGAATCTGCTAGGGACGTAAGTGCACCACACAGACATCTATGCGTTGTGCGGGCTACCCCGATAGTTATTCCTCTATCGACGCTCAAAATATGTGCCAATTGGAATGAAGGCAGTGAGCTTATGTGGAATTTCACCTTTGGATTTGGTTTTCTAAAGTGAGGAAGGGTAAAAGGGGATTTTGCCTAAGGGGTGCAAATTCACTCCTATACAAAATGTTACCAATTAGATATGATTCTCATGTTCCTTTTGTTCCTTGATTATCATGTATAATATCCTAACATTTTGATCTTGATAATAATGTTTCATGGTAATATCAAGTGCTTATTTTTTCTTTGCACCTAAGGTTCCATGTGGTATATTTGATATTGTGTCATCAAGAATTAGTAACTCATTGTCTTTCATGGTGTTGATGAATGTTATAATTTTATTTGTTTTATGGTATCCATGATACTCATTACTTAGGTCATAAAGTTTGTTTATCAATATCTCTTCTGCCCAATATATCTATTTTTGTCACATCCATTATTTATCAATAATGTAGTATTGAGATTATCACATGCTCTCATTGCATTGCATTTCGTTTGATAGCTAAAATATTTTCATCTTTAGAATCATTATGATTTTTACTATCATTTGAAATAATCCTTTGTTCCAAATACCATGGAATATAATTAAGTGGCTCACAATTTGATGTAATTAAAGTGTCATCAAGTCTAATATATCTTTGTATATTATGAAACGACTTGTAAAACTTAATAAATTTGACCAAAAAAAGAAACGATTTTCTAATTAACACGTAAGTATGTCAAGTAATATTAGAAATACTCTAACAATAATTATCAAAAAATTTACCTCATATTCAAGTTAGATCTCTTATTCACTTCAAATTACATATCCAAGATTTAGTTGCATCTCTAAATGAAATATTTTCCATTGCCTAAAATTATCCCTTTAATGAAATATTTAACATGGCTTTCATCGTCATGTTTATCAAATTTTGTTGCTATCTTGTAAACCTCTCATGAAACATTCAATGCGGAAAATAATCTATTGCTTTCTTTTGATAGTAATTCTAATAACATTTGAAATATTTCTTATGCTCCAATGTCTCTTTTGATGATGGTTTCGATATGAAGTCTCTTATCTTAATGCTAATTCATTAGGGTTTTCACTGTTTTAAGCCACATATTTGATGATGTGTTCCTAAACTCTTCTCAACTTTATACTTTACAATATACTTAATTATAGTATGTCTTGAAAGAACCAATTGCCACCTAGATCCATAATTTTACTATGTAATGACTATGTGTATTTATTCAATCATCACCTCTAGTAGGCACATACCTTTTATCTCCTATGTTTGGTTATTTAAATAACATTGGTCTTCTAAATGCAATTACCATAGTATATTTTACTTGTAAGAAAAAATAACCCAAATTATAGTTTATGTATTCACTTTTTGGTATAAATATTTGAATGTATGAACACCTTACCTACAAACCATCCTTCCTCTTTTTTTTATGTAGGAAAGCACATTCTCTAGACATTGTATTATATTCAATATAATCGTGTAACTTTTCATACTCACATTACAAATCTATTTTACTATGTTATGTATTTTAAAGAAATAGGTATTGTGAGAATTTTTGGAGGATCTATCATTCATAATAGAACATAAAAATATTAGTTAAATAGAGAAAACTTAACTATATGGAATATTTAAAAAAATGTGCACCTTAGGATTAATATTGTATATGTGGTTCAATTAATGTGGGTCTCCCTATGGATTCAATACATGAATAATAGAATATAAATGGGAATTGCACCCTCCGGCAGTATTTGCCTATCAAAATAATAATAAAAGAATAATAGAATAAAAATATTTATGAGCTTAACAAGATTGGAAAATAATCGTATTGTAAAATTAGGAGCTTGGGGAAAAATTGTGGATTTGCAATGTGCGAAATCCCTGACAAAGGTGTTGTTGTGGTGAATGGGCGTTGTTGTCTAGGCGTGGAGTGTGACACAAAGAAATCTCAAAAGGGAAAAACAAGCAAGGTTAAGGCCTGTCAGGCTCAAATTTGAGCTTCGACTGAGCTTCCACCTGCCTCTCCATCGACCTCTTCTCCATCCCCTGCGGCCCTCATTATTCATGGCTTTTGTAATAGGAAAAACCCCTACCATGAGTGCTCTAAAATTTGCAAGTCGTAGGTGATCTCAGACCCTCCCTTATTGTTGCCTGTGTTGTAGGATGGGGCCACTCCTGTGCCTAATCGCATGGAAGTCTTCTCCTTGGGGGATTTGAGTGTATGTATGTCAGACTCCCTTGTTGATTTCCATATTTTGGATGCCCGTCTAAATGCTTTGGTGGAGGACATTGGGATCATAACCCTTATTGTTTGTTGTTTGAGCAAGCATCCCCCAGTGGATCAATTTGTTGAGTGGATGAAAGTCTCTTGGAATAGCATCTCCTTGCTGGAGATCAAATCTCTCAATTTTGGATTTTTTTTGCTTCGCTTCATCTTTGTGGAGGAGTGTTCCTTTGTCAAGCAGAAGGGCCCATGGTTTTTTGGCTAGTCCGACCTCTTTTTCCAAGATTGGTCTCAATTTTTTTATCCTGCCTCTGCCAAGATCACTACGGTTCCCCTTTGGATCAAGCTATATAATCTTCCTTCAATTATGTGGGTGTAGGAGTTAATTAAAGACATGGTTGAACAGTTTGGCACCTTTGTGAAACTGGAGTCAGGAGCCCCTCACAACAAGGTTACCAGGGTTTGTGCCATCATTGATATTTCTAAACTTGTGCATCACTCAATTTTGATCCATTCAACCCATGGCACCTGGACCCAATTCCTCAGCTACGAAGGTCTACCCTTCAGATGCTTTTACTGCAATAGGTTGGGACATAAAATTGTTGGATGTTATTCTCCCAAGGCCACAACTGATCAAAATTTTAGTCTCAAAAAATGGGTCAAAAAGCCAAGCACCCCTGATGTTGAATTCATTTGGCGCAATCATGGGAAGTTTATGGCTGCCCATGAAAATCATGTGCCTCCCAAGTGGAACCAAGTGGGGCCCCTATAGTGTTGGAGCAGGGCTCTTCTTCTCCCATTGATGCCCCTTGCATGGCCTTGGCCTCTCAACTGTGTGGGGATCCTTGTGGGGACCCCCACTATCCTCCTGAGGGTGTCGACTCTGGCTCAAATTCTAATGGTTCTTATCCCTTTATGGATGATTTAGATGAAGACTACTTTGTTTTCATGGATTTTTTTTCCTACTAAAGGTTGTGGCCTCACCCAAACAGCGAGTGCCATATCCAAACCCAACATCTCTAAAAAGAAAAAGGGACGCAAATCTGAGGCTGAGAAGCTTTGCATCGAAGGTAGAGAAGTCATGGATGATGGAACACAATTGACAATGGACACCCTCCTCACTCAGAGTATGAGAAAGGGGAAGAATAAGAAAACCTCTTGATAAAGACCTAATTGGGTGTTGGTTTGGTTAATGCTTTGTTTGGAGGTTGTGTGGTTTTCAATCTTCTTTTCTTTTTGGGTTTCAAGGTATTTTTCTATTTTGGTTGTGTGTCAATTCTTGGAATTTGTGAGGGGTTATTGCTCTCTTCCTTCTATGTCTCCTTTTGGTGCTCCCCATGCATGGGTTTGAAGTGTTATTTCTTATTTTTGATCTTTTTAGTGGGTGTTTCCCCACAAGCAGCTATTTATCTATCAAAAAAATAAAAAATTATGAGCTTTATACCTCACAATCATTTATCTAATTAAAATTTTCCATATTTTCTGCTCATTTTAACCATATGAATCCATGCACATGTGGTGAACCTCTAATTTTTCATTTATATCTAGACCAATAATCAAGTTTATTTTCATTTCCTTCTATAGAATCTTCTTTTGGAATATTGAAGTGCATGTAATTTATGCCTAAATATGAACATAGTAAATTAATATTTGTAATCACCATTTGTGTATTTCTTGTGAATGAATTAGTGGTGTTCATAGTATTAGTGCATGCAAATTAGGATATCATATATTAGATACATGCAAAGTGAAGAAAATTATGAACATTCCAACATAATGCAAGAGGTCAATTAATTCAACTCAATATTTTTCTCAATAAGACATCGTACCCATCAATATGGTATCATAGAAAATCAAATGATTAACTAGATATGAGTGGAGGATATTTTTCATATGCTCTTAAATAACTAATTGATAATGATTCACATATCTTCAAAGTTTTTGTTGATAAACATAGCAATTGACTTTTGTGGACTTTGTCTTGTAATCATGGTCATCATGTAATATGTCAATCATGGGTGTCATCCAAAATAGTGATCCCTATATTCAATAAATATTTAATAAATTCATGTAGATTTCTGACTCAACTTAATCAAAATTCTAACTAATCACATCATCCATTTGCTAATAATGTTGGGAAAGCCATATCAAAGTATCCCTTTTGTGACATGTTCATTCATTAGAGATGCTCTATTTTTTATTAGATTCAGGCTTCACATTAGATTATTTACCAACGTGTGGATTAGCTCCATCTCTCTTAATTTAGAGGCCATTGATGTCACGTGATCAATAATATTACAGACATTAGACCCACAAATACATATTCATTTACATCATAATCAAAGTCCATATAGATAATTTTTTACTAGTCAAAGATATTTTAATCTAAATTAAATTTAAATTTAATAATAATACTTTCATTAATTTGAACATCCTTAAGAATTTATAATGTTATGTTTTTTATTTAATTGATTTGTATACTATTTATCCATTGATTTCAAAATCATATTTTTTGTCATATTGATCCCTTCAAACAGTAAAATTGGTAAATCTTTTACTTAATGCATGGAAATTTTTATCTTTTATGTTTTTTGCCTATGGAAAATTTATGGTATGTCTTTTATATTAACATTGGCCTCCAATTGCATGTGTTAATTGAAGTATTAAGTTGACATAGATTATCTATTTCGTAAACTTATGTTAATTTTATAAATTTTGGTGATTGTGGACCGAGATCCATATTTTTTAATGCTAAAAAATCGATATTGATTTTTCTCTTTTCAACATATACTATAATGAGGGCATGCACACATGCTTAAGAAACATTCATTGTAGGATAACTTTCTTGACAAATATAACACATGCTTGGTGAAAAAAATTTATATATATTCCAAGTCAAAATATAGTTTATGTTGTGCTTAAGTGTAGCTTGTCCTCTTTCATTTTGTACCCCTTGGTTACCTAGGTTAGGATGATAAATCCTCTTAAAAATAGATATTTTATATTATATTTATAGGATGATAAATCCTCTTACAAATAAATATTTTATATTATATCTTGAATTTTTTCTCTAATATCTATAGCACATGATTTATTTTTATAAAATTTAATTCTTTAGAATTAACCTCAACATTATCATTAGGTTGATGATGCCTTTCAACTGCTTCATGATTAAATTAAATTATTTTTTATCTTTCTATCTCACTAAATTGATCTAAATGTGTATCTCTTTGCAATCTTCTTCTTAATATATATTTCTCCTCTTGAAGTGTTTGTGCACAATATATTGTCATCCTATCCATGTGTTGTCTTATTTTAGATTTAAAGTCTTCAACTATCATATCTACCCTTCATTTTACATTTATTTCTTTATCAATTTTATTTAAAAAATGATTTCTTTCACGTCCTCTCTTCGTGTGTCTGTCATTTTTTCATATCATTGTCTCATATAGTTTTAGGCATATTTTCTTCAATTTTATTTTTTTACTCTTTGTTTTTAAAATTTAGCCTTGGACAAGACATTCCTTCAAAATTATAAGAAAACATATCAATCAACTTACAATAAATTTTAACAAAACAACATGAAAATACTAATTTGAAAAGTTTAAATTAATTAATTACTTAAAATATATATTTTTAACTATTAGCATTGAATTCCTAATTTACACATTTTTTTTTGGCTCTAGGAAAATTCATTACCAACAATTCACCCAAGGAAAATTCACCAACAATTCACCAAATTCACTGACGGAAAATTCACCGCCAAGTAAAATTCACCACCAACAATTTATTGAAAATTGAGGAGTTTTCTTAGCTTAATACTTTGTAAAACTTTAATATTGCTAATCTAAATATGCTTTTCCTTTGTTACAGATTCTTTGTGGGTAATTATCTGATTAATCCATTTTACTGTTTGTAGAACGTAGATAGAAGTTGATAGAAGAAGTAGGTAGGATATTAGAAAGATTACACAAGCATATACCATGGAGAAACCCTTTCGGGAAAAAATTCCACCAAGAATTAATCTACTATTCAATCTTTGAAGTAGATTACAATAGCTTCAATTCTTGCTTGAGAATGCCTCTTTTGCCTTCACCAAAAATTCTTCACAACTTGCAATAAAACTGATAATAACTCTCTTCAACTTGCTTGAGATAAATAGGCTTTGATCAACTTTGTAAACTCCAATTGAGTTACAATTACAATGCTCAAACCCTATCCCTGAAAGGTATGCCTATCTCTTGCAAGTAAAGTTATGTCGTGAAGAACAATGTCAAATCCTCATCTTCATGGATTTGGGCATCCCAAACTAAAGTGCCAACTCAACCTTTATTCTGTAAATATCTTCAAGGCTTCATCCTCAAAGTAGGCACCCAAAAGAGGGACCACTTAACTCAGCCTTCTGAAATATCTCAACATGCAAAGGAGTTAATTACAAGAAGCCAACTTGGGTGCCCAAGTTGGGTCCAAGTCATTTCTTGTTAAATGAAACATTTCTCAACACGATTCATGCAAGAATGGTCATCCCCTGTTAACTGGAGGTAGTCCATGTTATCTATCATGCAAATCAAGTCATTAGCCATGCATTCCAAGTTAACTTAATTCAACTAGCATTCAACTAAAACTAACTAAAGATAATTGAACCATAACTGAACTAAACTAAACTAAACTAAACTAAACTAAACTAATTCTGAATTGAACTGAACTGAACTTATCTTATTTGAACTGAACTAAACTGAACTTCATGCATGCAAACATCAAACCCTAACTCCTAGGATCTTTACATGCATTCAAAAGTGTTATCTCTTACTCTGAATAGTTAATTGAACTCAAGGTGAGTGTCACCTACCATGTGGGCACCCCATGTGCCCCTATTATTTAGGAACTCAAAATGGATGCCCTCACATGCTCCTAACATTAAGAATTAATTATAAATGTCAATTAACATGATTATTTCATCAAATATTATTCTCTTCCTAATGTTAGTGTTGTTGAACACATTCCAAAGACTTAGGAGATACATGAAATAAATAATTTTTAGGATTGTAATTAAATGGCATCCTATTTCCAACATTCTCCCACTTGACATTATCATTGCAATTATTTTAAACTAGGAATCATTTAATATAAATCAAGTACAGGAGTCAAAGGCCAATGGCCTTCCTACACCACGAGAACCTTTTTGTAGCATTGATTAAAGTGTTAACTTTCTCAATCAATACCCTTCCCAAGTCTCTATAATATCTATGAGTACCCACCAATCAATCCATGCCAACTTCAAATACAACTTGCATAATCATGAAGCTCCAAGCAAATGATTAATACTCAAAACCCAAAAAACTACATCCTCTTCAAATTTCATGAAGATTAACCATATCCTACCAAAGCTCCCACTGAACCGTGATATCGAGCTATACATGGTAACAAGATAAACATCAAAACCATCACTGTCAAAAACTGCCACTGAAACATGTAACCAAGCTATCCAAGACATCGTGATAACCATCTCCTAAATTAAAATCATCCATGGCCTCAACACAATCAAAGAATATGTTGTTAACTATATAGGTCCCAAAAGGTCAAGTAAAACTATAATCTTTAAACCAAGAAGATCAAACTCAAGGTAACCATCCCCACAACTGGAAATCATCCCATAAACCATGTCATACCATTTTTTTTCAAAATGAATCCTCCAAAACTAACTATCCATAGCTTAAGATCCATATCTATGAAAGATAAAACATATAAAATCATGCTAAACCATCCTTAAATGATTTTCCATAATCAACCATGAATCAACTCAATCCCATGATAAATCAAAGCATGAAACATAACACATTTGAAAGATATAACGGGAAAATACCTCTCAAATAAAGAACTATCGAGTGTGTTGAAATCATGTTCAACCAAGGTGTAGGCTTCTCGATCTTTACTGTTGAGAAAATATTTTCTTACGAGTAACCATTCCAACATAAATCTCTTACCATAAGAGAACTCAAGCCTCACCTAATTCTCTAAGTATCCATGAGGACCTGTAACCAACTCCACTGGCACTGATAGCAACAATTAGATTTTCCTAAGATTCAGGTAAAGAACAAAGTAACAAAATGCATTTATCTTCATCTTCTAGCGTTACATCTACATATGCTAACTGACTCAGAATCAAATTAAAATAATTTAAATGATGTGCAATAGAATCCCCATCTTTCATCCTTAAAGAATATAACTGTCTTTTCAGATACAGTTTATTGGTAATGCTTTTAGTTTGATAAATATCCCCTATTATCTTCCATAATTTATATGCAATATTTTCTTCTAAAACATTCAAGAGAACAACATCAACAAGACATAATCTAATTGTTCATCTTGCCTTCTTATGTAACTTAGCCCAATCCTCATCTAAAATAGTTGTAGGTGTCTTTGTTTGATTATTAATAGCTAACCACTGATCTCTTTCTTCATGAAGATCTTCCATTTTTAATTTCCACAATTCATAGTTAGATCCATTGAACCTTTCAATATCTAAATAAGAATTCATTGTAACAAAACTTATTTCCAAAATAAAAAAATAACCAAAATAATAAAAGCTCCCACTAAGCCAATAAATCCTTCAATATTTAAGAGAAAGACGTCCCAATACTCTACCCAACCTCAGCTCTGATACCAAATGTTGAAAATTGAGGATTTTTCTTAGCTTAATACTTTGTAAAACTTTAATATTGCTGATCTAAATATGCTTTTCCTTTGTTACAAATTCTTTGTGGGTGATTATCTGATTAATCCATTTCATTGTTTGTAGAATGTAGACAAAAGTTGATAGAAGAAGTAGACAGGATATTATAAATATTACACAAGCATATACCATGGAGAAACCCTTTCGGGAAAAAACTCCACCAAGAATTAATCTATTATTCAATCTTTGAAGTAGATTACAATAAATACAATTCTTGCTTGAGAATGCCTCTTTTGCCTTCACCAAAACTGCTTCACAACCTACAATAAAACTAATAATAACTCTCTTCAATTGGCTTGAGATAAATAGGCTTTGATCAAATTTGTAAACTCCAATTGAGTTACAATTACAATGCTCAAGACCTATCCCTAAAAGGTACACCTATCTCTTGCAAGTAAAGTTATGTCGTGAAGAACAATGTCAAATCTTCATCTTCATGCATTTGGGCATCCCAAACTGAAGTGCCAACTCAACCTTTATTCTGTAAATATCTTCAAGGCTTCATCCTCAAAGTAGGCACCCAAAAGAGGGACCACTTAACTCAGCCTTCTGAAATATATCAACATGCAAAGGAGTTCATTCCAAGAAGCCAACTTGGGCGCCCAAGTTGGGTCTAAGTCATTTCTTGTTAACTGAAACATTTCTCAACACCATTCATGCAAGAATGGTCATCCCCTATTAATTGGAGGTAGTCCATGTTATCTTTCATGCAACTCAAGTCATTAGCCATGTGTCCCAAGTTAACTTAAGTCAACTAGCATTCAACTAAAACAAACTGAAGATAATTGAACCATAATTGAACTAAACTAAACTAAACTAAACCGAATTGAACTAAACTGATTTTGAACAGAACTAAACTAAACTAAACTAAACTGAACTAAACTGAACTCAACTTCATGCATGCAAAAATCAAACCCTAACTCTTAGGATCTTTACACGCATTCAAAAGTGTTATCTCTTACTCTAAATAGTTAATTGAACTCAAGGTGAGTGTCACCTAACATGTGGGTGCCCCATCTGCCCCTATTATTTAGGAACTCAAAATGGATGCCTCACATGCTCGTAACATTTTGAATTAATTACACATGACAATTAACATCATTATTTCATTAAATATTATTCTCTTCCTAATCCTAGTGTTGTTGAACATATTCCAAGGACTTAGGAGATACATGAAATAAATAATGTTTAGGATTGCAATTAAATGGCATCCTATTTCCAACACAATTCACCACGGTGGAAAATTAACCGCATTAATATTTTCCACCACGGTGAATTGTTGGCAGTGAATTTTCCTTGGGTAAATTGTTGATGATGAATTTCTCGTATGCCATTTTTTTTATTCATAAAGTGATTTAAGTATTGAGATATAACAAAATTTTACATCATTACTACAGCCACAACCACCCTTACTATGAGCCCCAGACAAACCCAATTGTAGAGAGAGCTAATCGCCTCTACCCTACAAATCTTCTAATCTCAACCAAGTTCAAAGGACCACATGGGGTCACTATATTAATGTTGACATCTAGTGGTTGGGTGCTAAAAAAATTACATTGAAATTATGTTGGCTTTAAGACTCATCTTCAACGTCAACCCTTGTTTGTGCCAAAATTTGAACCCCTCCGACCATGTCTTGTAGAGACAAAAAACACCATCAACCTACTGCATTTGTCAAAATCATGGGCATGCCAAAATACCAATACCAAACATATTAATCTTACCTTGTGCTACCCATCTTCCACTTGTTGGAAAAATGTCACAAAGTCTTCCATCCATCCCCACCCTTCATACAACTTCATATATAAGTATCTTTTAAGGAATTTCCCCCCCTGCTCTACATGCACTCCATGTTGATACCATAGGAGAGGTATTCCTTCCCCCAAACATGTGCAGAAACAATTGCATCCTCAGCCCCACCCAAAAATTGTACCTTGATAAGGAGATGAGATAAAGCCAGTGTCATGTATTTTGGTATCTATAGATCTAGCAGAGTAGCAACAAAACACACTGCAATACCAATATTTACTTTGTATCACTCCTAAGCCACAACAAACTCTCTCCCAAGAATCAACTTAATGGATTCTATTTCCAAGCCACCCTCCACCATAAACATCGATCGCAACAATTTGTTTGAGATCGTGCCCAAATAAATAATCCTCCTTTTAGAGCACATCAATAGAATTGGGGTGTCCATAAATTCCACTGGCTTGAGACTACTTAATTTTCCTCCTTAACCTGTTTAAAATCCCATAAATAATATGTATACATGGATCAGTTTCTCACCGCCTTGTAGCATTTAATGTCTCATACTCCTTAATTTTATTGTCTATATTTTCGTTTGTCTTGCCTTGTGAGTTTATGTTTGGCACCATATCTAGCATCAACTCTTAGATAAATACCTCCTTTTTTTTGCCACCATCGACCCCTATATTTGCCAACTTATTCTCTTCCCTATTTACCTCTTTGAAATTGTGATGGATTGTGAAGCTGCTAAAGCTACCTAATAATTCAATCACTAATTTAGACAATCTTGGTACTTCCAATTGGCTATCTTGTCTAATATGAGTGCATTTATCAAAAAAGATGAGTCGCCTTTGTAGATTGAGTTCTTTGTAGAAGTGAAAACCCAATATTAATGCTTTTAAATCCACCAAATTGTTTGAACCTACTGGCAATGATTTTTAAATTTCTCCCACCGTTTTCCCCTTCTAGTCACAAATGATGCAACAAACGCCTAAAATTCCAGGATTGCCTCTTGAGGCACCATCAAAACTTAATTTATAGTTATTTTGTTGTGGTTGTTTGTTAATCCTTCCCTACTTCCAAAATTAGAACATTTTAGCCCAAACCAAGACTATCTCATTTTGGAGTCCCAATCAGTGAAGGCCACCTGTTGGGGATTCATCTTTTCCACTCCACTATTTACAACCTCTACAATATCAGCTTCCAACTTGTTTGTGAGATTTGGAAAACTCATTTCATTGTCTTGAAATAATCTTTTGTTTCACTCTTTCCATACCTCTCATAGCAGCATTGATGGGCTTATAACCATAACAATGAAAGCATAACATTTCTCTTCAATATTGGCCATGACTTGAACAAAGTTAGAATTTAGTTAAGCAAGGAAATTATCCAACCCAACTTGGCACACAACCATATCTAATAAGCTTGTGTGAAAGGAAATTCTAAAAATAAATGGTTTACATTTTTCTTGTTTTCATTACAGAGAACACATCTTGAGGGGCCTTGGTATTCCATTTTAGTAAACCGTTATGCAATCGATACCTTATTTTTCATTACAACCCACATGAAGGTTCTATCCTTTGGGAGGCATTAGTTGCTCTAGTAGAGGTTAAATGGAAGTGTGGATTTCACCTCATTCATCCCTAATATTTTATACCCATATTTTTCATTGTATTGGCCAGACTTTGAGCCTATCTATATAATTTTATCTTTGCCTCACCTAATTGTGATGACTCTATCTTTGAGGGCATCTTGTAGTTGTTCAATCTCATTTCTTGATAGATTTAGATCACTTGGATCCTTCCAGTGCCAACCGTGTACCCCATCCACCATGCCTTCTTCCACATAATCCCTAACCTTAACACCCCAGGACTGAGATAGTGTAGTTTTTGTGTTCCCAATTTCCAATATGTTGTCAAAATTGGGATATCCTCCCCAAGAATCTTCCCAAAATAATATAGATTCCCCATCATGAATGTCCCATGAGATATGATTTGTGATTAAAAGTTGACACTCTCATGAAATTACAAATTTTTGAGCCTATAGGGAGATTATCAACCATCATAATACCTTTATCATCATTGTTGTTCAGGTACTTATTTTGTAGAATTTTTACCCATTTGTCTTTGTTATTTGTGTGCATCTTCCAAATTAGTTTAGCACCTAATTATCATTTTTTTAAAGGAGATCTCTCAATCTTGTCCCCCTACCTCCTTTGTTTTACAAAATTTATCCCACACCATTAAAGCTATCTTGTTCTGATCCAAAGTTCCTTGCCAAAAAATTCCCTCGTTTTCTAGTTTAGGTTGTGATAGATACTCACTGGTAATGAGAGGTAAGAGAGCAAGTAAATGGGGATTGTTGAGATTACAACTTTTAACATGATTATTCTACCTACCTAAGATAGTCATTTCCCTTCCCAAGATTGCAAGTGGTTACTTTATTTTCCAAGGGCTCCTAAAGTCTATTACTATTTTTCTTCTTTGCTAGAGGCATACCTAAATAAGTACTAGGGAGCTGCCCTTTTTGAAGTCTAGTGCTCTAATGATCTGCTATTCCTTTCTAGGTTTTGTGTGGAAAAAGAAAATTTTAGATTTTGCTTCACTTATCTCTTTCCCTGAGGCCACTATGTAGGAGTTGAGTATCTCTCTGAAATGTTGGGATTCACTCCTTTTTATTGCACCAAAGAGTAACATGCTAGCTGCAAATTGTTGATGGGTGATTGCTAGAATGTTGCTTGTTATTTGGATTCCCTCTAACCTCCCCTATCCACTGCAAATGTGATTGTCCTACCTAACACTTTTGCCATTATTATAAAAAATCTAAAGGAGATATGGGACCCCCTTACCTAATACCTCTTGAAGCCTCAAAGTATCATTCGAGTGTCCCATTTAAGATGACTGGGCATATAGGACTTTCTAAGTAATTATATATCCAATTTATCCAATGCATGTCAAAACCAAAAGCCTCTAACACCTTCCATAGAAATCTCTAATCAACCTAGTCATATGCTTTCATGATGTCCAATTTGATTAACATACTCTATTGTTTCCTTTTCTAAATGGAGTGGATTACTTCTTGGGTAATTATTACCCCTTCCAAAATTGATTTTCTTGGAACAAAACTTGTTTGTTATTCTGATATTAGATCTGGTAGGATGAGTTTCATTCAATTTTCTATAGCCTTTATCATTATTTTATGTGAAGTATTGCATAATATAATTGGCCAAAATTCATCCAATGATGTTAGCTTTTCTTTTTTGGGGATTAGGCAGTTAAAGGTGTTATTTATTTCTCTTAACACCTTTCTAGTTTGTCTTGATTCTTCTATTACTACCACTACATCCTTTCCCACAATTACCCAACATTTTTGAAAGAATTTTGCTAAGAAGCCATCCGGGTTGGGAGCTTTATTTGGATGAAGTTGCAACAAATTTGATGAAATTTGCCAACAACATCCTATTTTGTGATTCACTCACTAACCTTGGGATAACATGTAGCAATTTATTTTATGAATTCAAATATAATCCTTCTATGTTGTTGAGAAAATTGCAAAACTATGTTACCGTTTATTTGGTAATTTCCTCAAGATCAGTAGTGATCACACTATCTAGACCCTTCTAATATTTATTATTTGATTGACGTCCCTTTTGAACTTTGTCACTTGTGGAAATATTTAGTGTTTTTATCTCCCTCTCTAATCCATGTTTCCCTTAACTTTTATCTCCAATAGATCTCTTCTTTGGCCTGCACTTCCTCATATTATTTTAGTAAGTTTTTCTCTTTTAGAAAAAATTCCTTATCCATCCCTTTTCTAAATATTTCCTCATTCATAGCCTTCATTTCTTCTTCCAGCCTTAGTTTGGTCTCGAATATGTTTTTGAACTGAGATTTGTTCCATTTTTTAAATTTTTGTTTGATAAATTTCAATTTTTTGGCTACTTCAGACATTATTGATCCTTTTGGCTTCACCTCTTCCTATTATTTTGAGACTAATCCCAAAAAGGTATGATCCTTTAGCCACATATTCTCAAATTTGAATCACAATGAAAGCCAAATTTTATGTTAGACTTTTTACCTTACATGGGCGGGTGCATGGAAATGGGTAGCCAATTTGTGGCCACTTTTGAAAAGTCATAATGTGATCACATTATGGCTTGTTGTGTTGAGCCTGAGGCTCAGTAACAACAAGCCAATAACACGAGCACGCTATAACTCGCTCATTTTATTGCATGTTAAAAGCATAAAAAAAAGTGAAACTCTATCATTTTGATTTTGACTGTTTTTTCTTCTCCCCACGGCCAAAACCCCCATTTTTTGCGCTTGCATTCTAGGAGGATGCATTCTACAAAATTCTTCACCAAAAATTTTTATTTCTTCACAACGATGGTGCCATGATGAGGAGGAGGTGTGAGAGGTAAGGATTGTTTGGTTTTTGTTTTGAATTTGTTAGTTTTAGGTTGAATTTGATATATATTTGTTTGAATTTTTAGGAGATGCAAATCAACTTGTAAACCCTCAAAATCTTGAACAAGAAGAGCAACCAAATCCTCAAGAATACAATCAACCACAACAACAACCTCCTCCACCAATCACTCAACCCCCTCCTGGCACTCAATAAAATTTAATGAGTGAAATTGAGAACAACAAAAAGCAAATTGAGGATTTAATCAGTAGGTTGAGTGATCCAAATGGTTCAAATACAAAAAGAATGACCCTAGCAAGTTGATTGAAAGATATGTTAACAAATGTAGATTCAATTAACAAACAAATAACTGGATGGCAAGATAGGAGGTAGGTGGCTAGGGATTATTATGAGAATAAACTATCATATAAAGATGTAAAGGATTTAAAAATTACAAAAGGTGATTTGTGCTCATTTTTCACTAACCCACGCACAAATCAAAATCTTACCCTCAATGCAAAGAGGTTTCCTATTCATTGGTGCCACCACCAATAGATTATGAACTAGTTTTATGATAGGTGGTACATGGTCTTTGATTACCCACCATCCAAAAATTGTGAAGTCCCGCAATATTTCCTTAGGAAACTATACAATGAGTTCATATTGAACAAAATCCTAAATTATTTTGATATGAGGAATTTCTAGTGGAGAGGTGAGGGGTCAGCTCAGGATAGACCCAATGCATAGTCAGATCCTACACGACAAGGTAGATGAGCTTTCCCTAGGCTGCTTCATGAGCACGTCATTATGCCTTTTTTCGTGAAGGACGTAGAGACATTGCAGACGATCAACACTTTGACCCATAATGTCATCCATCATACTAGCCCTATTCTACAATGCCATCTAGGGGAGTCTTCGAGTGGTGGCCTTCGAATCCATTTGTGTCAATCTTGCGGGGTGACTTGTTCACATGACCCCATCGACACTTAGGGGGCTGCTACGCATGATCCATCTACAACTATGGAGATGGAGAGGGCAACTGACATTTTTCATGAGACGTATGAAATTGATAGTCAAGTAAAAGTTAGCATGTTCATTGAATTTAATTTATTAAATTTTGATTTTGAAATGCAAGATTAACTAATTTTTTTTTATGATTTTAATAAAATTGCAGGGTCACAGTGTTGAGACTAGATACATCAGGCCCCCACCTACTTATTTCTGCAATACACCTATCGCTGGGGTATGTAACTAGTAAAAAATTATAAATTTATTACATGTTAATAACATTGTTTAACAAATGGTATTTTAATATGCGATTTTGGATGTTGAACAACCTAATATTGGAGGTTTCGAGGGGACACTTCCCAGTGGCAGTGGATTTAATCAAACCTACATAGAGGTAATAGAATAAAGAGTTTAACTAATGAACTGTACTTAATAGATTTGTGTAGTTTATATGCACATCGTTGATTACATTGAATAATTTGTTGTTTTATTTTCAATTGTTGCAAGCCAAAACACCTTTGAATGTGACGAGGGCAATGGAGATTGGTGTGTCATCTTCTATGCAATCCTCGATGGCTCTTACAGGGGAGGTATGAGGAAAATTAGTAAATTTTTATTTACATTCATTGTTATAAATGTTAGTTAGTGAAAAATCAAACCATTATTGATTCACGTAGTTTAATTTCTATTTGTATGGTTTATACAGGGCTTGAGCACGCCTGAGCATGGGCGTGAGAACATTTCCCTCATGGAGAGAGATCATGAGATGGTAGTAAGTGATTATACTGTCAAATATATCATTTTTTATAATGTACTTTCTATATATTCATGTCTTTACTTCTTATTATAACAGTTAAAACTTCACCATGAACTAAACACTAGGAGGAGCAACAAGAGCACTCCTTGAGCGCAACAAAAATGAGTGACAGACCTATCGCCATCCGATCAAAAAGCAAAGGGAAATAATTTATTTCTAGAGCATGGAGAGCAATGACTTTTGATTCCAGAGCCCTTTGTTGTATGCCTACATGGCAGTTTTGTACATATTTTGTATTGGACATATTTGACATTGTATGCCTGTATAGCATTATTATAAGCCTATATGGCTATTTTGTACATATATTTCATACTTATATCGGCATATATTGATGTATGCCTACATGGCTATTTGGTTAATACAAATACCTTTGATCGATGGTGTCCATATTTGCATTCTAAATTGATGGTTCAATAGATATGAGTTACGTGTATTCAAGTGTATACTTTACAACTTACGTGTATACTTTATGACCTACATGTGTTCCAATGTATACTTTGTGGCTTACGTGTTTTCATGTGTATACCTTGTATTCGTGCATATACTTTGTATTAATTTGTGTACACTATGTATTCGTGTGTATACTTCTTGAGGCTTACATGTTTTTGAGTACTTATGCTTCCCTTACTCAAATGTACATGCTTGACTTATTCACGTGTATACTTATTAATTGGTTAGCCCTAGCATTGATCATTGTTGTCCTTCATGGTTTGTCTTGAATATTAATTGATTGATGATAAACAACTTTATCTAAAAGAAAAAAAAACGTTTTCAATTGGTATTCGATGAAATGATTCATAAAAAGATTCTAATATGTTCTGGATGCGTCACCATATAAAAATGTCTAAAGATTTATATGTCAAATTTTTGCAATATTATTTCTTGTATACGAAATGGACTCAGGAGAAAGCAAGTTATAATTTATAATACAAATAAGAAATGGACTCAACGCTATCCTAGACCCTCGAATAGGTCTATTTAACAAAGCAAAATGCTCTCAATCACTCTTCCAATTGCAAAGCACCATTGGGCAACATTACCAGTCCGCAAATCCACAAAATTCATAATTTTTAGGGCAAGATTGGCCCTCTAACCCCACTATCCTCTAAACCCTCACTTTTCTCAAATTTCACGAGGGTTTATTGAAAAACCCATATCCAAAAATCATACAAACTCAAAACCTCTTCCAACACTCTTCATTCTACCTGCACAAACTTAATTGACCATCAAATTATGGTGCCCCTTGACTTTAACCACTTTTACTCCCTCAAACCTCTCTTTTTCATTCAAAACCCCTCTATTCCCAATTAGGGCATCATGCCATAACATACTTTGACCTCCCTTGACCTTGCAAACCATTTGAACACATCAAACTCCACAACTTCACCCTATTTCCAACCTATTCTAACTAATTCTGAAGCAATTTCTTCTTTTCACCTCGTCTAGGTTTGCTTTTAAGGCCTAAATTGTGAATTTTGAATAGGGGCAGCATTATTAATCTCTTCCAATGCTTTTACCAATTCTATTTTCTTATTTGTACTTACATAATTGACTCAAATGGCCCCACACTAACTCAAAACTAAAAGAAAGATTTCGTAATAGGCTATCATGGCCTTATTTGACATTATAATGACTTAAACCACTGAACTAGACCTTCTTCATCAAATTGAAGAACAAGGTGTTTTGCACCAATGATCATATGCTTTTTTGTGTGGAATAATCAAAATTCTCAACCGTCATTTGTATGTTTCTCTTTTCCATTGTTTTGCATGCCATCATAAGGGATCAAGTCGGTTGAACACAGCTCAGATCAATTCCGCATGTTTGGGTGTGAAAGAGGACCATGCCTAGCGTAAATCTACCTATTGGGATGCGTTGGAGCAGTTAGTTTGGTCACACAAATTGCAAAATGAAAGTTGCACCACTTTGCAACTTTACATTGCTTCCATTTGACACTTTTTCCATCAAGTGAAAACTGGACACCACAGAAAAACAACTCTGAGATAACAAAAACTGAGAGAGTTTATTGTAGAGGGGCCCAATGCAATCTCATAGGCTCAGATAAAGAGGTTGTAAGCATCACGATTTCTGAGTAATAGGCCGTCAAAGTTTGCTTCCCTTTTGCACTTTGGACCCTTAAGGGATCGATCCAGTTGAACGTAGCTCAAAGCGATTCAACGTGATTGGGTGCAAAAGAGGATCATGAATAGCGTAAAATTACCTATTCAGACATATTGGAACAGTCTGTTTGGTCACACGAGCTGTAGAATGAAAGTTGCACCACTTTGCAACTTTACACTGCTTGCATTTGACACTTTTTCCATCAAGTGAAAATCCGCCACCATGGGTAAACCACTCTGAGATAACCAAAACTGAGAGATAATTTCTTAGAGGGGCCCAATGTGATCTTGTAGGATTAGATGAGAAGTTTCTAAGCATCATGGTATCTGAGTAACAACATGCTGAAGTTTGTAGCCATTTTGTATTTTGGACACTAAAGGGATCGAACTGGTGGAACGTAGCAAGGAGCGATTCTGTGTGTTTGGGTATGAAAGAGGACCATGCCTAGCATAAACATACCTATTCAGACACGTTGGAATATTTTTATTGGTCACACGAGTTGCAGAATGAAATTTGCACCATTTTGCAACTTTGCACTACTTACATTGGACACTTTTTCCATCAAGTGAAAATCCACCACCATAGGAAAACCACTCTGAGATAGCCAAAATCGAGAGATATTTTGTAGAGGTGCCCAACGTGATCTTGTAGGATCAGAGGAGAAGTTTCTAAGTATCACGGTATCTGAGTAACAACATGCTGAAGTTTGCAGCCATTTAACACTTTGGACTCTTAAGGGATCGATCCGGTTGAACATACCTTAAAGCGATTCTGCGTGTTTGGGTACGAAAGAGGACCATGCCTAGCGCAAACATACCTATTTGGATGTGTTGGAATATTCTGCTTAGTCACACGAGTTGCATAATAAAAGTTGTACCACTTTGCACTGCTTGCATTTGACGCTTTTTCCATCAAGTGAAAATCCGCCACCATGAGAAAACCATTTTGAGATAGCCAAAACCGAGAGATTTTTTTGTAGAGGGGCCTAACGCAATCCTGTAGGATCAAACGAGAAGTTTCTAAGTGTCATGGTATCTGAGTAATAGCATGTTGAAGTTTGCAGCCATTTTGCACTTTGGACCCTTAAGGGATCGATCCAGTTGAACATACCTGAGAGAGATTTTGCATGTTAGGGTGTGAAAGAGGACCATTCATAGCGTAAAAATACCTATTTAGATGCATTGGAATAGTCTTCTTGGTCATACAAGTTGCAAAGCAAAATTAACACCACTTTGCAACTTTGCACTACTTGCATTTGACACTTTTTCCATCAAGTGAAAATTCGCCGCCACAGGAAAACCACTCCAAGATAGCCAAAATTGAGAGAGGTTTTTTTAGAGGGGCCCAACGCAATCCTGTAGGATCAGACAAGAAGTCTAAGCATCACGGTATCTGAGTAATAGCATGCTGAAGTTTGCAGCTATTTTGCACTTTGGACCCTTAAGGTATCGATCTAGTTGAACGTACCTTGAAGTGATTCCACGTGTTTGGGTGCAAAAGAGGACCATGCCTAGCATAAAAATACCTATTTAGATGCTTTAGAATAATACACTTGGTCATATGAGTTGCAGAGCAAAATTTGCACCACTTTGCAACTTTGCACTACTTGCATTTGACACTTTTTCCATCAAGTGAAAATCTGCCACCATAGGAAAACCACTCTGAGATAACCAAAACCAAGAGAGGTTTTTGTAGAGGGGCCGAATGCAATCCTATAGGATTAGATGAGAAGTTTCTAGGAATCACGGTATCCAAGTAACAAAATGATGAATTTTGTAGCCATTTAGCACTTTGGACTCTTAAGGGATCGATTTGGTTGAACTTAGCTCGAAGCGATTCCGCATGTTTAGATGTGAAAGAGGACCATGCCTAATGTAAAAATACCTATTCAAATATGTTGGAACAGTGTACTTGGTCACACGAGTTGTAGAATGAAAGTTGCACCACTTTGCAACTTTGCACTGCTTGCATTTGACGCTTTTTCCATCAAGTGAAAATCCACCGCCATGGGAAAAAAACTCTGAGATAGCCAAAATCGAGAGAGGTTTTTGTAGAGGGTCCCAACACAATCTTGTAGGATCAAACAATAAGTTTCTAAGTGAAAGGGAATAATTTTTATGGGTTTTGTGTTGATGCCCCTGTAGATTTTGATGGAAAAGGGCATGAAAAATGAGGTTTCACCCTAGGGTTTGATCAAATATTGCATGTAGAGGTTGGGTGATTATCTTTTGAGTTTGTGATTTTAAGAAGGTCTGAGGTGGTGGAACATTTTGGTAAGGTGTGGAACCATTTCTTTCAATAAACCCTCTTTATACTAGCATAAAATAAAGGTTTTGGTTTGGCATGGTGGAGTGAGCTTCTCCTAAGAAAAATTATGGATCTAAGGGTTTGGATACATGATAATTTCTGCCCCAACAAGTTCAAGGGTTTGTTGAATGTTTAAAGGTATGTTCCTTTGTAAATTAGGCCTAGTTAGCCTAATGAGGACAACAAAGAAGGTCATTTTTTATGCACATGGTCCAAGAAAATCACTATTGATTTTGAAGTATGTGTTGTAACTCAATAATAGCTATCTAAATCAGTCATTTTTTTGTGAAGTCATTTGAGAAGTTTTCCTCAAAACACCACTTGGAGCCACACTTTTCACTTGGAAATTCATCATAAAACCTTGTAACAACAACTCCACCTTTATTTCTTGAATTCCCCTACATAGATAAAAACATAAACACCTGAAACATTCTAATAATAACTTACTCCACTGATCTAAACTATCAAATTCAGTGGAGTAGTCATTATTGGTTATCTAGACTCTCAAAACCCCAACCTTGAGGGTTTACAGACTGAGTTGAGAAAAATTAGTTCAAACTAATGATAAACTCAATGGATACCCTCCTAAATAGATTCAAATGAAAGATACTTCACTATTATACCTTAAACAACAAGATTCAAGGCCTTAAACTATTGTACAAGCTGTACAAGTTAATGAACAACTGGAAAAACTCATAAAATCACTAAAATAAGGACTTTATTGATTGTAAATATTCAAGAATATAAAAGATCTTTGCTTTGCTTGAACTTACATGCTTTATATCACTTCTCTAATCACCTAATGACCTCTTTGAGACTTTTAATACATTACATATGACCTTCACATGACCTTTTTCACATTGTTTACATTTCAAAATTCAAAATTTGCAAATTTGCCTATTGAAGGCATTTAGAGAACAAGGTGCTACTGCACCAAACATGAACTCCAAAATTACAGTATTTGAGTAAATCTCATTACAAGTAAATCTCATTACAATGCCTTAGGTACTTTGTTCTCACAGATCTCTTACAATGTCACTCATATATTCACGATTATCTTTAAATGTCTACATCATAGGTGCTCATTATGAGGTTAACTTCAATTGAGTAACTTGAGATTCCCTCGCTAAACTTCACATGCTCTTTTATAATGGCTTGAAATCAGAATTGAGATTTGTCAAGATCATCAAAATAAAGATGTTGCATTGATTTTTTGGCTGAGATTATCTTTGATGGCTCATAAATCAATATTTTTTGCAACGAGAGACCAATCAATTTTTATTAGTTTACTTACAAATACACAAAGTAAAAGAGAAAAAGAAAGAGCATCCAAAATGGAAATGAAATAAAAATAGATGGAAGGCACTTATAGATAGGCATGCACGTCTCACAACTTAGTCACTCCTAGTCATACATATTCACTGGGAATTCCAACATACCTATTGCACACAACACCTCTCATGAATAGAGTAAGTTGAAATTTGAGATGCTCTTATAATGTCTACATCATAGTTTCTCATGATAAGGTTAACTTGAAATTCCCTCACCAAGCTTTGCACACACTTTTCTAATGGCTTAAATTCATGATTGAGATTTGTCAAGATCATCAAAATAAGGATGTTGCATTGCTTTTCTGGTTGACGTTCTCTTGGATGGCTCATATATCTGCGTTTTCTACAAGGGGATACCAATCACTATTTAGTAGGTTAATTACAAATAGGTAAATTAAAAGAAGATGATAGCATTGGAATCAAACAAATTAATGTGCATACAAACTATATAAATTAATAAGAACCAATGTGCATATGCTTACAAATTAATCCAACGAACCATTCGGGTCTGCTCTACTCTTTATTGTGTCAAGTATTGCCTCATGGTCAGACTCACGAACCTTCCATAAGGTCTTGTTCAAAGGTCTACCCCCATATTTTATCAAACGAACATTGGATGCCATGACAAGGTTCGAGTAATGAAGAATCCTAAGATGCGTGTCAAAGTCCTGAAACAACCAATGTTTAACACTTAAATGTGGGTACCTTCTAAGCCACATTCCACTAACCACAACTGAGCCTCTAGGTTATTCGATGTTTTCTCCATCTATAACTAGGGCCTCCAATTTCTTTTTGGCCTCAACACAACAACACAAGTAATATTTTGTTCCCTCTTCATTGTCTTCATCTAAAATAGTTGCATAAACATGCCCTGCATTGATATGTGCAACAAATCTCTTGAAATTAGTCAACATTATGAATACACTACAAAGTAAGATAACGATATGGAATTTCAATAATTAAGCAAGTAGATATATCACTTGGTTGAACTAGATCTAATACATGGTCAAAGTCGATCGATGATTCCATCTGTGTTAGTTCCAATGCCATAAGAGGGTGATATGTGTGAAGTGGGTTAAGATAAATTGTCAACCATTTGTCAACCCACTCCCCTGACTCACAATCATTCTAGGCTTGCATTGTACATGAAGAAAAAAAGCATGCCAACTTTCGTGTATCAATACTCCATAAACCTGCATTTGAGCTAAGGAAAGAGTGTACCTCACTTGATCTCGTTAGTGTACAACAGTCCTCATATGGTGCAATGTCAGTATCATCCATCAACCAAAACAAAATGAACTAAATACGTACCTTCATTACCTGGACCAATCGAAGCATTACACCACTCGATGATTGATTTTGCATCTATCAACTTTGCACTATCTTTATACTTTAATTCTTCTTGTGCTAATGCTCTTTTCACGCATGCTCCTACACCATCATGCTCCCCCTTTCCATGCCCGACCTCACAAAAGTTCCACATATGTTGAACACCTATAATGACATGCATCTTGCACAACCAGTAGAACATGCACAAGTTCTTGAACTGTGTTGCATAGTTATCCGACCCTATTATATGTCAGTCATATGGTATGTGTAGTGTTCTCTAATCAGCTTAATAACTAGGAATATGGATTCCTCTACTTAGGGATTGAACATCACAACCAGCAACCATAATCTGCTAAAGAACCTCATTTAATTATCAACCCTATGACATAAACTTGAAATGGGTTAGCACAATATATGCACTAATCACCTTTCCAGACATGCATGATTTCCTAAAATGCTAAAACTCTAATTATTGGAATTACTTTACTGAATAACTTGCTTTGGAAATGAAAACTGAAAGATGAAACTACTCTATTTCTAGTGGCTACAGGAACAGTTGACAGCTCTGTGTTTCTGTCAGCTGCAGGAATAGACACATTAACTTCTACAAAAGAAAGTACAACTATCCTAACTTACAAAATGAAAGCATAGGCAATTCCCTAAGTGGGCCCCCTTAGGTAATGCCAAAAATAGACAATAGATTAGGCGAAAAACTTCATAAACTTTATTGATTCAAGGTAAAACAATACATAGCACACAATCTCTCTTGATTGTATTTCTGAAATTGAAAATGTGTTTTACAACAACAACGGTTCCTCTCCTTTTTGAAGGAGAGTGAGCTATTTATTGAAAAACTAAATCTAACTACTAACTAACCTTCCCTTATAAATTGGGAGGTCTTTATTACATTCAACTAACTTAGAAAAGTGATGGATAGAAATAAAAGAACTGAGTCAAATCAGTTTATCAGTCTTAAAGTGCCATCATCCTGGATTCATGCGCCATCAAGACGCTTGAGCTAGATTTTTGAAACACTCCTCTTGTATGGTGAATGAGTTGAAACTGACTCCCTATTCTTTAGCTGCAGAACTGGTCTTCATTGATGTGGTCTTCTATCCACAAGTGGGAATTGAATTCCTTCCTCCAATCGTGGTACCTGCAAAATATCCTATCGGATATTCCTGAGGTAGAGAGTTAGCTCAACACGTTCAACATTTAAGATGATTCATCATTTTATTCATTCATCTAAGCATTAATCTAAAGCAAACATTATTCTAGGCGTGGTTATAGGAAGTTCAATAGTAGAGGTTGCAGGAGGTTTGTCATCACACAAGGTTTACTAAGGCATTCATCAAACTACTAAAACATTTAAAGTAATAACCATGGAAGACTTAGTGTAATATACTCATTACATCAAGCATAAAAAGTTAGTGTTTTTATCCCATAATCAATACCAAATTTTTGTTTTAGCATAATGAAAAAGCATAAAAGTGTTTGTAAAAGTATGATCTAGATGTGCCAAAAACTGGGCTTATCATTCCCCTCAATCGACTATTTGTTGGACCCTTCAGCAAACCTGGCATTTCTTCTCCTGGAAAATTCTCTTAACTCAGCATTCTGCTGCTGTTCACACTCTCCATGCTGGAAACTCCAGAAGTGAGCTCGCATCATCTCCAGCCTTTGCCATCTGTTATCCTCAAAACTTCTATTATATACGATGTTGTCCCCCTGCATAGAAAGTAATGGCCATAGGAGAATAGGTGGTTGCATAACCAAAGGCAACCAATTCTCCCTTTTTGTCCTAGAATTCCTCATATATCTCTTTGCCCTTTTGGTTGCTGCATACAAGGTATTGGGAGCGTTTGGTTCTGCTCTTTTTAACTGGAATGGAAGATGTTCCCATCTTGCTTGAATGTGTAGGTTTGCAGCCCCAAGATCATTGTTTATTACCTGAGAATACTACGAAAATATTTCTTGCCTCAAAGGCTCAATCAATGGCCTAGCTCTTTCATCTCTCCACAATTTCTTCCAATCAAAATAGATACCCATTCCATTCTTTGATTCATTCCTTACTAATAACGACATATTAACCTCATTATGCTGATGACTATCAAATTGTTCCCCTCTGCTTATTTCATTGGTGATCCAAGAGATCAAGCCGTTGATATGAATATCACCAACATAATATAAAGGGTTCCAATCTTTATCTTGAGGTACAACTAAATTATGCAGATAAAATTCACACAGAATATTCCTGATGTGCAGAGGTGAATCCCTATATGCCTCATAAAATTCTTCTGGGGTATCTAATGAAAGATTTTTACCTTTCCAGATTCTAATCAATTGGAAGTTTAAATACAACTCCTTGAGATACATTGCATAAATAGGCGAAGGTGCTTGACACTGCATCAGATATGGAGCCAACTCTACCACTTGGTTGAGAGTGTCATTTAAATTAGCAATTTACAGATTCTTGTTTTAGATTATTCTTTGTAATCTCTCAATTTCAAGTGCAGAAGTAGTTTCCTGATGCTGGAGTTCTTCAAAACATGCCATCCCTGCAAAAAAGTTTGTGACATGGATTGAAGGTCTATGATTATAGCCTAATGCAGGTGATCCCTGTATTTCTTCAGTTGCATTCACCTTTCTTTGTTCCTCTTCTCCAATTACCTTTGTTTTATCTGATGGTTCAGAGTTTCCCTGTCTCGAATTGCCTTCCTGTTGCCAATCTTCCTGATCTTCTTGAGTAGTAGGAATCTCATTAGTCATGCCAATGCTATCTCTCTATTTTTCCAATGGAGTCAGAGCTGATACCTCTTCCTTCCAAACATATCCTCCTTCTTCTTGTAGCATTCCTGCCATACTTTCCTGCATCTGCTCTGCAATGGCGGCCAATTCATCTAGGCCCACTCCTTCAGGTGTACCTACGGTTTCCACAACAATAGGTTCCTCCATTTCTAGTATAGGACTGGAAGGTTCTGAGGTTGGTGGTGCGGCAGGAGTAGCATTAAGTGATTGTCAAGCTTCCTAGTTCTGGAGTCTAGAACTCCTTATGGGAGTAGGAATTGTTTGAAGCCTCTTTGAGGGCTTTGCCGCAGGAACGAAGGGGTTTTCATTTTGTTTCCTTTTTTCAGACTTAGGGGTTGCCACAATAGGTGACTTCCCTTTCCTAACATTGGAAGAAGACTCATGATTTTTGATAGGGGTTTTTTTCAGAAAGAGGAACGTCATCCTATGAATCAGATGATTCCTGCGTAGGGGATATAGTGGCAGAGGTTTGGCCTATGGACTAGGAGGTTCATCACTTGAAGGTAAGAGGTTCCCCTCTAGGTCCAACATTTTCAATTTTGGGATTACAATTGACAATAAACTCCTCCCAGGTCATCCCTGATGTATCTTGAACATATTTTTCAACAAGCAATTTAATAAGGCAGTGGTGGGATACAAAGTTAACCCTACCTTTTCTATATTTAGCAGAACTATTGGATAACAAGTCATAAAGGAATTCGGGAACCTTCATCAACAAGCCATGGCATAAATGAGACAAAAGCTTAAAGTGATGAGAATGTAGGACTGAGAACCTACCTTCACAGGTTATGTATTTGATTATATACCCCGCTCGTGGCACCCAGTCCCGAGGCAGACTCATCCTTTGTGCACCTTGCTTATCTACCCGTAGAGGAGGGTCATTTGGCTGAGTAAACTCTTCCCTAGCGCTCTTTGCATCCCTACCTCGAGGAAATTTTTCTCTGACTTGAGGTAACCTTGTTATCTTTGCAATTCTATCAATTGATGCATTCACTGTTATTCCTCTAACTTTTGCTTCTCCTTCTTGAAATTTCCTTGCAAATTCCTGTGCAATGTCCACATCAAATTTTTCAAGCTTCAGGAAGTAATTAAGCCACCCATATTTCCTGAATGACGGCACATGCAACACATCCTACAACAAAATGTTATGATCTGCAGGCTCATGTCGAATCGGTTGACCCCCCATTTTCTTAGTTTTCTGCAATTAAATCCTTTAGGTGATGATCACCTGGATTTTTCAAATTCAAACAACCAGAACTTCCTGCAACCCCTCTTAGCACTTCCCTCCCCTCAATTGAAAATTTTGAACCCCTCTTCAAAAGATACAAAAAATATAGAAAAAGGAATTCAAACATTCAATCTTCAGTGAAGGAGAAATTAATCATAGATGAGTAAAATATGTTTAGGTTCATTATTGCAGGAGGTATGGTGTTTAGTTCATTAATTGGAAATTTTCAAATATCCGGAGCTCATGCCGAAAAGACAGTGACAAGGCTTTAAGGCGGTGAAAACAATGATGTGGCACAAAGATATAAAATGGAAAAACGTGACCAATTGTGCGAAAAGGCTGAAAGGGATGACAACCATATAGGAATGTAGTTTGCATTAATTAATACCGAAATAAATGTAATAAATAAAATAACTAAGCAATCTTAAAGTGAAGTGGAACTCACCTAGATGGAATTGTCGTAATTACCTGATGTGACTTTACTTCTTCATTGAAAAATGTGATCCGTAGAAACGTGGATGGTATGGAGAATGACAGGTGGATGAGGTGGTAGAAAGAGTATGAGTGGATGGATTACAGATGGAGTGAGTGAATGGAATGGGGATCTAAGTGGATGACCCCTTTATTATGACATTTTTATGCACTTTTATGCATGGCATAAGGAATTGAGTGATAACTCTATCCCTTTGGCTGCAGGATCAACTGTTTCCTACACAAACTCGAACTAGCTCAAAAATTCTTCTCTGTCAATGGGCTTATAGTAGAGTTTGAGATTATGCCCATTGAATAGTAGCTTGAATCGATCCTCATGAATGGTCCTCAATTGGAAAACACCATTTGTGAATACTTCCTCAATCTCATATGGACCCAACCATCTAGTTTGCAGTTTGCCTTGATTGTCCTTATACCGTGAGTCATATAACATAGCCCAATCTCCTGATTTGAATTTTTTTTTTTCAATGTACTTATTATACCATTTTATTTGCTGGTTTTGTATTATCTTAGTGTGGTGCAGGGCATTCTTTTAGAGCTCATCCAAGGTATTGAGCTGCACGACTCTTTCCTTTTGTGCAATTGTTAAGTCCATGTCTATTTCCAGTGCTGTTCTTAGAGTTTTATGTTCAAAATCTATCGACATCATAGCTGTTTTACCATACACCATTTCAAAAGGTGTGTATCATGTAGCATTTTTCCATGTAGTTCGGTAGGCCCATATAGCTTTAGGTAATCTTGCAGCCCATTCCTTTCTATGCAAATCTACAGTCTTAGTCAGAATAGTCTCTATACCCCTATTGGTGATCTCCACTTGGCCATTAGCTTGTGGATGATAAGGAGTTGATTTCATGTGCCTTATGTTATATTCATTGACTAAGGCTGTAATTAGAGTAGAGGTAAACTGTGCCCCTTGATCTGTCACTATTTCCCTAGGGACACCAAATTTGGTGAATATTTCCTCATAGATGAATTCTGCTACTTTATTATCCCTAGCATGCTTCATAGGTTTAGCTTCTACCCACTTTGTCACATAATATTTGCATACAAGGATATACGACTTACCATTTGAAGGCGGATCAATTGGTCCTACAAAATCCAGGCCCCATTTGTCAAAGGGGGTAACAATCACTTGTGGAAATAGAGGCATCTCGTCTGATCTAGTTGGCCTTCCCATCCTTTGGCATTTGTCACATCTCCTAGTATATTTGGCTACATCTCTATGCAGAGTTGGCCAATAATAGCCAGTATTTAAGATTTTCATTTTTATCCTTTTTGCAGAAAAATACCCACCACACGACTCATCATGACTTGCATGCAGTATATCATGAGTATCATCCTCTCGTACAAATCTCCTCATAACTTGATCTGGCCCTGTATAAAACATGCAATCTGCAATCCAGGAAAAGTTAAAACTTTTCTCTACCAATAATCGCTTTTCCTTAGGGGAGAATTGAGGAGTTCTTCCTGCAGCAAGATAATTTGCTATATCCGCATACCATGGGTGAATAAACTTGATTGCAAATAAATTCTCATCAGGAAAGGAATCCTCAATAAGTGCAGAGTCATCTTGCCTTTGAGTCCTAGACAGGAAATCAACAACCACATTGGCTTTACCTGGATTTTCCACAATTGTAATGTCAAATTCCTAAATGAGCAACAACCACCTTGCTAGTCTTCCTGTTATTGAGCTTTTTTTCATAAGATACTTGATTGCTGCATGATCGGTGTGGACAAATATTTGATAGCCTGTTATATAATACCTGAATTTATTAAGGGCATAAATGATTGCTAACATTTTTCTTTCTGTAACAGTGTAGTTGACCTCAACTCCCTGTAAGTTCTTGTTGATGTAATACAGTGCATGTTCAGTTGAACCACTCTTTTGTCCTAAGACAACACAAATAGCATAATCTGATGCATCAATATGAATATGGAATGAAAGTGATCAATCAGGTCCCTTTAAAACATGTGTTTGTGTAAGGGAAATTTTTAGATCAAGGAATGCTCTTTCACATTCCTCTATCTAGGCAAAATCTACATCTTTCTTCAACAAACTATATAGAGGGGATATTGTTTGACTTAAATCTTTGATGAATCTTCTATAGTATCCAGCATGCCCCAAAAATATTCTCAGGTCATTTTTCTTGGTAGGAAAGGGGAGATTAGAGATGACTTCAATCTTAGAAGGATCAACCTGTATCCCTACAACAGAAATATAGTGAACAAGCACTATTCCTTCTTGCATCATCATGAAGCACTTTTGAATATTTAGTGACAGGTTATGATCTTCACACCTTTGTAGTACCTTCTTCAAGTTGTCCTGTGCTTCCTAAAAGGTTGCACCATAAACTGTAAAATCATCCATGTATATCTCCATGCAATCATATGAAATATTTGAGAAAATACTTATTATGGCTCTTTGGAAAGTTGCAGGTGCGTTGCAAAGACCGAAAGGCAAAAAAGAGTAGGAAAATGTCCCCCAAGGGCATGTAAACATGGTCTTTTCCTGATCCTCTGGAACAATCTTGATTTAATTGTATCCACTGAAGCCATCAAGGAAAGAGAAATAATTTTTCCTTGATAAATTATCTAGTACTTGATCAATGAAGGGAAGAGGAAAGTAATATTTTTGTTGTTGCAGAGTTGAGCTCCCTATAATCTACACACACTCTCCATTTTCCTCCTTTCTTAGGAACAATAAATAGTGAGGAGACCCATTGGCTATCCGAGATTAGGTAGATAAAGCCAACATTCAACATTTTCTGCAATTCCTCTTTAACAATTTCTCTCAAGGCTGGGTTAATTCTTCTCTGGGGCTGTCTAACAGGTTTAAAATCATTGTTAATGAAAATCTAGTGTGTACATAGCTTTGGATCAAGTCCTTTCATGTCACTATAATCCCAGGTAAAAGCTAATTTATGGGTAGCAAGCATTTTGACCATTGATTCCTGCTGCTTGTTGGTAAGTTTATTGTTAATATTCAAGGTTTTTTGTGCAGCTACTTCTACTTGGGAAGTCAATTCAAGCATGGATATTTCAAACAGAAAAGGAATGTCTACCTCATAGGGCAATAATGTGTGCAAACAGTCAGTTGCTACAAGATAATGAGCTAATGTAGGTGGAGGAAGAATGGTCTACAAAGGGCATGGATTTTTTTCACAATGAGGGTATTTGGTACGATATTTATTCAGCAGGATATTAGACAGTATATCTTCCTCTTCTTGTTGTGCAATGAAAGGCTCTCTGGTAATCATCATGAGACTAGCCATTGAGTTCACTTCCTCTTCTTCTCCCAAATCAGGCCAAACGACCTGTCCAGACTCAAGTTGGGGCTAGGTTGGAGAATAAAGGGTAAGCTGCTTTGTATTATACCCATCAGATATTGTCATGTTACCAGTCCTACATCCTATATAAGCATCTGTAGTGGCTAACCATGGCCTTCCTAGAATTACAGGATAACCTCCTAATGATGCCTTTGGAGACAAAATCATAAAATCAGTAGGATATTCCCATGAATCTGGGGTGACAACTAAGTCTTCCACTACTCCATCAGGTTTAACAGTTGAACTGTCAGCAAGTTGCAAGACTGTAGGTGTAGGTCTTAGGTCAGAAATACTCAGCTTTAGCACAAGGTCTTTGGTCATGACATTGATAGCAGCTCCAAGATCTACTAAATCATTCTTAATTTGAACCCCGTTAATATTAATTTCAACAACAAGGCTGCCAGGGTCTGAATATTTTGGGATGGTAAGCTTCCTTAGCATCAAATCAGAGAGTTGGCCTAAAACATGAACAGTTTGAGGGTCTTTCTTCTTCCTACCCGACTTTTTAAGACATGCTTCTTTGATAGCCTTGCTATAAATAGGTACTTCCTTAATTGCTTGAAACAAAAGAATTTTTACACATATGTGCTTTAGTTGGTCAAGAATGTCAAGGGTAGGGTCTTCTTTCTTTTTCATAATTTCCCCTTCCAACCTTTGTGGAAAAGGAGGTGATGGTGTATTGGATACCTTAGGTAATGGTGGAGTCTGTATTGGCTTATTGGGTTGGACTAGGTGATTGGCATCTTCTTCTTGCTCAATCTCCTCAGATGGCAATTTTGAGATTATGGGAGGAGATGGTGTGGGCAACACAGTTCCTGAACGTAAGTTGATATTATTCAGGTTGAGAGCATAGGTAGGTTGATTATTAGGATCAACAAAATAAACTTGTTGATGTTGCTGTTGAGGCTGATTATTTGGATTAGGTGTTGCTTGAGCAGGCAATTGGGTTGGATTTGGATTCTGGCTTTGATTGGCTATAGGAGGTGGCATAATTGACTGCTGCTAGGGTTGCTACAGAAAACCAGTGGGTGGATTTGACCATTTCTGGCCTCCTCTCCACTGGTTAGACTACTGCCAATTCCCTTATGGAGGTTGCCATTGATTTTGCTATGGTGACTACCAGTTTCCTTGTGGGGGTTGCCAATGGTTTTGTTGAGCATTTGGCCAAGGGCTATTCCATTGAGGTTGAGAATACAGGCCATAACTTGGAGGGTATTGGTTTTGCCACTGATTATTATATGAACCAAAATTTTGCAAGGGATCCTAAGGCATACCTTGTCTTGGGGCCCATGGCCTACGCTGAGCAACAAATAACACTTCTTCCTCTCCTTCAATGGTTTTGAACTCGGTAGGAAGATATTGCACCTCCAAATTGGCCACTGCTTTGCATCGGCAGTCCTTCTTCCTCTATCTACAGTGAGGGCAATATTTAGCCAACATCGCATCAGCTTCATCTTCCTTCCTTCTAGCTTGCATGGTGTCCAGCTGAGTAGCTACATCATTTATAATATCTTGCTTGAAGTCGGACAAAATATTAGAGAGTTCTCCTTTTGATACGCCTAAGCCACTTCCTTTTGCAATAGAGGGTCAGAACCGCTTACCTTTCTTCACATTTGCCCTAGAGTAATTGAGACAGATTTTCTTAATGTCATCCCAATTACTTTGGGTGATATCTCCTCCAGCCATGAGGTCTAGTGTTTCCATGTAGGTATCATTGAATCCTCTTAGAAAGAGAAGTTTTTTAGACTCCTCATTTAGCTGGTGCTGAGTGTTTTTCTACACGCTAAACAAAAACTTGGATACATAGTTCTCCAAGGTTTCATCCTCCTTTTGTGACATCTTGAAGATGTCATCTCCTCTCATATCATTTCCCCTAAAATATTCCTTATACTTTCCTAAGAACAACTCTTTCAATTCATCCCAAGTGGCCGCTGCATTACCCCCTAGTCCCATGAACCATTTTAAGGCTGACTCCTTTAGAGTAGAAGGAAATAATTTCATCTTATGGGCTTCAGTAGTATAATCATAACTCCTACATAGGATGTCAAACTCAAACAAGAAGGTATGAGGGTCCTCTATAATAAGGCCATAGAACTTTGAAAGCAATGAGGCAAGGATATTTTTGAGATTATTATTGTCATGCAAGTAAGGGAGTGGAAATGGAAAAGTAGGCCTTGCCATCCTTGGTGGTGGTCTTGGGTTAGCTCCTGGTTGGTAGACGACAAGGGCGAGTGGATTATTATGGGGGTTCTGGTTATTGAAAGTGTGCAGGTTATTCAATTGTGTTGTAAGTAAATCAAGGTTATCAGGCTCATCAAACAGGTTCAAACTGATCTCCGAGGAAGATGAAGATGAAGTGACTAGGTCCTGACCAGCATCCAAATATGGTTCTTTTGAGACGATTTTTGGGTCAATTTCTGGGTCGTTTTCTTGGATATCTAAGCTTCTAAGAAGGCATCTTCCAAATTGGTCTCTTCTTCTAAGCATACAGTAAGAAGTAAATCTAACTATGGAAAAATGTTGGAATAGTGAATTTTGATCTAAAATCTAGGAATAAACTTCAAGCGACTTACTACCATGCCTGCAATAGGTCCTTAGTTTGACACCATCCCCGACAATGACGCCAAAAATGTAGTGTTCTCTAATCAACTTAATAACTAGGAACATGAATTCCTCTACTTAGGGATTGAACATCACAACCAGCAGCCATAATCTGCTAAAGAACCTCATTTAATTATCAACCCGAGGACGTAAACTTGAAATGGGTCAGCACAATATATGCACTAGTCACCTTTCTAAACATGCATGATTTCTTAAATGCTATAACTCTAATTATTGGAATTACTTTACTAAATAAATTTCTTTGGAAATGAAAACTGGAAGATGAAACTACTTTGTTTGTAGTGGCTGCAGGAATAGACACATTAACTTCTACAAAAGAAAGTATAGCTATCCTAACTTACAGAATGCCTAAGTGGGCCCCCTTAGGTAATGCCAAAAATAGACAATAGATTAGGCGAAAAACTTCATAAACTTTATTGATTCAAGGTAAAACATACATAGCACGCAATCTCTCTTGACTGTATTTCTGAAACTGAAAATTTGTTTTACAACAGCAACGGTTCCACTCCTCTCTGAAAGAGAGTGAGCTATTTATTGAAAAACTAAATCTAACTACTAACTAACCTTCCCTTATAAATTGGGAGGTCTTTATTACATTCAAATAACTTAGAAAAGCAATGGATAGAAATAAAAGAATCGAGTCAAATTAGTTTATCAATCTTAAAGTGCCATCATCCTGGATTCATGCACCATCAAGATGCCTGAGCTAGATTTCTGAAACACTCCTCTTGTATGGTGGATGAGTTGAAACTGACTCCCTATTCTTCAGCTGCAGAACCGGTCTTCATTGATTTGGTCTTCTATCCACAAGTGGGAATTGAATTCCTTCCTCCAATCGTGGTACCTGCAAAATATCCTGCTGGCTATTCCTGAGGTAGAGAGTTAGCTCAACACGTTCAACATTTAAGACGATTCATCATTTTATTCATTAATCTATTTAAGCATTAATCTAAAGAAAACATTATTCTAGGCATGGCTACAGGAAGTTCAACAGTAGAGGCTGCAAGAGGTTTGTCATCACACAAGGTTTACTAAGGCATTCATCAAACTACTAAAACATTTAAAGTAATAACCATGGAAGACTTAGTGTAATATACTCATTACATTAAGCATAAAAAGTTAGTGTTTTTATCCCATAATCAGCACCAAATGTTTGTTTTAGAATAATGAAAAAGCATAAAAGTGTTTGTAAAAGTATGATCTAGATGTGCCAAAAACTGGGCTCATCAATATGCCCCTCTGAGCCAAACCACTGTAGAACATCTTGAAGAAACCTTGCACGAACTTTGGAGAATGTGTGTGATCATCACTAATGTAAAAGTGGTACTCCCTCAATACCTTCCTTTGGTCATTTGTACTGTCAGATGCATGAATGAATGCTATGTGCACAAATATCGAAACTTGTGTGCACTTGTAATACTATGACTGCACCTTATGTTGTGGTTGTAGAGTGTAGTTCTCCACAAAGTCAACCACTGATACTATGTTGCCAACTGGAAAGGTGTCCTTGCATAGCTTGAATTGTGTGTCCAACCATCGGGCTCTATTGGTATGCATTGCATACTCATAAGTATATTATCATGAAACATGGACATAAACTGGTACACTAGAATCTTCTTAATAACCAAATCACACCTTTTTTCTTGAGACCCATATTTTGTAGCATATGCCACTATTTTATACTTCTCAAACTCTACTAGTTTGTGTCCCATCTCATCTGTGCTTTCCATATGTTGACATACTAACATACGCTGGAAGCCACTGCAATGCTCGCATGATCCATCCAAGCATGTTGTCCTGTACAATATTTGGCCATCCTCTATTTCACATAATTTTTTTGATAAGAACTCTCTTGAAGATTTTGGTGGGGCTTCTATGCCACAATCATGCAAAACATCATTAGAATGAAAATCTAAACATATAGAACGATAAACATCATAATGGTTAGAGAATTCATTATGTAGTCTACAACAACAAGTAGTGCATGTGTGATTTATCTTGACATAAAAAGGTTTAAGCATTTAAAAAAATCTTTGAGAAATACTAATTTGAGGATAATCATTTTCAAATTTATGAAAAAATTGGGTTTGAGTCATATCCAAAAAATGCTTTGGATGTGGCTCACGATTCCGACTACCAATTCTCCTTCTTACCACATCCCTTTAATTCAGAGATGGCCTTGTGTTATTCTTCCAATACTCTTCAATTAGTGTTCTCAAGGCTTTGACAACTTCTTTATATTTTCATGACAGTCTCCTCGAGAATGCCCATAATTCATTTGAATCAGTACCCTCATTTCTTTGTCGCCTTTGAATGGCTCTTGATAAAGTTTTTCTACTAATTCCCCTTTGTTCACTCGTCTTTCTAATGAGATGAGCTCTCTTTGTTTGAAAACTTACCAAAGTCGATGTAATGACACATCGAGTGACATTACTATCCTTTGAGTGTGAGGTCTTACCCACACTCTCATAAGCATCCATTAGATTCTTCACAATAGTGTCTTCACTCGATGCATTCGATGTTCTCAACCCAAGAGTCTTCATGATGTTCCTATACTTTACACCCCACATCATTTCAACAAATATTTGACATCTTGCGGTCTCATTTAGCCTTTCAAAGAAGAATTTCCAAATCTTATCAGCATATCTTCTACAAGTGCATGTTGAAATATTACCTTCCATGTGCTGCAAAATCTCATCATCAATATTAATCAAATACTTTGGCTTTCTACGCAAAATTCTAGGTGGTGTTCTCCTAGGTACATACATCTCAACGTTAGGAATTTCATCAATATTTAATTGAGGTGGGTTAGATTGCTTACCTTCTATTGAGGGTGGAGAAGAAGACATACCTTGAGGTTCAGATGGGGATGATGGAATACCTTCTTCATCAAATCCGAGTGATGATGTACTCTCAAATTGAGATGTGTTGGATGGTGTCCAACAATATTCACTTGCAGTAGATGGTTTCCCTCCATATTCGCTTGTGCTGAATGGTGTCCCTTCATATTCACTTGTCGTAGAGGGTGTGTCTCCAACTACGGTATCTGAATCTATCTTACCACGATGCTTTCGTATTCATGCCTTTTGTGCTACCAATCCCTTTTCTCTTTTTGACAGTTAAGGTTCCTCTTCAATTGGATTTTTTTCGTCAATCATTTCCAATTTCTTCTTCTCGATATGGCGCCACTTGAACTCTCTCCTTTTCTTTGAAGGTTTCATTCTCTTCATCTATTAGTTTCCTCTTTGTCTTTTTATTTGGCATGGAGGATAATTTTATTTGTAGCATGGTAATGAGACGAATAAAAGTTCCTCAAAAATGTATCCATTCAAGTTAATCAAAATATATGTCATGCAAGGCTTCATAAAGAATACTTACAATCATCGTGTACAAGAGTTAACCTACCATATACAAAGGTCACATTATTTTTTTCAATCCATAATGCCTTAAAGTAATTTAGTAATGTGGCATGTCATGATTGCAAGATAGGCTCAAAATGGAAGCTTGGACAAGCATAGAAAATTTCAACTTATGTCATATATATATATGTATACAAAATGTGGAAGCATACATGGTGCGGGAGCACCATTGGATGAAAATTGTCAATTCAAGAATTTGTTGTCTAGGCTTTAGGAGAACATCGATGCAAAGACTGATTTAGAAGCTTTGAAGTAAGATCATCAATAAATAGGTGAGGGAATGTTGTTTGTGTGCAGGGGAGGGCTAAAAGGGTGTTGGGCATGAAGCCCTAGAGTGAAATTTTGAGTGGTTTTGATATGCTAAAGTGTGTTTTGCATTTGGAAAGCATGGTTTCTTGTTTAATTGAGTTTTTCTAGACCATTTTAGACCTATTTTAAGTATTCATAAGATTGTGTGAGGGTTGGATGAGTGTTTTTCAATAAACCACTAGTTTCTTGGGTAAAAAGGAGGGTTTTTGGTGCATGTGAAGATGGGTAAGAGAAATATTATTTTTGTTTTTGAGTCTAAGATCTTGATCTATGTTAAATAAGGTCTATGATACCAATCTTAATATTTATTTTGTTCTTTTGAGTCATTCTAGGTGTTTAGGGGGGAGATTTGGCTTGACATTTGCAAAAAAATGCATTTTTTGAAAAGTTGTCAAGAGATAAGTTAGTTAAGAAGTTAAAAAAATAGTTAGATACGTTGGGGGAGTTGAGTTTGAAAGGTAAAAAATATAAATATCTTGTAAATTCTCGAATGGAGGCTTCTCTTCAAGATTTGAATAACATAAAATAAAAGAATTCTCTGATTTTTGAGATTTTCCTGTGTTTTCCTATGTTCTTTCTCTCTGTACAGACCTATACAGGTGTGTGATGCCTTGAAGGTTTGGGAGATCATTGATGCATGGATTTATCTTCACTTTAATCAGATTTTGTTTCTTAATACCATTTTAGAAGAGATTTTCAGACGTTTCTCCAAGTCTGCCCTATTTTGACAGTGTAAGGGTTTGAGGCTATAATGTATTGATTTGAACCAATCCACCCATTGTAATGGATCTATATCTTAGTGGATTGGTCTATAACATAATAAGGTATATTTCAAATGTGTTTGGGAGTCTGGAAGGTCATGGGTTTGGTCAGTGGAGTGATGCACTAGGCTGGGCAGAGCACATTTCTATGTGAAAGTGAATAACCATGATGGTGATTCTAAAAACTAATGAGTGTAATGGAATTGTGAGTGTTTGATAAGTTTTTTCAGAGGTATTGGAAGGTTTTGGACCCTTGGGAGGAATGGGAGAGGCTTGGAGTTGTGAAATCCTTGAAAACCCTTGTTTTTGCTTGTGTTTTGGAGGGTTTCTTGGAACAGTAGGGTAATGACCTTACATGGACAAAGTAATCATGAAATTGGTGGTTTGGTATCATGAAAATTTACTTTTCTTGGTTTTTGAGTGAAAACCTCACCTTTAAAAGGTACTTCCTTTGCAAATTTGGGCTAATTGGGAACCTTTTGCTAGGTAGGCTTATTGGAAATCAAACATAGTCCAAAGAAGTCACCCATGGTTCTGATGTATGTTGTGTGGCCCTAAAAAGGGTATCTTAATCAACAATTTATTTTCCAAGTGTTTTGGGAAGTTCTTGAGAAAAGTGCCTGGAACTAGGTTTGGAATACTGCTAGGGGAAGCATGCTCAAAGGGTGAATTTTGGTGAGATCTTTGGAATCTGTTTTGGAGGTTGATCTGAGATCATTTATTTTTCATTTGGAGTAGGTCTCCATCCCTCTTTTAATTAGTTTTGTGATTTGGCACTTTGGTGAGTGATTTTATGAAAACAAATGGTGGAATCCTTGGTTTCATAACATATAGACTGCTGCCCTATTGAATTTGGAGTTTAGGAAAAGGATTGAAGATAAGTTACTTTGTAAAAGAGGCCTAATTTTAGGCCTAGTTGGTGTATAAATCTAGTTTTGATGAAGTTGTAACAAAGAAGCCTATTGTGGATTGTATGACTTGTTAATTGTGAATTGTTGTTTTACAGGACCTCCCCTGATTGCATCAATACACAAGGTAAGTCAATTCTAGGCTCTGTAGTTTGGTGGAGTAGGTTTTTTTTGGGTTGTTTAAGGTGTGTGCACATTTTTTTGTGTAGGGGAAAACAAGAATCCATCATTTGGTTGCTGTCCTCTCAAGAAATACAAAAGTTGACTCCTTGTGCAAAATGATGTTATGACTGCAAGAATTAAAGAGCCTGATGGATCAATGGTTTGTGAATATTTATTTGGTTTATTTCAATCAATAACATGATGATTATAGTGTCTTGGATGTCTAGATAAAGGTTGGTAGTTACCTTCCATGATTTGTTGTTATTTTTCCATGTAAATTGCAACATTGAGTTCTTGAACTAGTGAATCATGAACGAATCGAATGGTTTTGAGTTTCTAATAAGGTTTATGCTATGTTAGAATCACTTTTATAATGGTTAATCTATTTTTTAGTCCAACAAATAGTTGAAGCCAAGTTCTAATGTTTTGTGGAAATATGAAATCAAGCGAAATTGAAGGATTTTGATGAAAAGATGTCTGAGTTTGTTGGTTGATCTTCTTCAATTTAATTTAGGGTCAAAAGTACCCTTGATGATTTGTGGATCCTGGTAGATTCTCTACATCAGGTTTAAAATGGTAATTGGAAAGTGTATATAATTATGCAATTTAAAATATGCATTGACAACCTAAGGTTATAATGACAAACAAACAATGATCAACATGGAAAATGCAAAATAACAAAAATGAAAGCAAGCCATAATATAATGAAAGAAAATGTGTAAAGACTTCACATACATGAAAAACCACTTTCAAATGGAGGATTTCAACCCAATTATGTAGCCTTAACTTCTTCTTTCATCAAACTCTACAACAATTTGACTTTTTCAAAAGCTTGCTCCCCTCCAAACTTCAATTGTATATTAGTTTTCAATGGAATTCATACTTGAATTGATATTATATGTCTTTCAACGTGAAAACTCTGCTATTTCATGCAAAGGTGGTAGAAAGATCATGGAAAAGGTGGTGGAATGTGAAAAAAATGCTTGCACACTTCAAACATCATCAAAAAGCTGCTTTTTGTCGAAGCACGCACAAAACTAGGAGAATATGCAGAATGTGGGCCTTGAGATCATGGGTATATTGAGTTGTTTTACCATTTTTAGTGGAAGACACAACGTGCTCAAGTTATAACACGAGCGCATTATTTCTTGCTAAAACAGTAACATCTCTACTTCTTCAAAACATTCTCGCGTTATATGAAATATGGTTTTTTTAATAGATTTCTTTTCTCCCTCTTTGTTTTAAGGTTTAAGGGGTTGGGGTTAAGGGTAGAGGGTGTATGGTTGAGAGAGAGAGAGAGAGAGAGAGAGAGAGAGAGAGAGAGAGAGAGAGAGAGAGATGGGGGAGGGGAGATGGAGATAAAGAAGGAGGGAGAGAGGGGAAGAGTGGGAGAAAGTGGGAGAGTGGGAGAGAGATAGAGGGTAGAGGGTTAAGATTTAGAGAGAGAGTGAGGGAGAGAAAGAGGGAGAGAGGGAGGGAGAGAGAGAGGGGAGAAAGAGATAGTGGGAGAGGAGGAGAGGAGATGGGGAGAAAGAGATAGTGGGAGATGGAGAGAGGAGGAGAGAGGGAAGAGGAAGAGAAAGAGGTAGTGGGGAGATGAAGACAGAGAGGAGGAGAGAGGGGAGAAAGAGATGGTGTGGGAGATGAGATAGAGAGGAGGGAGAGGGAGAGTGGGAGAAAGAGAGAAAGGGAGAGAGGGGAGAGAGAGGGAGAGGAGGAGAGGGAGAGGGGGAGATAGATATAGTGGGCAAGATGGAGATAGAGAGGGAGGGAGAGAGGGGGAGAGTGGGAGAGAAAGAGGGAGAGAGAGGGAGAGAGGGATGGAGAGGGAGAGGGGGATAAAGAGATAGTGGGAGAGATGGAGATAGAGAGGGAGGGAGAGAGGGGGAGAGTGGGAGAAAGAGAGAGTGGGAGAGAAAGAGGAAGAGAGAGGGAGAGAGAGGGACTAAGAGAGAGATAGAGGGTAGAGGGTTAAGAGTTAAGGGTTTAAAGGGTTAAGGGTTAAGGGTTAAGGGTTTAAGGGTTAAGGATAGAGGGGAGAGAGAGAGGGGGACTGGGAGAGAGATAGAGGGTAGAGGGTTAAGAGTTAAGGGTTTAAAGGGTTAAGGGTTAAGGGTTTAAAGGGTTATGGGTTAAGGATAGAGGGGAGAGAGAGGGACTGGGAGAGAGATAGAGGGTAGAGGGTTAAGAGTTAAGGGTTTAAGGGTTAAGGGTTAAGGATAGACGGGAGAGAGGGATTGAGAGAGAGATAGAGGGTAGATGGTTAAGAGTTAAGGGTTTAAAGGGTTAAGGGTTTAAGGGTTAAGGGTTTAAAGGGTTAAGGGTTAAGGATAGAGGGGAGAGAGAGAGGGACTAGAAGAGATATATAGGGTAGAGGGTTAAGAGTTAAGGGTTTAAAGGTTAAGGGTTTAAAGGGTTAAGGGTTTAAGGGTTAAGGGTTTAAAGGGTTAAGGGTTAAGGGTTTAAAGGGTTAAGGGTTAAGGATAGAGGGGAGAGAGAGAGGGACTAGGAGAGAGATAGAGGGTAGAGGGTTAAGAGTTTAGGGTTTAAGGGTTAATCCCTCAACCCTCAACCCTTATAACCTCTTAATCCCTCAAACCTTAACCCTCAACCCTTAAACCCTAATACCTCAACCTCTTAATCCCTCAACCCTCAACCCTCAAACCTTAAACCTTAATCCCTCAATCCCTATAACCTCTTAATCCCTCAACCCCTATACCCTCTTAATCCCTCAACCCTCAAACCTTAAACCCTCAAACCTCAACCCCTATACCCTCTTGATCCCTCAACCCTTAAACCCTAATCGCTCAACCCCTGTACCCTCTTAATCCCTCAACCCTCAACCATTAAAACCTAATCCATCAACCCCTATAACCTCTTAATCCCTCAAACCTCAACCGCAAACCCTTAAACCCTAATCCCTCAACCCCTATACCCTCTTAATCCATCAACCCTTAAACCTTAAACTATAATCCCTCAACCCCTATACCCTCTTACTCCCTCAAACCTCAACCCTTAAACCCTAATCCGTCAACCCCTATACCCTCTTAATCCCTCAACCCTCAACCCTTAAACTCTAATCCCTCAACCCCTATAGCCTCTTAATCTCAACCTCAACCTCAACCCTTAAACCCTAATCTCCCTTTTTAAAACCTAACTCTCAACACCTATAGTAACTCTTAATCCTCAACCCTCAACCTCTAAACCCTAATCCTCAACCCCTATACCTCTTTTTATCCCTCAACCCTCAACCTCAACCTCAACCTCTAAACTCCTAATCCTCAACCCCTATAATTTCTTAATCCCTCAAACCTCAACCCTTAAACCTTAATCCCTCAACCCTTATACCCTCTTAATCCCTCAACCCTCAACCCTCAACCCTCAACCCTTAAACCATAATCCATCAACCCCTATAACCTCTTAATCCCTCATCAACCCTTAAACCCTAATCCCTCAACCCCTATAAATTCTTAATCCCTCAAACCTCAACCCTTAAACCATAATCCCTCAAACCCTATACCCTCTTAATCCCTCAACCCTCAACCCTTAAAACCTAATTACTCAACCCCTATACCCTCTTAATCCTTCAACCATCAACCCTCAACCCTTAAACCCTAATTCCTCAACCCCTAATCCCTCAACCCGTAAACCCTATTCCCTCAACCCCTATACCCTCTACCCTATACATTGGACCCTCAACCCTAATCCACTAACCCTATACCCTCAATTATCTACCCTCAACCTTAAAACCTCAACACTTAAACCCTCTACCCTCTACCCTATAACCTCTTAATCCCTCAACCCTAAACCCTAAACCCTTAAACCCTCTACCCTCTACCCTCAATCCTCTAACCTCTACCATCAACCCTAATATCCCAATCCTTAAACCCTTAAAAACCTACTTAGTAAACTCTCTACCCTAATCCCTCAACCATCTTGACCCTTAATACCTCAACCCTTAAACCCTTAAACACTCAACCCTAAACCCTCAACCCTCAACCCTTAAACCCTCTACCCTGAACCCAATACCCTCTACCCTAAACCCTAATCCCTCAACCCTTACACCCTTAAATCCAAGAAAACTCTCTACCCTAATCCCTAAACCCTCAACCATTAATCCCTCAACCCTTAAACCCTCTACCCTCTACCCTCAACCCTTAAACCCTAATCCCTCAACCCCTATAACCTCTACCCTATACATTGGACTCTCAACCCTAATCCATTGACCCTATACCCTATACCATCAACCCTCAACCCTCAACCTTAAACCCTCAATCCTCAACTCTCAACCCTTAAACCCTAAACCCTTACAACCTCTACCCTCTACCCTCTACCCTATACATTAAACCCTCAACCCTCAATCCTCAACCCTTAATCCCTCAACCCTCAATCCTTAAACCCTAAACCCCTATACCCTTTATCCTTTACATTGGACCTTGAACCTAATCCTTCAACCATATACCCTCAAACCTATACCCTAAACCCTCTACCCTCAACCCTAAACCCTTAACCCTAAACCATTAAACCTTCTACCCTATACCCTCAACCCAATACCCTCTACCATCGAACCTATTCCCTCAACCCTCAACCCTAATACCCTAGAAACCATCAACCTTATAGGTCCTCAACCCTAATCCCCCAACCCTATAACCTCAACCCCTATCACTTTATCTCTATCTATACATCTCACCTCTCCCTCCCTCCCTCCTTCCTACCCTCTCTAATTGTCTCTATCTACCATCTCCCTCTTTCTATGTACCTCTCGTTCAATCAATCCCTTCCACCCTCTCTCGCTCCCTCTATCCATCTCTCTCTATGTCCCTCCCATTCTCTCCCAATCTATCCCACTTCATCTCTCTCCCTCTCTCTCATATCTCTCCCTCCCACCCCTCTCTCTCTCAGGTCTCTCCCATCCAAAACCTACCTAGGTAACTCTCTCTATCTCTCTCCCCTCTCTCTATCTATCCCTCCCACCATACTTAGATAAGTGATGCAGGAGCATCCAGTGGTGTAAGGGAAATCCTACATCACCCAAAAATATATTTACTTTCATTTAGATTTTTTTTTTTTTGTAGATGTTTTTGCATTTCTGGATACCCTTTTCATCGAAGAAGAATTCCCAACTTTCAGAACTGTTTTTTTGCTTTTTCTGCTCGACTGCTATTTTTAGCAGGTATGATTTTGAAGGCATGAGGAGACAAAAATTTAAGGAAAGCTTCAGGACAGAATAATAAACACTTTGGTGAAAGAATCAGGCAAAGATCATTCCCGGTTCAAAAGTTATTCAAGTTTCAGTTTCTGCTTTTTGCCCTACAAAATCTTCGGAGCTAATTTTGAGGGACTTAAAGGCTCCGGATGGGCCCGAAAATTGGTGGAAAATGAAAGAGGTTAGCCTTTAGGCCCCATTTTTTGGCACTTCATTTTCGCAAGACCTTTCCGAAAAGGTATTATCATTGAAGATCCAACGGTTAGATCTTGAGTTAGGGCTTCCGGAAGTTTGTGCATAATTAGAATGTTGTTTTTGGCTCCAAACGAAGAATTGGGCTATTTATGGGGTAGTTTCTGATTTTTGTGGGAGTTTTTGGGGAAAGAAGATCGCATGTTATGAATAGGGGAATTTCTATAATTTCTTTTTTGTAATTTGCATGTATTGCAGAACTCGAGGATTGGAGATCCTCTGCATGTAAGAATTTCATATTTTGAAAATAATAAGAATCTCTGGTTTTTCTGTGTGATTTTCTTGTGTCTTGGGTTGCACCCTCATCAATAAGTCCCTCACACTCCACCCCTCTTTCTCTACCTCTATCAAGTCGCTCCCTCCCACACCCTCTCCCTCTCTCAGGTCTCTCACTCACACTCCCTCTCTCTCCCACTCCCTCTCTCTACCCATCTTTCAAGTCTCTCCCTCTCACCCCCCTCACACTCTCAAGTCTCTCCCTTTCGTGCCCTACCTACATAACTCTTTCTCTATCTCTCTCCCCTCTGTCTCTCTCTCCCTCTCTCGCAATTCTCTCTGTCCCTCCCTCCCTGTATCCCTCTGACCCTACCTAGCTAAGTCCCTCTCACTCCAACCCCTTCTCTCCCACTCCCTCTCTATTAAACTCTCACTTCCACCCCCTCTCCCTTTGTCTAGATTCTCTCCCTCTTAAAATTATCCCTCCCTCTAAAGACATATGTAAATACATGCATACTTACATACATACAAGCATAATACATATGTACATACAATCTACATCCATACAAGCATACATACATACATGTGTAGATACAATCTTACATACATATATGCATACATACAATATACATGCATTGATACATACACGCATACGTACACACATACAAGCATGCATACATGCATACATACATGACATACAAGCATACATGTACATACAAACATACAAATATATCAGCATAAATTCAATAGACTGGAATTTAACATAAAGGAGGACATAACGTGAGAACGTTATAACGCCCTCATGTTATGTCTTAGTTGACATGTTTCTCGTAGAAGCAAAAAACCATGTCAAAACTGAGATATAACGTGAGCGCGTTATAACGCGCTCGTTTTATATCTTGCTTTGGGAATCCCCAAGCCTTAGGATTGGTATTTGCCTTGGAATACCAACCCACAAGAATGGAGACATGTTTTTACAAATTCTACCATATTTCACATAATCGAGTTCGTGCTCACCGTCAGGATTGCACGTGGTTCAATATCAAACAAATCGAACATCTGGGTAATCTTACGTTCTCTCTTGGCTATCCAATGATGTAATTTTTTTCACTTTCTAACAATGTTAATCCTTTCATCCATAATTTATTTTGTTTGTATGTCTCTTTTTGGGCAAAAATAGTGTTCGATGTTTTTTTCATTATAAACTAACCGCTCATTGAAATTTTAAATAAATTACATTTTTAGAAACTAGATTCCATTCTACAATTTTTTTTATAAAAAAGCTCAATTATTTTCCAAAATTTGTATGGGTAGCGCGACCAAAATTCTATTTTTTAGGAAGTGTCCACTTCAAAAATTAGTAAAAAATCAAATATTCATTAAAAAATTATTAGAAAAATCGTGCATCAACTACATACTACTAACTAACTTCTGACTGTTGTGATTTTAAAAATACTAATAAAAAGTTCACTGTACGAGGGTCATACAAGAGTTGCTATGTTATGTTTTTCTGACAAAAACAACACCATTTGTGTACGTCCCTCTTTTGAACCCATTAATATCAACCATTTTAAAAATAAATTAGTAGTTTAGAAAGTAGACTCGGAGCACTTCGATCCTTGTTTTTGTTCCATCTCAAAATTTTGAGTGTAACTATCCTCAATTTCACATCCAAGGTCAGTATTTCTTGATTTCAGAAAAAAGCTATCCACTTAAGTCCCCTTTTTGGGAACCATCTTGGTGCACTTACCCACATGCCAACTAATGTCTACATGCTTCCAGCTTACCAAAATGCACTGATTGAGGTTTCCATAGAGTAATCAATCCCCTTGAGGCCCCAACTGACTCTACTAACATGGTATTCCAATTTTTTCACTTTTTAAAAATGATTCACCATCTTCTATGTTCATTTTTATTCTTGGACCATGAATATATCAGCCAAGGATGTTTCCAAACAATGCCTCACCAATCATTTTTTTTAGGGGCGTTTAAGCCCCTAACATTCTAGGATAAGATCCTCATTGCATCCCAATAAGGGTAATGCCCTTCCCTGATCTTAATAGCTTGGTGATTTTGAGTTGACCCTCTGCATCTCCATCAATGGCTCTTTTCTCCATGTTTGACTTTCTACCCTTCTTCCTTCCTTCTCCACATTCTAGAGATCTCCTTTCCATTTTCATTTGTTTTATTCCCAATTTACCACTTGTCTCTAATATTATTGGTAGGTTTACTTGCTCCTCTCCCTCACTATCAATGTTTACCATATTTGTTTCTATGATTTCTCCTTCTTCCATCAAACCTTCATCCCCCGAGTATGGCTCCTCTTATTGTAAATTTTCCTCCTCCTTAATAATTATTTTGTCCATGTCCTTCTTCATTATCTCTATTATACTCCTCAACTCACAACTGACCTCTACTATGGTGTCTAGATCCTCCAACTCTTGTATTATTTTTCCTACCTATGTAGGGATAGAGGTGTTCTACAACTCATCTTCCAAAAACTAGGATTTGATACCCACTTCTTCCTTTTGTGTACCTCTATTATCCTTGGGAGTTTTGGGTGTTTTCATGCCCAAATTTGCTTCTATTATTGATCTTTGATTTATTGTCTTCTCATCCCTCATCAGATCCACATTCTCTTTCCCATATGTCCCTTCCCCACCTTCTAGTTGTTTCTTACCTCTTGGTTTGTTAAAAATCCTCTTCTTGAGTAAGATGGGGTTTGATTCCCATTTAATTTTTCACAACCACCTTCCCTATGTTGTGTTGATTTCCAATTCATACCACCTAGTTCTATTTGGGGAGATTTCCACACATATTTTGGCATGTGTTTTATACTCCTATGACATAAGATTTTTGTCCACGGTGATGAAAGTGCCTAATTCTTCTCCAATCAACTCCAAAATATCCCTACTCCAATACTTTTTTGGGATGTTGTATATCTTTACCTATACTGGCAATTTTCTATTCTATGCTTATGGGGAGTAAAGTTTGGCTCCCAATATTTGAGATAGAAAAATACTCCTTCCATTATCAAGGGTTTCTATTTTATTATATTTGAACTTTCAATTGTTCTAAAGAGAATATCACCAATAGAAAACCACTAGGAAAAAAAATATGCTTACCTCTAAACCCCGTCTTTCCAACCACCAATTATCTATCTTTTCCCTTGGACATCCCCTCTCGCACCACTTGGCAAAGAAAGCTCACTCTTTTAGAGTGTTTATAGGCATCTGCATAAGCTTGTGTGGAATTTCCTATGCTTTGCTCAGGTTCCTTAGCCTTGGAAGATCACCTCCTAGATTCTCTAATTTACACACAATTTTACCTCCAAATTTTATAATTATTTAATTCAAAAGAGATTTAATTATCTTATTAAAAAAGACATCACTGGAACTATTAATATTAAATTCCTAATCTAAATACAATTGTACCTCTAAATTAATAATCTACACTTGATTCAACTTTTGACTCCCTATTGTACTTGGTATGTGAGTGATTTAATAATAAGGTTTTCTCAATTCCAATTTTATCTAATGATAGAAGAATTCTTTTGATTAAATCGATGTGTAAGTACACAAAGATGGGCCAAAAAGTGGTCTTAAGTGGCCAATTTTTTATGAAATTTGGAAGGACTTGCCTTGGATGAGAAATTGAAGATAGTTACACTCAAAATTTTAAGATGCAACGAAAACAAGAGTCGAGTGCTCCATTTATCTACTTTCTAAACTACTATTTTTTTTTAAATGGTAGAGATTAAGGGGTTAAAAAAAGGGGCTCAAAGATTTTAATTTTTTTTAATATTTCAAAAATCGCTTCAGTGAGAAATTAGCTAACACCGTATAGTTTATCCTTGATTTTTTTGCTAATTTTTAATATATACATGTTTTTTTACTAATCTTCAAAGTGGACACATCTTGAAAAATATAAATTTGAGTGTGCTCCCCCTATTCTTTTTGAAAATTGATCAAAAAACTTTTTTTTGAATATGTGTAGAATGGAGTCTAGTTTCTAAAAATGTCATTTATTTGAAATTTAGATGAGTAGATAAAAAATAAAGTGAAAAACACCAAACATTGGTTTTGAAAAAAATGGATAAACTAACAAAAGAAATTAAAGATGAAAACCTTAACATACTTGAAACATGAAAAAATTACATAGCTAGGTAGCTAAGAAGGAGCTTAACATTAGGACACGTGCAAGTAGTTGATTCCACTTTTTGGCCAAAAAGTGAAGTGTTTTCCCTGATTTTCAAAATTTGTCACATTTGACCTAAAAATTTGAAGCACTTTAAGATTGAATCTTGAAAAAATTCAGTAATATGAAATGTAGTAATGAGAGTCTAGTTTCCAAATATGTAATTTATTTTAATATCCAGATGATACAAATTGATTTTCAATAAGCATGTCTAAAAACCACTGTTTAAAAGTCACTTTTTTTACCATACCATGCACGTGTACACCAACCATATTTTGACCTAAATAATTGTACTTTTTCTAATCCTTTTGGGAAAAGATCTGCAACACACTAAATATTGTGCATGATATTTTTTTTGTAATTTTTGTAATTTAAAAAAATATTTTTTATAATATTGTGCAAAAAACATCTTCAGGCATATTTCCAAAGTCACTCTTTTCTACTATCATTGACATGATCTTCAAGTTATAGGTCAAAGCAGGTCTAAAGCTAAGGGTTGGCTCCCCAAGCCTTTTTTCGACCCAAAACCCATAACAAAAATTGGACTGAAAATTAAAATTTTAGAAATGGAATCCATTTGGTTTTTTAAAATTTTAAGCCTTTATGAAACATGATCTCATTTCTAGAAGGGATCCCGCTTTTGGCTTGGGGTCCTGAAGTGAAATGGGATCTTGTTTGCTAAATAATGGGATCCCATTTTGTTTTTTCCAATTTTGGGTTTTTGGCTAAGTTTGGAACTTCCACGAGAAGTGGACTCATCTTCTTTCTTTTACCCATTACCATGGTGTTTTTTTGACTTGACATTAAAACATGTGCAAACTTGATGGGGAGCATGCTCAAGATAATGTCAATTTTTTAAAAAAAAATCTATAGTGTAGAAAATTGTACTCCTTTCGAAGTGAAAGTAGAATTTCATGCTTAATTTGGACTATTTTAGTGACCTCCCATTTATGCATTTTTTGCCCTTCAAAATAGGCCCCCAATTCCCTTTATTATGCATCCCAAGGCCTATTTTTATCATTTTATGACACCACAAAATGCATTTAATAAATTAAAGGCCCTGAAATAAATGAGTCTTGGAAATTTAGGTCAGGACCCATTCACCCAAGGGTGAATGGGTCCTCTTTAGGTGCAAAAAACCAATTTAAAATATAATTTTGTTGATATTTTAATGTTCAAAATTCAAGTTGCAAAGGTCGGCTATTAAAATCTAATATTCGAGAGATTAGAGAAGAATCCTATAAAGCCCGGTCTTTTCATCATTTCAAACTAGGTTGACAAGAGATTGCGAAGATATTCACAAGATTAACACTCAAGATCAAAGAGAGAACATTCAAGCAAACAAGGTTGAAGTCTTGGAGTAGAATTTCATTTGTTTTTGCAGGTCTTCAAGCTCATTTTTACAAGTTAGATCAATTATTGTTTATGATTTGAAGGTTGATGTTGTTGCAAGTATGAAGGTGTTGTCATTGATGTCAACAAGCATGTGTTGTCATTGATGATAGTAGTGCAGTAGTTGAGAAGAGATTATTATTTTGATTAGTTGCATTATGTTGTCATTAGTTGAGTTGGTGAAGTTAACCTCTGGTGTTGCTTTGATAAGCTCCTACTTAAGGTTCAAATATCGAGGATACTAATAAAATTGATAAAATAATGAAATATGGTGTTGCGGAAGTGTTCTGGTTTGTAGAAGGTCTTTTGGTTCTGCTTCACATTTCTTCTAGGTTGAAGATCTACTTGTGTGGTTTGGATATGTTAGATAGAGGCGTTTAGATTTTCTATATCTAGAATTTTGTCTTTTGGATCGAAGGTCACAGGAAGTTATGTTCACTAGTGTGTGAACTAGTTTTGCATTGTTGTCTGGGAGAAATTTATTTGCTCCACATTTCTCTATAGTTGTTATTTAGGTCTTACAATTTTGAAGGTATTTTGATGAGGTTGATCTCTTACCTATTTCAAGAGGATTTGTGGTATGGTACTCCAAAAGTTGGATTGTAGAGTTGTAGTGTTGGGTAGTGTAGTTTGAATGTATTGAGCATGTACATTTTGATGGTACGAGTTGTTGCGAAGGAGTTTGATGGATTTAAGGAGGATAAAGGAATATTCTAGATCATGATGAAGCATGGTATATGGTTTGCAATTTGTCCTTGAATTTTCAAGGATGCATGTAATTCAAAGTTTAATGGTGTTTGTATGGTTAACAACTGACCTAGTGTTTACACTACATTCGAAGATGTTCAGACATTAATGAAGGATACCAAAGTTCTTTGAACACTTCAAAAGTGGAAAATATGTATCCCCAAACTTGATGGTAATGAATATTAACTGCATGTCTTGGAATGTTAGGGGACTTGAGTCCCCTAATAGAAAATACATTTTCGGAAGGTTCCTTAACCTTGAAAAGCATAAAGATGTGGTACTTCTTCAAGAAACTAAAGTTATTGGGTTCGCACTAGATACCAATTTAATATTCATATGGAACAACTCCTCATATTTTACCGCTAAGCATGAAAGGGGGAGAGGGAGAGCTATCATCCTCATCTCCAAGATTTGGACCCAACATATAACAAGCCATGACACCTCGCCCTACAACAGGGTAGTATGGACTGCAATAGATAAAGGAGATGACAAATTTTTAATCTACTTTATATATACTTCTAATGAGAAAAAGGAAAGTATAGGGATATGGTAATGGCTATCCAACCTAATCAATATGCCGTAGATTTTAGGGGGAATGTCAACATGATTGAACATAAAGAAGATAAGTGGGGGTTGCACATGGACTGAAAATGAAATGAAAGGTATTTTTGGAAAACAATGAAGTTTAAGCTCAACCTTTTCGACTAGTTAGAAGAGATGAATAAAGATAACAAAGGAATTTGGTATATGTGGTGCAATGCCAAAAAAGGTGGTAAAATGATCTACTGTAGACTTGACCAATTTTATGCGAACATGAACTTCAATTTTGATCCTAATAGTGGTGGACACTGTGAACGATGACATAGTATAGGCTAACTACACTTGATCCATGAGGATTCAAAGCGTATTTAAGCCACTAAACATCTGTCCAATAAGATCATTCAATGTAAACAAAGACGAAGAAGCCATTACAACTAACATTCTAAACATGAAATCTTGATAAACATCTACTCTAAGATATTGAAACTTATCCTATTGGGGGAGTGGTGTCGCATTGATGTGGAATAGTGACCCTTTCCCAATCCCTTGGATAATGAGCCTTTCCAATCAATTTTATTTATTAAAATCGATGGAAACTGATGAGAAAGATGAATAAAAGCATGATTAAAACTAGATTAACATGATAAAAGCTAAGATGATCGATATGAGTGTATGCAAAGATATTCTAAATGCATGCAATTTTTAAATATGCAAACCCTAGATTCAAAAATATACTAAATGAGATGCAACTAAGTTATCATGGAAACCATTAATGGATGATTTAAGCTACTCTGATCAAGAATTTAAACTAAAAAAGCTAAATATGTGCTAAATATGGATGCAAATGAGAGTGATTTTAACAACATAAATTTACTAAAAAGATGGATCCCTATTCAATAGATACAAGCTCTATTTATAGAATAGGCAAAATGAAACTGATGGCCAAGATCAAAATGATCAACCAACAGTCAAAATGGAAGGAAGATTGAGGCATGGATCATGGATTCCCATCAAGGGTTAAGAATGTAAGTTGATTTTTAATCAAGGGCTCACAATCATCCAAACAAACACACTTTCAAAACTTGCACAAGAAGCTTTGTTGAAAGTTTGTTACAAGGAATATTCCTTTTTTCAAATGAGTGAAGAAAGAGAATATTCTCATGGATGAGGAAAATTAGATATTTACCTAATTAAAACCAAATTTAATTATCCAAAGGAGAAGGAATATTATATGAGAATATTCCCTTTTGGAGGAATGTGCAAAGGAGGAATATTCCCTTGCAAGTGGGAGAATTAGATTTAATTAGTAATTTGATAATTAATTAAAGTTTCAATTATGCAAAATAGAGGAATTAGGATATTCATTAAATAATTAACTTATTTAATGAAAAGGGGGATGTGATATGATATTTAATTAAATAACTTAAGGTTATTTAATTAAATAAGAGGACTTAGGGATTAAATTAGATAATTTGATTTATCAAATTTAACAAGACGAAAGGTTAGTATGAAAGGGGTGAAATAACCTAATTAGGTCAATTAGACTAATAGATGAAATTGATGCAATTAATTAAATAACCAAGCTAATTTAATCAATTGAGCGAAAAGAGGATGGGTTTTTAGGAGGAAACGATGTTAATATATCAGATTCGAGTGCATGATACATTCAAAACATTTTTAAGTGTCTACAATTACCATGGTCATAGTGACAATATAAAATTGAAATTTCACTCAAACACCTCAAATCCAAGTAACCAAGTATCAATCCACTAGTATAAGTCCACAACTAGATTATCATAATGCAAATTTTAGAGGCATTACAATTAGTTCTATTGCCCAACCCTTTAAGTGGCACATGAATAACTCATGTAAGCTCATCTTAATTGTTTTCAAAGTAGTAATATACTATACTGCCAAAATTATATTGGTTTCACCCATTGAAATAGAAAAGATTTAGAAATCAAGATGACAATGTCCCATGAATAATTTAATGATATCACATTTCCATAAACAACTAATAATATAGTCATCTATTATCAAGACCTAAAATTTTGGATTTAGATTTATAAAATTATTTAGATGAGTATCCAAATTTTTATTGATGATTTTACAAGTGTTACTTGAGTCTATCAACACTTTTATCTTTCTTTATTTAGTAAATCCACTATATTAAGAGTTTTTAGGTTACTAATTTGAGCAAGTTCATAGAAATAGATGATTGGTTGAGTATCTCTAGATTACTCTTTTGTCTCATTGCCTCCATCTAATGTTACACATCCTTATTAGGACCTTCAATTTATAATAATTTATTTTTAGATTATTTATGACCTTGATTGTATTTTCTACCAAAATTTAGTGTGCTAGGGAAACTATTGTGTGGGAGAACTCCTACCTCTTATATTTTTAAACTCTTTTTGCCTATTGGACAAAAAAATTCCTCTACTTACCTTGCCATAAGTATTTCTTGGACCCAAGAATTTAGTTGGAACATATGTACCGCATATTTTAAGTGCTCTTTTAAAACCCATAAAAATAATTACTTCAAAAATTATTCTATAGAATTCTTCAATTTTAAAGGTTCAAGGTTTGGAAATATTGACTATATTCCTTGACCATACCTATTTTATTATATTATTGGTGAACAAGATAAATACTATAAGGGAGATGATTCTTTTTGGTTTTAATAAAATATTAAGATAGAAAATCTTCCAAATAATCCTATGGCTAGGCATTTCACACCAAAGATGGATATGAGAAAGTTGTATGACAATAATCTAACCAATTACCAAAATGAGAGAGATATACACTTCACAAAATGATCTCCAAAATTGAAAAAAATACCATATTTTGTAGTCTTCATAGTGGGAAGGTCATGTTGTGATACCACTTTTAATGAAATGAATTAAATAATAAATAAATAAAATAAGGAATATTATATATACCAACATTGCTGTGGTGTGATAGTTTAAAGGTGACATTTTTGTTCTTGTCACCAAGGTTCAAACCCCTTTGGGGTGGTATTAATGAGTGTTTGTATTGAGGATGAGGTCCCTTGTTTGTGACCTCATCGATTCATGGCTCCAAGTCAAAAGTGTTTACCCCTTGAATAAAAAATAAGAAATATTATATAAATAATTGATAATAACAAGTCACTTTGAGGGGAAAACTCCAAATATCTCCAACGAGAACAAAATTTGTAACATGATGATAATAAACTTACCCCTAGCTCCTATATACCTTTTTATTCCTTTTTTATCACCCAAGCCAACTTATATACCTAAATATAATACCTAGGATGACCTAAATACCTATATATGACTATGATAATTCAATCATGTAAATTAATTAAGAGTAAAGGTAGCCAAAATTCAACTATTCATAACCATACATGTGTATTATAGAATAAGGGAGTATCATCTTAGGATTGAATAGTTATAAATTTAAAGGTTATATTCCTATTGATATATTGTCAAATAAGTTTATTTTAGGAATTTATAGAACTTGAAACAAAATGATATGAATGTTAAAGACTAAATGAAGGAATTATACAATATTAATATTTGGAATGATCCTGTAGGGGATGATTAAGAAAATATTTCAAGGTATGTTCATAAATTATGTATATTTTATTTAAAATTATTTTAGTATTGATTAATTTAGATTAATAGAATAATCCTATCAATGTGATTTGAACATGGAAGAGAATATGACAAGGAATAAATATAATGGTCTTAGAGGAAGAGGATAATCAAAGAGTATTTGAGGATAGAATATAAATGAAGGATAGTTAAACATAATCAAAATATAAATACTAGTTGAAACATGATGGGAAGAGGAAATTAATTAAGAGGAATATTTTATTAGGGAAGATGAATAGGTTAAGGATTTACCAAGTTATATTTTATAGGATCAAGATTTTGGTCAACATGCATTTAACTATCTAAAAGTCTAAAATAATAGTAGTAGAGTAAATGAGGAAATAAATCACATCAACTAAGCGAATGGGGAGAACATTGATTCACCTAAACACATAAAGGAACTAGACAAAAGAGAATCTCTTTTGATGAATAAGGTGTTGTTAAAACTAACTAAGGAAGAGAGTGATATAATATAAAGATAATATGTTTACAATTATATGAAAACTTGGAGGAAATTGATATAAATTCATTTTTTATTGTGTAAAATTCATTAAATCTAATGAATTTAAATCCATCTTGATAGGAAGGTCATATATAATTGTTTTATAAATACATACACTATCAAGAAGGATAGAAAATATTATTAAGTTTATTCTATTGAAGGACAAAGGGGGAGAAATATATATTAGTAATAATTTGTATGTTTAATTTTAGTATATGATTTCTAAGGAAAATGAATAAAGAGAGATACTATTATGATCTCTTTCCTAAACCTAAAAAGATAGATCAAATTTCAAATAAAATAAATTTCATAAGAAGTGAATGAGTTATTAGAGGAGTATGTTGAAACTATTTCAAAAGAGTTGTTGGATGGATTTTCAACCATGACAATAATCAAGTTTACTCAAAAGGTAGCATATAGGATGCCACTTCTAGAGAATGGAAAGGTAAAGAGGCAAGTCCAAGACCTATTGGATAGGGTAGATTATTAAGTGAAGGTTTAAGATCATGTGTTTTACTATTATTAATATAACCTAATAAGGATGGAGAATGGAATATGTACATATTCACCAACCATAAATAAAATAACAATATAATATAGATTTGTTTAACAAAAAAAAGAAAATTTAATAGAATGATTCAATGAGGATAAGTATTTTATAATAATTTATTTCAAAAGTGGATATCACCAAATCACAATTATTGAAATGGATGAGTATAAAACCAAATTTAAAGCAAAGGATGGGTTGTACGAGTGACTTGTTGTATTATTTGGAATAAAAAATTTAGAAAGTGTACTCATGAGGCTAATAAAAAAGTTAATTTTATTTCTTAGTAACCTTATGACAGTTTATCTATATGATATCTTGATATATAGTAAATTTAGAGAGGCACACTTGATTAATATGATGTTGGTTTTACAAATATTGAAGGAAGGGAAGATACTGATAAATTTTGAAAAGTATAATATTATGAAAAGGGAGTCAGTGCACTTACATTTTGTAATTTTTTTGTGGATAAAATTATGGAATGACCATTACCAAGGAACACATTTTAAGTAAGAGGATTCTATGATTTGAATTTTTTATGGAAAGTATCAAAATTTTAATGTTATTTATACACCTATCTTTAAAACAATGAAAAGTGGTAGGAATGAGTTTCATTAAATATATCTAGTAGAGAACATATCTTAGCTTTTTGAGGAGGTAATAAGGGAAAATTTTCAATTCTATCTTTTTCATATTTTAATAAAGTGTTTAAATTATACTATGATGTAAGTGGGACAAAACTAGGAGGAGTTTTGAGTCAAGAAAGTAAGAATATTGCATATCTCAAGAAGAGGATAAATGAAGCTAAGAAGAGATATTTAGTCTATGAAAATTATTTTTACATAATTATACAAGCACTTAAGAAATGGGGAAACTATTTCCTAATAAAAGGATTAATTCTATTCATGGATTATTAAGCACCATAATTTATTGAAAACCAAAGTAAATTGAGCCAAAATAATAATATATAGGTTAATTTTATTCAATTTAAAAATAAAAATAAAAATCATAGAAGTGGCAGATCCAACAAAATAGCTAATTACTCGAGTATAAGATTTATTTCTTAGTGAGAAGAAAATGGAGTTTGTTGGATTTATTTCCTTGATAGAGTTATATGAGGATGAATCAAGTTTTGAAGAATTGAGTGCAATGTATAAGAGCCCATGAACATGCATACGACACCATGGTTGGATTATTTTATCCAAGATAATTTGTAGCTCAAAGGGTATTAATTGTACTTAACTCAAAGTTAAATATAGGATATTGTAGTAAGAGAGAAACACAGTGGAGGTCCTGCTAGAAGTTTTTGGTTGGACAAAAAATTGATACAACAATGTGAGAATTATTATTAGCGATGGATGAGTGTATATGTGAATAATTTTATGTAGAGTTTCATATTTTACTAGTACACCAAAGGGAATAGTTAGAGCTTAGGTTTAAAATTTTAAGGGGGGAAAAAGTGAGCTCCTTAAAAAGGTTCTCCTAAAAATACCTTAATTATCCTTTTTTATACAAAATAATAATGACAATTATTTTTATGAATTACAATATAATATATCTTTACAAAAGAGAAATTGTAATTTTACTCCTACTTAAATTGAAACCAATTCTAAAAGATATAAATTTTGTTGTAAAAAATATGCAAACAATAAAATTTAGTTGGAATACTCATTCACATCCATACTAATAATTCTACCTAACCTCAATGCAAAAGAAGAATGGAAAAATATTTGATGTTAGGGTTTTCTGATAATGTAGGTGTTGGAAGCTGGTGCTTTGGGTTATAGGATGACAAAAGGTTATTGCCAACTATTCTAGAAAATAATGTGGTTCTATTAGAATTTAGGATCTTAAGATACTACTCATTATAATTAAGATATAAAATAAATAAAATGATAATCATACAAGCATAGATTTTACACATTACAAAAGATTTACATGGGGAAAACCCTTTCGAGTAAAAAACCCCATAAAGCATCATTTTATTAAAACACAGTTTACAATAATGGTCTATTATAACATAGACCAAACCTAGGGAACACTTCTCCATACTTCCATGTGGACAACATACCTCATGTGCATAGTGATATAGTTCACAATATAATCTCTAAATTCTTCATTTCACAAATGAGAGAGAACCTCCTTAAATATAGGAGGAAGGGTGACATAATACTTGAAAGGGTATTAGTCACACCTATTCAACAACCTCCATTCATAGATAATCAATAATATAATTATTAGACTACAATTATTTCAAATGGGACATGCTTAATAAGCATACTGTATATAAAGGTTTCATAGCCTTATATTAGAACAATATATCAATGTTATAAGAGTATGACCCCTAATAATATTATGTTCTAACACTCCCCCTTAATGTTAATAGGGGCATCACATGTCAATTTCCATAAAAAAAAAATGAAGTATCCCAATAATGTAGGTCTTCTTTGATAGTGATAAATAGGGACACAAATATATGCCAAAATGAAATTCATGTATTTTGGACTACATGAAAGTCATCTTGTCATAATTTATAATACTAGTGCTTTCAAAATGATGCTATATATGAGGTCTTATAAAGACTTTTATTGGAGCTCGAGTCTCCTCAAATCAGCCTCACCCCAAGTTCATTACATAGTGCTCGTAGGACTTAATACAATGTGCCTGTAGGACTTAATACAATGCTTTTATAAGTAAGATATTTATAGAGAGAAGAAATTGAATACATGCCCATAGGACTTATACATCTAGGGTTAGCCATTAGGTGGTGGAATTGGCATGCACACTTCCCCTCAATGGCATCACCTAATGCCAAGCACTTTATTTGAATTTGAAACATATAATGCCTATAAGTCTTATATTATTCCTGTTAGGTCTTACATCTAGGATTTATCTATGAGGTGGTTTTATGCACACTCCCACTCAATGGCTTCACCTAAAGCCAATCACTGCATAGAGGTTTTTATAATTGATGACTAATATTTCAATATTTTTCTTCTTACTCATAGAATTCATTTGCTTGAATAGAACTAAAGAGAATTTTTTATGATAAAATAATTTTTCTTGAATAGAACTGGAGATAATTTTTTATGAAAAAATAATTTCACTTGGGTAGAACTTTTATGATGGGATACTTTCTCTTGAATAAAACTGAAGAGAACTTTTAAAATGGAATATTTTCACTTGAGTGAGGTGCCCATTATTTTCAATGTTCTTTTCTATCTTTGGAAATGAGATTCTTTGGTAAGAGTAAAATAACTCTAGTTATCATATAGTAAAGTGGTACTTTTAGAAGTATCCATTTGAAGCTCTTCCACAAATCTTCAAAGCCACATTGATTTTTTGAGAGCTACTTTGTTTATTTTGGATTTTGATTAAGAAACCATAGCAGATAGCTTTCTTAAAGATTATCATACCATCCATTTAAGAGAACCTACGCCATTTATTTTGAAGATGTAAATTCTAAAATTGAATCACCAATATAGTTAGTAATAGAGTAATCAAATTGTTGATTCTTGGTTGAAAAAAATTAATATGCATTTTTCATTTTTTAGCAAAGTATATAGTATTCATCATAAATATAAAATAGTCCAATGAACATGGAAAAAAAATCATGCTACTAATCATATAGTAGTGATCCATAAAAAAATTAAGCAATGGGTGAGCTATCCTTTCCAGGATTTTCTCCGTAGACAATTTTATTGGGGCGATAGCCACCCATTATAAGTAGGTTATGTAAACCTAATAAATTTAGAGGATGCCTAAAGCCAATTTTTTTTTTAGCATAAGTAGGTGCGTGCGTATATATATATATACCTAAGAAATTTAAAGGATACATGAAAATCATACTAAAACAAAATATATCAAATATTTGTAAATAAATCAATTCACAACTAAATGAATTATTTTAAGTGTTGAGGAGATTCATGAACCAAATGAATTACCTCCTTGGGTCGTTTGACAACTAGCTTCTCATTATGTATATAATTGAGATTTAAGTGAGACATGGAAAGAGTACTTGAATGATATGAAATGTATGTCACAAATCTTACGCTTAAAGGAAATAACGAGTAAAATTGAAGAGTGGATTTCTATGATAATCTTGTATTTGGAAACATATTAATGTACTCACTCTCCTTATGGATAATTTAATGGTGAGATAGATAATAGTAGTTTTACAATTCATCTACATTAAAAAAATGTGATAAATATTGGATAAATAATTGACTTTCATAATCATTTTCTATTTGTAAGAGAAATGGCCTTCTAAGAGAGGAGGACCATATATGAAGATATGTTATCTAGAAACATATTTTTCTATATAAAGGGTGGACATGGAGTTTCACATTCAAAGTCAAGGTCAAATGATAAGCTATTGCTAGAATGGAATTTTAAAAGACAAACGTGTAAAATAGGAATCTAGAGCACACATATGATGGGTTAAGATATGTCTCAAAGTAAAAGCATGCTAGAAGTAATCCCCTCTTGAGATGGTTAAACTTTCACACTTGACTGAAGTGACCACTATATCTTTTCATTAACCAAATGATATTGAATATGATGTATATTAAAAATTCATTGATTCTTTGATCAAAACAATCTGTTTACTTTCATAATGATATTTTATGTTCCATAAACTATGTATTCATGTTATAAGATCCCTTAGAAGCCAGAGGTACTAATATTTCTTCATAAATAATGAAGCAAGTCATAAAAGAACTAGGTGATATATAATAAAAGGATTTTCACATAGTTCTCCTACCAAGATAATAAGCACACTTGATACTACGGACTGTGGGGTTCCAATTTTATCAGATGTGTCTAAGCTATAAATTAACATCTAGAACTGAGGTGGGAAGAAATAGCTAAAACTTCTCCAACAATTGGCAATGTTAGCACAGATCTCAACCAAGGCAAGATGCAAAGAAAAGTTTAAAGGAAGCAGACTTTTGTATTAAGCCATTTCCACATTCTGCCTCACATAAGGGAATAATGGCAAAGCGATTAAGAAACACAACAGGGTTTAAAGTGTTCAAATTATCATAGAGTGGTGCACAAATAAGATGGCAGCACCAGCACAAAGCGTTGCCAACAAGGTGGCAAATTTATCAAATGCATCTATAGTGCAATGTGACTGATTGGAGCTCCACATTTTTTATTAATAGACAACAATCTATACTACATTTTTGTTAAGTTAATCATAACAAAGAGATGAGTTCGGCGGAGGGGAAGATTTGTAATGGGTCGATGAGGATTCTGGGGTGAAGGTATTATTTGTTTCTGGTAGTGAGTGCACTATTTGTATGGTTTGAACCTTTGATCTCAGCCGTGTTGCTTTAGAAGACACGATGGACAACAACTTTTATCTCGTCCACTAACTTTAATCAAATAAATGAATTAACAAAGTATGCCATGTGTGGTAGGTATGGCACAAATAAATTAGTTTTGTGTAATCACGAGTTTTTTTAAGTTCATTATTAATTACGTTATGAGAGTCAATTTTATGAAATTGTTTTTACTTTTTTTTTTTTTGATTATGGATCATTGAGTGTGATCGAAAACGTCAATCTAAAAATATACACTTTGAGTCGAGAAGCTTACTTATTATTCATTTGACCAAAATCATTTATTGAGTCTTTTATCTTTTATCTTGGAACATGAGTACCAAGATTTCTTATTCCTCTACAGTCAATACTATTCCTTTAGCATTCCTCTAAGGGTATGAATGATAGAAATGTAGTCGACATTTGTTTAAAGAAAAGAGATTGTGATCCCCTTTTTTATTTAAAGGTCGTGCCTTTTCTTATAGATTTGTGACTTTTTTTACAACAACCTCATATTGAAATAAGGAATGTGTATTTAAAAATGGAAATAAAATAATTCTTTCATGAATTCTTTGATTTTATAAAAGATTTATATATGATTTTTAAAATAAAAAATATAATTTTGAATGTCTATTTTATTAATTTGAGGATAATAAAGGTTAATGATTGATTTGAGTTTAATATTGTAATAGAGTCAATTTGCACCCCTTGAAAATTCCCCATTTACACCCCTTACCTTAGAAAAATCAAACCCGATGATGCATTTCAAACTCATCCATCCACTTTCCACCCACTTGGCGGCTATCCGCGTGGCGTGCTACTGTCCTGATAGGATTCCTGCCTTTGGAATCTGCAAAGGTTTTACACTTCTCCATTGGTGATGAAGAGTAATGCTCTTGTGCCCTTGACCAATTTCAAATTTCTCTTTTGGGCTTCTACTCACCTTCAAATTTCTATCTTTCTCATTCATTCGAGCTTCTACTTCTTGAATCACACTTGCTGCTACACACTTCATTTCACATTACTTTCTCCATTGTTGAAGCTCCAAGGTGACACTCTGTTGGTTTTTTCTCATGTTGTTGCGACAATGGTGACACTCACAAGCTTGCGAGCTCGAATATCCCTTCATGTGCTTGAGGGCATCTTGTTTGGGAGGTGACATCCATTTCATTTAACATTGTTATTTAATTTATGTAGCATATTTGTTGTTAGCATTGCATGGCATTGATTTCTTTCCATTTTTTCTTTATCACATTTTCTATATCGTGGCTATTTTGGCTATCTATGGAGGTGGGAACACCGAAACGAGGGTTTAACTATGGCAAGCCTCGAAACACCCCTAATTTTTTTCTTTGTTATGTTGTGTAGGTGTTCGTGTTCGTGTGGAGTTTGTGGGAGGCTGAGCTACTCATGAGTTGTATTTCTACCACCTTTTCTCTTATCAATTTCTATCTTTTAAGTTAAAGTGGTATTCAAGTGTCATGTCAGTAGTTTAGCTCTTTATGTTTTTTGTCATTATATAAAAAATTATTTATCAGATATTTAGTGAGGTTATGTTAAGTCTTGATTTTCCATCACACTTTTTGTCTATACGGATGCAAGTGCTCGACCGAGACGCTAGTGCATCGCACTGTCGTCTGTCTCCTACATTGGGGTCCTCTAGTAGAGAGCTACCCAGGTCACAATCTTGACTCGGTGATGTATAGGAGCAAATTTGCACCCCTAATGCAAATTCCCCTTTTACCCCTTACACTTTAGAAAACTAAATCTGAAGATGAAATTCCACATTAAGCCCGTTGCCTTCGTTCCACTTGACGTCCGTTTTGCATTTCAGCAGAGGAATAATTGCCGAGGATGCCTACGCAGTGCGTAGACGTCCACATGACGCACTTACATCCCTGGCAGATTCTCACATCTAGAGCTTGCAGAGGTGTTATGATTCCCATTGGGATTCAAATTGTAACGCCCCCTTCGATAAATCGACCTGAATATGGTCATTTTCTTCCTATCTAGTTCATATTCACTCACCTTCATTCATTTCATGGCGGGTTGATCTCTTCACATATTTTCCACATTCTCTCCACAATTTCTTCACAAGCTCCAAGCAACTTCTTCACCATCTCTTCAATCCCTCCAAACAAACTACACTTCACAGCAACAACCTCAACACTCCATCACTTCAGTAGAGCAAGTGTGGAACAAAACACCATTGCAATAGAGGCTTGAGTTCCTCTCATTTTCTCCCCCACTAGCCTTGAGCGCTTTGGGAAGAGGTGGTAAGCTTTCAATCCTCTCCTCTATTATTTGGTCGAGTAGCATAACATTGTTTTGTAGTGCTTTAGTGCTCTTTACTTCATTTCATACTTTTCTCTCTATCTATCTGGTTGTCCATGGAGGTGGGAACACCAAAACGGGGGTTTAACTGAGGCAAACCCCTATGTAGCCCCAACTCTCTCTCTCTCTCTCTTGTGTAGGTATTGAAGACACTCATGCGTTGGAAGCTTCATCACACACACGATTGTAAGTGTTTCCTTTCCATTCTTCTCCTTGTCTTTAGCTCTTCTATTTTCGTCTATTTCAGTTCTATCACATTATGTTATTTTTAACACTCTAGAAGTTCTCAGTAATCGGATTTCTAGTAGTCGCCTAGCCATTCTCTATAATAAAATTGCTCTCTGATCCCTATGACATGCCAGCGTGCCTCTAAGATGACAACGTGCCACGTTGTCGTCCGTATTTTGCACTGCCGTCCTTTGGCCAAGAGCTTGTCAATTTGTCCAGAGAATCTCTATGACCTGCTCTTTATGATTCTAGGAATCTCACTGCTATTCTTTGAGGTAGTTTAGGGTATTTCTCCTCATGAGGATCTCTAAGTGAAGAGAACTCATAAGTAGCGAATCCCCCTTCTCTACATTTTGGTGAACCTAAAGTGAAGAACGTCCTTTTTGAAAACTATAAATTTATTTACCCCTACTTGGCGGGGTCATAAATTTTGACTCGATGCTCAGAATTCAGAACCGTTACACCGTTGGAAAGGTCTTCTAGTGAACAAGTTCAGTACCTAAAATACAAGTGCCTTCAATAATTAAATTTTTAGGGACTGACGCAAGTTCCGAACCCAAATTCTGCTCCGAAGACCTCCGAAAATGCAAATTACTAGAACATAGAAAATATCAAAAAAATTGTAATGAATTTAATATCTTCTTTTATTAGTTTTGTATCTAATTTCATTCAAATTTTTAATGATGTTCCATTTCATGCATGTGATGGTGACTTGGCTTTACCCATGTCACTTGGTGTCTTTGATCCTTCTCACAAAAGTCCTCTTGTTTCAGAGGATATCTTGTTGCAAGAAGATGAAATCATTGATGCCTTTCTTAACATTACTCTACCTTCTCTTCATTCCAATGCTTTCTCCTCTAGAGATGATGCATTTGTGAATGATGAAACTTATACTCATTCCAATGCACTCTCTTCTAGGGACATTGCATTTGTGAATGATGAATTTCTTATCTATTCTAATACACTCTCCTCTAGAGATGATGCATTCGTGCATGATGAATCTTCTTCCACATTTGATCATGTTTGGATCGATGTTGATAATATGTCTTTGAATAATTATTCTACTAGGTGTGATGATTATGTAAATGTAATCTATGTCTTTGCTACCCCTCAAAGGCCTAAGAGACTGGTCATTTACGTGACTCCAACCAGTCCTTCTCCTAAAAGGGTTTTTTCTATCAATGGTACTCCATTTGATAGCGACTCTCATGATCTTTCTATGACTCCCTCTTATAGAGCGGTAGCCCATACCTTTGATACTAGAATGAATAAAAAACTAAGCCTTCCTCAAGCACCTAAACCTACAACTAAAGCACTCGGTGATAACGGTCTTGTCAAGCAACCTCAGGTTACTTCGGCTAAGATCTCACTGTGGGACTTGCTTCAGTTTGCCTTGGTTTATCAAGGCATGCTTCAAGAAGCCTTGCAAAAGATCCTCTTGCCTTCTTCCACTTGGTCAGTAGATGTTGATGTGTTGATGGCGTATATTCGTGCAGATTCACCGAATATTACATTCTATCCCCAGGAACTCTCACCTTTGGAAGTACAAAAGCAAGAGAACCCTCTAATGATTATAGTTAACATTAATAAGATTGGCATTAGCCGTACTCTCGTTGACACTGGTTTGACACTTAACGTGTGCAATATTGATCTATTTCCTAAGATTAATATTGATTCATCATCTCTTAATGCTTCTTCTATCATCACCCATGGGTTTGATAATGTTAGGAGACAAGCTCTAAGTACAATAGTATTACCTTTGCAGCTTAGACCTATTACTATACCCACTCTTGTATATGTTATGTCAAAGAAGTTACCTTATAACCTCCTTCTTGGTAGACCGTAGATTCATGATATGGGTGCAATCCTGTCTAGCTTGCATAAATCTGTTAAGTTTATTGCTAATAATCAAGTAGTCACAGTCAAGGCTGAACCTGAGGCTATGCACTTATGTGAGATGGCAACCACTATCTAGGCTTTGGTTGTGCCTACTCTTATTCCTTCAGTATCTTCCAATGTGTCGATGTTTACTCCAACAATACTTACTACAAAGGGTACTCTATAAATAAATGTCCCTAAGGAAGATCCTTCTAAAGAAGGAAACCTTAAGTTTGTTCATTCTACCTCTTCTCAAAGGAGTGCATGTCCTGGTGATGATTTGGGTCCTTTAGACTTGACAGATTCCTTCATTCAAGAATATAAAGTCTACCCGATCCACTTAGACCCTCCAATAACATCATTCACACACACTATCAACGATGATCAGTCTTTTGCATTGTTGGATAATGTGACTGCAAATTGTAATGTTCTTAGTGTTGATCCTCCTTCTAAGGAGGACGATTACACCTCTGCTAAAGAGGATAATATTGGTAGTCTTGTTAAAGAGGATGATAGTGATCTCGTAGAAGAGTATGTTCCCCCTTTCTAGAATAATACTCTCTATGTAGATCCCCCCTCTTCTCATGATTTGCAAGCATGCTATGGTCCTGACTTTAAGCTTGTATCTAAATATGGTTATGAGCATAAAGGTTGTAGGCATAACAAACAAGGCATTCAGGTCCCTATAGAATTTGCACCTCACAAGCATAATCTAGGGCTTGATTGCTTGAATGAACAATCTAAGCAGAAACCACGGTTGAATGTTGACGTGATGTCTGCTAAATCTCATTCTCGTGGATTGGTCTATCCTCCTTTGTCTTCTGTCTTCATATATGCTTTTGGTGAGAAGTCAAACCTTTCTCCACAAGAGAAAGGGTTACTTCCTACTCCTCATACTTTGTCTAAACAAGAGTGTTGTGGCTTCTTAAAGCCCGCTTAATTACTCTTCCTCCTCCTACATGCAAAAAATTTCATAAACATGATAAAGAAAAACATTCTTTCTGTGCATATCATCAAGTGCCTAGCCATTCCACTAGTGAATGTAAGGCCTTGAAGGATAAAATACAACTTCATGATTCAGGTGCCATCACTCATTGATTTGTTGATGCACCTGCCTCTTCTTCACATGACTAGTGATATCGAGGTTTACCTCTATCCTATATGATCCAAGTATCTTGCGTGGTTCTCCTCCCCTTTATGCTGGGGACAGTGATAACTTTTTTTGAAGATGTGCATCCTTCTGACGAACCCCTTCTTCTTCGCTATATCTTTCAAATGTAGCATCCCTTGAGTGGACCTTCTTTCTTTTGAAGGGTTCCCAATGGACCCCTTTGAAATTTTTTATCTCAAATGAATTCCATGGCGTCTAGCTTGGGGGTAACCCGACTAGAACCGCTTCACATCTTGGCGTTTAGCTTGGGGACAACCCGACTAGACCTATTTCACATCTTTGCATCTAGCTTGGGGGCAGCCTAATTGGAGCTCGCTTTTCAAATTGTGCATCCCTTGAGTGGACCCCTCCTTTTGAAGGGTTCCCGAGCGACCCCTTTGAAAGTCTTCCAACTTGATGATGGTATGCGTGACTATCTACTTGCGTGCTCTATAGGACCGATAACATGTGGAGCTCCTTTACTCGGTGATACACTTTTTCCTGCTCGAGCGGGGATGACTTTTATCACTTTTACTCGGTGATACGAGTTTTCCTCCTCGAGCGGGGATTGATTTTATACTTTTAATCGGTGATACGAGCTTTCCTCCTCAAGTGAGGATTGCTTTTATCACTTTTACTCGATGATACGAGTTTTCCTCCTCAAGCGGGGACTGCTTTTATCACTTTTACTCAGTGATACGAGTTTTCCTCCTCAAGCAGGGATTGATTTTTTCACTCTTACATTCCTTATTATCTTTCTCTTCTCAATTGTATATATCGAATTGAAGATCGACATCTTCTTCATCCTGAGTATATGCTCCTTTTTCAGCTGGCATAGTTCTACAAAACTATGAAGTCCTCTTTTGACCCTGCACTCTCAAGTTCTCCAGATCACGTTATGCTTCCTTGACGGTTCAGGTATACTTTTCTAACCCTACTACTTATTCAATCTACTTTACCAAAGCACTCATCAGTACTCGTGCCTGCTAAAGTGGGGGAAAAACGTATAGGAGAAAATTTGCACCCCTAATGTAAATTCCCCTTTTACCCCCTTACACTTTAGAAACCATTTCTGAAGCTGGAATTCCACTTAAGTCTGCTGCCTTCATTTCACTTAGCGTTTGTTTTGCGTGTCGAAAGAGGAATACCTATCGGGGATGCCCACGTGACGCACAGACGTCCGCGTGACGCACTTATGTCCCTGAAAGATTCTCTCATTTGGAGCCTGCAGAGGCGTTAAAATTCCCATTGGGAGTCAAATTGTAATGCCCCCTTCAATGAATTGACCTGAATATGGCCGTTTTCTTCCTCTCTAGTTCATATTTACTCACCTTCATTCATTTCATGGCGGGTTGATCTCTTCACATCTTTTCCACATTCTCTCCATAATTTCTTCACAAGCTCTGGAAGCAGCTTCTTCACCATCTCTTTAATCCATCCAAACACCTTACACTTCATAGCAAAAACACCAACACTCCATCACTTCAGTAGAGAAAGTGTGGAACAAAACACCATTGCAACAGAGGCTTGAGTTCCTCTTATTTTCTCCCCCACTAGCCTTGAGCGCTTTGGGCGGAGGTGGTAAGCTTTCACTCGTCTCCTCTATTATTTGGTTGAGTAGCATAACATTTTTTTGTAGTGATTTAGTGCTCTTTACTTTATTTCATAATTTTGTCTCTATCTATCTGGTTGTCTATGGAGGTGGGAACACCAAAATGAGGGTTTGACTGAGGCAAACCCCTATGCAGCCCCAACAATTTCTCTCTCTCTCTCTCTCTCTCTCTCTCTCTCTCTCTCTCTCTTGTGAGCAGGTATTGAATAAACTCACACGTTGGAATCTTCATCACTCACATGGTTGTAAGCATTTCCTTTCCCTTCTTCTCCTTGTATTTATCTCTTCTATTTCAGTCTATTTTAGTTCTATCACATTCTGTTATTTCTTACACTCTAGAAGTTCTCAGTAATCAGATTGCTAGTAGTCGCCTAGCCATTCTCTATGATAAAATTGCTCTCTAGTCCCTATGAGATGCCAACACGCCTTTGAGACACCAAAATGCCATAATGTCATCCTTTGGCCGAGAGCTTGTCAGTTTGTCTAGAGAATCTCCATGACCTGGTCTTTCTGATTCTTTGAGGTAGTTTAGGGAAGTTCGCCTCGTGAGTAGCGAACCCCCTTCTCTACAGGGGATTCACTCACTTGGTTCCCTAAAACTCTCAGGTTTGAAAAAGGATAGTGGATTTCCCTTCCTTTTCACCCTCCTAAAATATTAAACTTAACTTAAACAATCCTTAGCATGAGGTAGATCAGGGTAGCTGATTATTCTAGACCCTCCCATGACTTGGGGTCCTAAGCAGTCGACCCCCCTCCTCTACATTTTGGTGAACTTGACATGAACTGTTCTAGTTTCATTTGGTAGTGTTGAAAGAATCTTCTCTCACATTCTAGGAGTGTTGTGGGTGTGTTCATTGTAGGGCTCCTAGCCTTGCAACCCAACCTACGACCCCTAGCAACGTAGCTAAGAAGAAAACTTAAGCATTGTAGAACAAAACCTTGAATAGGTCACCGCCTAATTGTTGACCTCTTGGGGGCTTTAGTGAAAGTACTCTCTAGTGTACATAAGGATGGCTTCCTTTATTCATCCACCCATCCCATTTGTGTGGCTTGCGAGTGGGTCTCTTGATATAACATTTACCTCCCACGATTTGTCGATGAACACTAATAGAGAACCATCTCCCTTGTACATCCCTGCACATATCAATGAGAACACTGTAACTGGTGTTCTTGTTGACCCCACATGCAGGGTTAATGTCATCATAGAGGATATAATGTTAATGAAATTTTTAGCGGTGATCCCACAATACTGGTTTACATTTTTTTGCCAAACTAGACACTTAACTTATTTTTTCTAACTAAATCTTCACTTTCAGACACCTATAGCGGCTAAACCGTGAGGAATTTGAAGATGATACAAACTAGTGATTTGTGACATTTTGTTTGTAGATTCTAAATATATTTTTTTCAATTTTTTTGGAATCAGACCACACTTCTTTATCCATCTCCTTCAAAAACTAGTTTTTTTAGTAAACACCATTTTAAAGGAGTGACACTCACTATATAACACATAATTTTTTTTCCATGAAGGATAGAACTCTATTTGTTTCGAATTTAGATTTCTAGCTATGATATCTAGTGCTTCCAATTGGTTTCATAGTGTTTCAATGAATATTTTTTCCTTAATCAATTTTCTAAGTCAAACCAATTATAATTCAGACATAGGCGGATTGTAGAACACAATTTTTTTTGTATGTATCGAAATTCAATTTTTTTTATTGGATCAAGGACTTCAATATTTGGTGCACTCATATTTTTTAATTTTTTTTTAATCTTCTATTTTTCCACATGTGCAGAACATAGAGCTTGATTTACGGTGAAAAACCAATGTTTAATAAAACAAAAAAAACAAATACATAATAAAACCAAAACATTTTAAAATTATATTCGTTGAATAACTCGTTTCAAGGAATACCATCATCCAGTTGGGTTTGTGAAGCCTCCTCCATTTTTATCCTCAACCTAAGCTTTGAAGGTCAAAATTATGGAGTTTTTTGGTGTTAGAGGGTGAGAAGGTGGGAAAAGGGGGGTTTGAGTGAACGAGGGGGGTTCAAGCGAACCTCCTTTCCACAAAGGTTTTCTTTTTATTTTTTGTTAGGAAAGGTGGGACCCTAAATTTAATGGGTTCATTCGTACCAGGGTTCTAGCGAAACCACTTTGGGTTTGCTCAAATAGTAAGTTCGTCCTAACCCCCAAAAACCAATTTTTTTTGCATGGGGTCATTTTTTGCAACTTTTCCTTCCTCACTTGAATTGTAAACCACTTTTGTGGGTTTACCCTTACATAAGGATAGATATGATGAGTCTATAAGCACCATATGTACACATGATGATTTTTTTGTCCCTCCCATCGGTTCTATCACCTTGTTATTTGTGGTTGGGCCTAGGACTATGAATGCACTCTTTGATAACATCCCTAGGTCTGAATTGTTCAAAGTGAAACTAGGTATTCCTTGGCTAGTTTCCATGAACATGATCCCCTCTGTAGTCCACAAGTAATTAAAGTTCTCTCATGAAGGTTTTGTGCATGTAGTCCATGACACCAGTTACAAACCGATGGTGGCATGCAGAGGCTACTCACTTGATCACTGATGGTTTGCCCCTATCGGTCCACTCCTTCCTAGGATAGATCTGTTGTATCAAACTTATGTGAAGTACATGAATGGGGGCATAATTCCAAAAGTGACCTACCATCCTTCTCCATATGCAATCTTAGTTAAAGCTTCCATGATAGCACAACATAAAGCTACCTTTGCTACTCGAAAAAGGGAGGAGGAGAAGTTCACTCAAGTGTCTTCTTTTTCCTCTGTAGTTACACCTATTACCTCCTCTCACCCTATTGTGGCACCTTCGACTTCCACCCCTATGCGTCTCTTAGGGAGTCTGATGGTGCCCACTTGGTGAAAGGACAAATTACATATTCGACCTTCCTATGTTACCCACAATGCCTCGACCTATTGTGTATGGTAAGGGGAAGGGCCCCCATGGAGCATCTTATGCATCTTGGCCTCCATGGCCTCCTACTGTCCCTACTCCTAAGACAGTGAATGGGAAGAGGCCCATCACAAAGGTGTTTGAGTCTGCTACCCCATTGTTATTGCATCTAATTCTCTATTTACTTCTCCATCTCTTCCTCTTGTTCCTATCTAGGAGTCACTCCCTCCAGAAGAAATGGCTGTGATGGATACTTCGATGGATAAACGAGAGTTTTTGGTTCCTTCCTAGGCTACAACCTCTAGCTCCTAGAGCTATAGAAACCACCTTGTATGTGAGTGTAAGTGTCGGAGGAAGGTTCTGGCCACTAAATAGGTTGCCTTGCGAAAGGAGGAAGGGGAGTCAGTAGCTCCCGCTTTGGAATCTTCTTTTGTGTCCTCCTTTTCTATCATTTATGCTTCAATTCCCTCCACCTCAATCTTGCTTCTAGCTCCCCCTGCGAGCATGAATGATCCTCACCTAAAGAGGGTGTAAGTAATCATTGCTCCTTTAGATGAGCCTCCTCTTCTAATGTCCCTTCTAAACATCCCACATTTCTCAAAACTTGTGGACATGCCAAACACCTCGATGATGTCCACTACGGTTTTCTTCTCTTCCTCCTTTCCCTCTACTTCATCTATGGAGATGCCACATCCTTTGATGAAGAAAAATATGGAGGATGAACCTGCTAACAATGGGAGCCAAGAGAAGAGATCACCTTTTTTGGAGGTTGGTTTTGCATTGGCTTGGGTTATCTTAATGATGGAGGCAACCTTGGCGTCCCCGGAGTTTGTCACTACTTTCAATTTTTTCAGTGAGGCCAATAATGGATCTCATGTGCCTCCTCCATCACCCATTGAGTTGGTACATGACACTCTTGTAAAGTGCATATTCAAATATGTAGATGATGTCCTAGCTCTATCGATGATTTTTACAAGATTGTCGATGTTTACCTCACAAGAACTAAGTGAAGAGGACCTCGAGGGGCCTCTTCCTTGGCTCTTGTTGCAAGAGATTTGGAGGGTATCCCCCTTGTTATTTTTCCCTTGCAGGCTCATCTTCCTTCCTCTTATGATGATTTAGGCTGGGAGAACGATAACCTCTTGGTTGATGAGGACTAGGGGGCACCTCTTTATTTGAAAATGAGATTGTGTGTGTGTGTGTTGTGTTCCCCTACGCTTGTTTTGTGTGTTCCTGGAGGACCCTTACCACCCTCATAGGTGCTTGGATATAGGAGTGTTTTTGTGTTGTAAAAATTCTTCTATTTGTTACATCATTCTTCTATTTATTGTGCTTTGATTTTTGACAATTGGGGACAATGCAAAGTGTTGGGGGCATTTAGGCCTCCCTTCCATGTTGACCCAATTTTTTTATTTTCATTTTGTTTTCACATGCCCTTCTTCACATGGTCTAATATAGTAGACAGTTGATGAAAGTTAATTAATATATTATTATATCTATGTATCTATATTTATGAGAAGCTCTGACCCCAAAATATCAGATCCCCTATCTCTTGTTCGTTATATCATTTTTTCTCCTCTATTTTTATCTTTCTCTCTTCTTTTCTTGATTTGTGATGTTGTGGTGCTTATGTGTTTTCCCTCGTGTGTGTGAAAACATTACCACAATTACATCTCATCATGTTTTACGGGCCATAAAATCACTTTTATTCTTGATTTTATCTCCTTAGGATGCCATGTGCCTTTGTGTTCAACACACACCATCCTAAGGGGGAAATCATATCATTTCAATTTTCAAAAGGTGTATTTGGTGGCCAACGAATCCCTTTTTGAAAATCTCTATTTTTTAAAAATTGCACTCTTCAACATGGATCCCTAAATGAATTTTTATATCATCACAGATTCGTAAGATAGAATATAGACTCTCCCTTGCAAGGGAGCATTCCTTCTTTCAAATTCCTTGATGAAATGAATCTTGTAGAAGGATTCCTTGATGCTAGAATCATTTGCAAAAAAAATTACCTCTTTTTAAAATGTCACCACTTTCAAATAGAGTGTCCCTTGAGTGGACCTCTTTTCTTTTGAAGGGTTCTCAAGGGATCCCTTTGAAAGCTTCTCCTTCAATTATTGATTGTTTGTGTGACTATCTTTCTGTCTACTCATGTGGCTTATTGATATCTAACATGCTTTGTCTATAGATTAACATGTTGCTTTGTAAGTGCACCTGTGAAGCTGATTTTCAATCGACCTTGCAGGATCGAGTACCTATAAGGCCCATCAGACTCTATCGAGCCTCTTACATCTATCTTCCTTCAGGACTGAGCACCTGGGGGTGCCTCCTTTGCAATTCCAAGGAATTGTGAAGTGCTTACATCTTGTAGGATTTCTCTGCTCAGCTTTATAGGACCAAGCACATGTAGAGCCCCTTTTGTTCACTTTTTTGTAGGTTTATGGATTTGTGGTGTATATTTCTTCAACTCTCCTTAGGTTTGAGGACCTATGGAACCATCTCCTCTTCCTATTCTTTCAGGCGGGTCAAATTGCGGTCTAATTCCTCGACGATTCAAGTATAATTTATTTGAACTCTTTTGATCTAGTTTACCTCACATTTGGTAACACATATGCTTGCTAAAGTGGGGGTAAAATGTAATGGAGTGAAATTCCCCATTTACACCCCTTACCTTAGAAAAATCAAACCTGGTGATGATTTTCCAACTCATCCATCCGCTTTCCACCCACTTGGTATCTGTCTATAGTGTCGATGGGGAAATTTTGTCAAGGACGTTAGCATGACACACGAACATCTACGTGGCACACTGTCATCCTAACAAAATTACTTCCTTTGGAATCTATAGAGGTGTTACACTTCTCCATTGGCAATGAAGAGTAATGCCCCTGTTCCCTTGATTGACCTCGAGTGACTCTTTTGGGCTTCTACTAACCTTCAAATTTCTATCTTTCTCATTCATTCAAGCTTCTACGCATTTCTTGAATCACACTTGGTACTACACACTTCATTTCATAACACTTTCTCCATTGTTGAATCTCCAAGGTGACACTCTACTGCTTCTCTCTCACGTTGTTGTGACAATAGTGACACTCACAAGCTTGCGAGCTCACATCTCCCTTCATGTGCTTGAGGGCCTCTTGTTTGGGAGGTAATATACATTTCATTTAGCATCATTATTTAATTTACATAACATATTTTTTGTTAGCCATACATGGAAATGCTTTCTTTCCATATTTTATTTATCAACTTTTTTATATCGTGGCTATTCTAGTTGTCCATGGAGGTGGGAACACTGAAATGGGGGTTTGATTATGACAAGCCCTAAAACAACCCCAATGTTTTCCCTGTTTTGTTGTGTGTAGGTGTTCACATTTATGTGGAGCTTGCAGGAGGCTGGACCACTCGTGAGTTGCATTTCTACCACCTTTTCTCTTATCAACTTCTATCTTTTAAGTTAAAGTGTTATTCTTGTCATTTCAATAGTTTAGCTCTTTATGCTTTCTATCATTATATAATTTTTTTTTAATCAGGTAGTTAGTGAGTTTCTGTTAAGTCTTGACTGTCCATCACACTTTATGTTCATACGAAAACCAATGCTCGACCAGGATGCCAACGCGTCACACTATTATCCATCTCCTATGATGGGGTCCTCTAGTAGAGAGCTACCCAGGTCAAAATCTTGACTCAAGAATTCACTCACATGATTCCCTAAACCTCTTGGGTTGGCACAAATATAATGACAAGTCAATTTCCCTTCATTTTCACCCTTCTAAAATATTAAACTTACCTTAAACAATCCTTAGCGTGAGGTAGATCAAGGAAGCTAATTGTCCTAGACCCTCCCCTGACCTAGGGTCTTGAGTAGTCGGTCCCCCTCCTTTACAAATGTGCTATAAAGGTATAATCTTAGATACCATATATCATGATCACGTGTTGGATTATGATTGGGTTGAAAAAAAAATCATAAGATCTATAATGTCAATCAAAGTGAAAATATATTAATAGAAATAGTTAAGGATAATGAAGTGAATGACCACTTGATCTTACAATCTAACACCATACAAGGTGAAACTATTTATTGCTTCCTATTATGAAATTCCATTTATATATCTTTATTGTGAGTTTGGTGGTAGTTGAATACATAATATTTCAGCAATAGAAGAAGTTATTTGAGGGAACTTCATGAGAATGCTAAGAAAAAGGATTACTATGAAAATTATCTCAAAAACCATCTCCAAAAAAAATTAACATTTACTAACCTGCTTTGATAAATTGATTATAAAAAAATAGAAAATTTACTCTAGATGTATTGCAAAAATGGCCTTACACATGTGCTGATTGAGCATAAAGAGGCTTCCCATCAAGTTTGACATGTATTTTAATATAATCTGTAGAAATGATTAGTATATCCTAACCTACTTTGATACCATGTTAGAATTTAGGATCTTAGGACACTAATCATTATATACAAGATATAAAATAAATAAAATGATAATCATACAAGCATAGATTTTACATATTACACAGGATTTACATGGGGAAAACCCCTGTGGATAAAAAACCCCATTAAGCATCATTTTATTAAAACAATTACAATAATGATCTATTATAACATAGACCAAACTTGGGGATCACTTCTCCATACTTCCACATGGCCAACATATCACATGTGCATAGTGATATACTTCACAATATAATCTCCAAATTCCTCATCTCACAAATGAGAGGGAACCTCCTTAAATATAGGAGAAAGGGTGACATAATACTTGAAAGGGGTATTAGCCACACCTATTCAACAATCCCCATTCATAAATAATCAATAATCTAATTATTAGACTATAATTATTTCAAATTGGATATGCTTAATAAGCATATAATATATAAGGTTTTATAACCTTATATTAGAACAATATAAAAATGTTATAAGAGTATGAACCCTAATAACATTATGTTCTTACAGGTTCATATAGTGGTGTTTTTAATTCAAACCACTGACCTTGGTAGGCTTTCACAAGGTGGGATTATTTTTTGGGTGGAGGAAAATGTTGAAAGCATGTTGCAAGTATTGTCATTGATGTCAACAAGGTGGAGTTTTTTGATGATGTTGTCTCTATTGTTAGAAAAATGGTAGTGTGTGGATGGTTGCATATGTTGCAATCAAAATGTTGGTCAGAAAGTATTATGTATGATGTTGGATGTCATGAGTTTCTATAATAGTTGTTTCCTATTTCTCATGAATAAGTGAATGACTCCGTGAATGTTGTATTCACTATTTATTGATGTAAAATGTATAAAACAATTCTTACAGTCAATGGCTCAAGAAGTTACACTAAAAAGATCCAGAGAATGCTCTCCATTCCTCTGTATTTGAAGATATGATATCATGGCTTGAACATTAGGTAGATGATGCAGACCCAGGAGGCTCAATTATGCTGATTAGGCCTATTTTACAAAGCAAAATTCCTTTAAACCTATCACAGGACCATGAAACCTTAGGGAAGCAATTAATATGCCTTCAAACCTCCAAAATAACAAAAATATTCCACTAGTATGGAAAAACACTTGCCAAACTTGAAAAACCTTGTTTTAGGCACAATTCATGAGGGTTTATTGAAAATGGCACTTCCAAAGCCTCCCAACCATGCCACCAACTTAGACACTCATATTTTATCCCCAATATGCTTAAAAGCTCATAAAACAGCCATCCCTAACTTCCCATTGTCAAATTCAAGACTGTACCCATCAAACCATACACCTTTCCAATGGAATCCACCCTAGAGACTCAAAAAGTTATGAAAATCACTTAACCTACACCAAAAAAAGTATTAAAATGTTTATTATGTCTATCTAAGCCTATCCACCGAGTTACAGGTCTTCACAGTGGGTGGAAGGCTTAGAATGGCATTTTGACTCCTCTCAAAACCCCAAAAATAGGTAAACAAGTGGTTTCAGAAAAAACAATGATTTCTCCCTCAATATGAACGTTCAAACCCTCAAATCAAATGAATTTGAAAGATAACTAAAATATCTAGACATTCAAAATGATTTTAGAGCCAAAATATACCGTACGGTTCTGTACCAAGCCTGCAAAGTTCAGGAAAACAGGAAAAACATGGGGTTTGAGAATACCCGGTAGTAAAATGGGGATATCTCACTCAATTATTAATGAAATCACACTATTCCAATGCCAAAAGAAATTTTATTCAATTATATATCCAACCATTACAATCTTGGAGTGTGTAACAATATGTATAGGCTGTACAAAGTACGGGATCAACAATTTCTCTATGAAAAACTCAAGAAAACATAAATTTTTTATTTGAAACTTCTTCCCAACTTGTTCAAAAACCTTTCCCCAACCCAATGGAGGCTTTATAAACATGTTCCCATCCTCCCCAACTTCCTTTAACTAATTTTTGAATAAAGGAACCATTTTTAGGGTGTTTACAACATTAAAATGAGATTACATCATAGTGTCAACATGACAACTTTGTATTTTGTGAAGCAAATTTTAATCCTAAACTCTTATGAATCCTAAAACCACTCTAATGGCTTAAAAATAGCCTTATTACAACATTTAAACACTCAAAAGACTCATTCTAACCTATTCACCATCTATTTCCATCAAATTATCAAAAAGGGAGGATGAGGTGTAGGTGCTCCTGCACTAGTAGAGTCAAGTGTGAAGCATGTGTTTCCTATTTTTAGAACATAGAAGTCATCTCAAAAGTTTTCTAAGTAAGAAGAGTGAAGACTGTGTTGTTGCAACCATGAAAGGTTTGGAGAAATGCTCTATATTTCTTTGCAGTTGTTATTGTGGTCTTTCAATTTGGAGATGAGTTTAACATGTATATCTATTATCTCCTTTTAATTTTCAGTTGTTGAAGTGTACCACAAATGATGTTGTCAATGTTATATCTATAGACTGTGTTTTTTGGGTTTGCAAGAGATGCTAGTTTAGTATTTGTTTGCTTGCATCGACATAATGTTGCATGAAGTTCTGAAAGCATGGCATGGAAATTATTTTGAATACTATTTGATGCTTGTAATGTAATCCACATGATGCTATATATTCTCTCTAGTACTTCTTGTGATATGGAGTAAATATTTTGTGTGTTAAGTGTTTTTTGGGCTAACTTTGTACATTATGTTGTGTGTACAAAGTTTTTGTGGCATGTGTTAACATGGGAATGTGTGTAGAGTTAAATTAGGTACTTCTTATCTCTTGGATAGGACCGCATTGAGTTTTTATTTTCTATAGATATTTTGGAGGTGACTCAATATGGTCATTGCACGTTTCATGTTTATGAGTTTTAGTGTAGTTGACTAGGATAAACTTTTTGATACTTGTAGAAGGTATAAATGAAAGATCAAGAGTGTGATTAAGATGTATGTGTTGTGTTTTGTGTGTTTAATGTAAATGTTAAAAGCATATTGTAGGTATGAGCAGTTGGTGTTGTCATTGATGTCAACAAGTCTGTATTGTCATTGATGTCTATAGTTGAGTGAGATGGTTGCACGTGTGAGTAGTTGATGCTTTGATTAGTTGCATTATGTTGTCACTAGTAAAGCTAATGGTGTCAATCTCTAGTGTTTCTTTGATAAGATTTTGTCTATAATTTTTGAAGTGTTGCAGATGATGATTATCTGTCTTTGGTGCTTGGTTTCCAAGTGCTTTTGAGAAAATTTGATAAAAAAAGGAAACAATGTATTGTAGTAGTGTTCTAGCTTACAAATTTGTGTTCTAGTTTTTCTCTGTATTTCTTCTAGGTTGAAGATCTACCTGTGCGCTTTAGATATGTTGGTGATAGTTGTTCATAGGTGTTATACTCAAGAGTTTATGTGTTGGATCATCGTACAAAAGAAGTTGTGTTCATCAGTGTGTGACTGTGTATTGTAGATGTGTCTAGGAGAAATGATTTTGCTCTGTGTTTCTTCGTAGTTATGTTTCAGGTCTTGCAATTATAAAGGTGTGTTGATGGTGTTGGTAGTTTACCTCAGTCAAGAGGGTTTGAATTTTGGTGCTTCACAAGATGGTTTTTCAAGTAACAGTGTATGGCAGAGTTGTCTGAGTGTAGTGGATGTGTACATTCTTCAGGTGGAAGTTGTTGTGAAGGCATTTTTTAGATTTCAAGGTGTTTGTGGAATATTATTTATCATGTTCAAGAATGGTGCATGGTTCACAAGGTATCCTTGGGTTTGAGGAAGCATGCACTTAAAAATTTAATGGTGTTTCCATGGGTAACAATTGACCTAGTGTTTACATTACATGTGAAGGATAAATATTGTTTGTGGTAGTGATGCAGAGCAAAGGAAGAAACAACAATACTTAAAACAATTCTCATTCAATCCTTTACCAAAATCACTTCAAATTCTTTGAATTTCTTCATGGCTACAAGCCCAACTCTTCAAAACATGACTCTAAACTCATATAAAACTCAAACCAGACCCTTCTACATCTTCAAAATCATCATTTTGATATAAATTAACCAATTGCATAGCCTTATTTATCTGTTTGATCAGATTTACAAATTACTTGCACCAAAAACCCAAATTTTGCTTGAAGAGAATCAAAACACTAAATTGGGTGTAATATTCAAACCAAATTGAATCTCCAAAACATAAATACATTTTTGAGTACCCATTTCAGCCATTAAAAACATATCTCATTTGTAGGTACACTTGTTTTGGAACACAGGCTTGCTGTCCAGACTTCTTTGCTAAATACTAGGTCAAAATAACTAGATATGCATGCAAACAGTAACTTATAACTTTCACAAATCAACTAATTAATCCAATATCTCCAGTGATAATTTAGAGGATATCATTATGGAAATTTTATCCAATTTTGAGCAACATCCAATGGTTAAATTTGAGAAACACGAATTTTATTGAAAACTATTACCCTAGATCAGAATTTAGACCGTGTTTACAAAAATTAGCATAACTTCTTTAAAAATGAACCAATCTGCATGAAACGAATTGGAAATGGAAGGTGATTGTTCCCTCTAACACTTACAACCATTTATTCCATCATTTGAGGCCGTAAAAATCCGTACAAAGTCTGGAAACTATGAATTTTCTGAAGAAAATTACAGAAAATTGTGCTTTCCATTATTCCATTTCAAATTTTCAATCACCCACAAGCTTATGAACGTACAAAGAGCCTTTTTAAAGACATTAAAATATGAATAATCAGTTTCCAACTGATTTCCAACTTCCCACTAATGTTTAGTCTCCCTAATGACCTTTTTAACTCCCTAATTGTTGCTTTATGCAACTTTTACACTTTGATTGCAATAAATGTTGACATCATTACATTTTTTTTTTTGAAAATTACTTTTAAATGACTTCTACAAAGGAAAAAAATGAAATCATTTACAAAATAGAATCATGGTGAAGGTGCTTCTGCACCAAACTCCCCACCAAAAATATTTCAAGTCCTCTTGAAAGTGTTGTTGCCAACAAAATTGCCTTCTTGAGATGCCCTGCCACTAATCTACTTCTTATCACCTTCATTTTCACTTTTGGTTTAAATTTTTCCATGCAAATTAATTGTCTTCCATGCTTCCCCCCTGAAATCAAATACCTTACTCCTTGATACATCTCAAAACCATGTTTTTCCCTTTCTCCTTCAACCTGCAAACAATCCTTTGTCCAAAGCATTAGTAACATAATGAAATGATATAAGGTGACAATCATGATACCTCCATCATGCTACAACTCCTTGCAAACCTCTATGAACAATTCATCCATGATCATTCCTTCAATGTCTTTAACTGCAATAATCAAGTCCTCTATCATATCTTCATGCTTGGAAACATCTAGAACAATTTTGTTTTCTTCATCAATGAATTCTTCATGTGCATCTTCATATGCTTCTTCTTCTTCTTCTTCCATCATTTGTTCTAACTTCATTATAGATTCTTGGAACTCTTCATCTAATCTCTTTAACGCTTGCTTTAACTCAGCAATTTCTCTATCAAACTTTGTTTGTCTCTTTCTCTTCTTTCTCTCTTCCTCTGCTTGCAAATGCCTTCTCAAGTTCTCCATCCTCTCAAGCAAGATTCCTCCTTGCTTCACAACTCACTTTCCTGCAAACAACCAACAAACCACAACTACCACTCACCAGCCCAAATCTTTCTGGGCTCTGATACCAATTTGATGCAGAGCAAAGGAAGAAACAACAATACTTAAAACAATTCTCATTCAATCCATTACCAAAATCACTTCAAATTCTTTGAATTTCTTCATGGCTACAAGCCCAACTCTTCAAAACATGACTCTAAACTTGTATCAAACTCAAACAAGACCCTTCTACATCTTCAAAATCATCATTTTGATTAAATTAACCAATTGCATAGCCTTATTTCTCTGTTTTATCAGATTTACAAATTACTTGCACCAAAAACCCAAATTTTGCTTGAAGAGAATCAAAACACTAAATCGGGTGTAACATTCAAACCAAATTGAATCTCCAAAACATAAATACATTTTTGAGTACCCATTTCAGCAATTAAAAACATATCTCATTTGTAGGTACACTTGTTTTGGAACACAGGCTTGCTGTCCAGACTTCTTTGCTAAATATTATGTCGAAATAACCAGATATGCATGCAAACAGTAACTTATAACTTTCACAAATCAACTAATTAAACCAATCTCTCCGGTGATAATTTAGAGGATATCATTATGGAAATTTTATCCAATTTTTAGCAACATCCAATGGTTAAATTTGAGAAACACGAATTTTATTGAAAACTGTTACCCTAGATCAGAATTTAGACTGTGTTTACAAAAATTAGCATAACTTCTTTAAAAATGAACCAATCTGCATGAAACGAATTGGAAATGGAAGGTGATTGTTCCCTCTAACACTTACAACCATTTATTCCATCGTTTGAGGCCGTAAAAATCCGTACAAAGTCTGGAAACTGTGAATTTTCTGAAGAAAATTACAGAAAATTGTGCTTTCCATTATTCCATTTCAAATTTTCAATCACCCACAAGCTTATGAACGTACAAAGAGCCTTTTTAAAGACATAACAATATGAATAATCAGTTTCCAACTGATTTCCAACTTCCCACTAATGTTTAGTCTCCCTAATGACCTTTTTAACTCCCTAATTGTTGCTTTATGCAACTTTTACACTTTGATTGCAATAAATGTTGACATCATTACATTTTTTTTTTGAAAATTAATTTTAAATGACTTCTACAAAGGAAAAAAATGAAATCATTTACAAAATAGAATCATGGTGAAGGTGCTCCTGCACTAGGTAGTGTGTGGTTGAGTTATGTTGTTGATTAGGGTCCCAATTAAGTTTTGATGTGGCCTGAATTCACTTCTATTTTCCATGGAAGTGTTTTGGCACTGACCTAATTTAAATTTGCATGTTTGAGGTGCATAGCTGACCTTGGAGAAGATTTCAAGGTTGAGGATGGTATAAGTATGAGTTGAGTTTTTGATATATGTTAAGATAGATGTGTGAGATGCGAAATAATGTGAAGTGGAGTGTGTTAGAGTGCGAAATTGAGAATTTTAGTGTGAGATTTCAAGTGTTAGTTTACTGGATGTAGTGAGCAGAAGGTGGCTACAATTCTTCAATCAGACTAAAAAGGCGTTGATTTCATTGTGGCAGATTATTTTTTGTATTGAGATGCTTTTCTCTATGTGGCATTCCTTCTCTATCTTCTTCTCTATTATGACAGTGAGCATTTCTTCTTTTTTTAGTGAGCCCTATTGTATTTAGTATTGATATTATTTATATTGTGAGCTAATCCTCACCGTGGTTTTTCCCTTCTTGGGATTTCCATGTAAATATGGTGTTCTCTTTATGTACGGTGTTGAGTTTTTTCAGTTTCTATTATTTTTTTTTCATGCTAATTCATCATAACAAACTTGAGGTTTTAATGAATGAATGTGGATTTGAATGCTAATGAGGGTTTTAAAGTTTTAAGGTACAACACGCCCCTCTCAATTGTCTTGTGAATTTCAAAAATTGGTATCAAATCCAAGTTCCTTGGAAAAAATCTTGACCACTTGAGGTAGATTTGGGATGGCACATAAGAAGGAGATCCCTATGTTTGATGGAACAAACTATGCATTCTAGAAGACAATGATGGAAGGCTTTATGGAATATCTGGGATATGACATCTAGAAATAAGTTAAGGATGGATACACTATGCCTAAAAATGGTTCGAGCATTGAAATTGAACTCAAATCCTATGAAACCGATAGTAAATCAAGGTATGCTCTTTTAAGTAGTCTCACAAATTTTGAATTGGTAAAGTTATGAATATAAAAACTGCTAAAGAAATTTGGGAAAAGTTGGAAAGTATTTATGAATGAGATGCTATTGTCAAACAAGATAAGATGCAAAATTCAAAGACCACATTTGAGAACTTATGAATGTCTAAAGATGAAAACATTACAAGATACATACACATGGCAGATGAAGTGGTCAAATCCATTAGAGGTCTTGGAGGTAAAGTTAAGGAATCAAAAGTGGTAAAGAAAATTCTTAGAGCCCCATCTAAATCTTACAGTCACAATTTTTTTCTATTGAGGAGTTTTTCAATCTAGATGAGTATTCTAGGGATCAATTTTATGGTTCTTTAATTTCATTTTAAATGAGAGAATTTGGTCCAAATCATGGTTTAAAAGTTGAGACTGCTTTTAAGGCTGTAAAAATAGAGAAGACTGAAGAACTAGATCGGGAAGATATTGATGATGTGGAGGCTAGCTTTATAAGAATAACGAGAAGAGGTACTAGTAAGTACAAAGGTAAGTTACCTTTAAAATGTTTCAACTGTGGGAAGATAGGTAACTATGCTTCAAGATGTTCAAACAACTTAGTTGTGAATGGCAAAAATAAGGATAAAAAAGGTAATATGATTAAGAAAGCCTATTATGTTAGAGAGGATGCAAGTATTTCTGATGATGAATCTAATTATGGAGATGACGATGATGATTAATTATTGTTCATGGCTTTAAAAGATGAATATTTTTTTACTAACTTTAAAAGATATGTGAAATAATACCCTCTAGAGAGAAAGGAAAAGACTGAAGGTACTTTGGTATTTTATTTTCATGCTAGATAGGATAAGAACTATTGGATAATTGACATTGGATGACAAAATCATATGACCAAAGGTAAGAGTAAGTTTGTTAAACTTGAAAAGTATGATGGATGACTTGTTGGATTTGGTGATGATTTAGGTGCTAAGATATGTGGAATAGGTTCAATTAGTTTTGATGACAAGCATAATACTGAAGATGTTTACTATGTTAAAGGTTTAGGGCATAACCTTTTTAGTGTTGGAGAAATGTGTAGCAATGGATACAATCTTATGTTTCAAGATGATGGACGTGAGATCAGAAAAGGGTTCAAAACTATGATTGTTGCTAGAAGAACATATGAAAATGTTTATCAACTTAAGGGTGTTGATGGTCACTATTTTATGAATTAGATCAATGAAAGTTGGTTATGGAAAAAGAGGATATGTCACATTAATTTTGATAATTTGGTAAGAATTAGTCTAGTTCAAGAAATAAGAGATTTGCCAAAGATTACAAAGCCTATCAATGTTGTCTGCAAGGAATATCAAATTGGAAAGAAAACAAGAAGTTTCAAAGGAAAAGAACAATATTCTACCAAATTACTAGATTTGGTGTATACATATCTTTGTGGTCCTACAATAACAAGAAGTATTCAAGGTGACATGTATTTTATACTTTTTATTGATGATTATTCAAGAATGACATGGGTTACTTTTCTTAAAGAACAATTTGAATCCCTAGATAGATTCAAAGCATTTAAAGTTATGGTTGACAATGAAATGGATATGAAGATCAAGTGTTTGAGGTCTGAAAGAGGTGGAGAGTTCCATCCAATGAATTTAACATATTTTGTGAGAATCATGGTATAAAGAAGCACTTTTCTACCCTTAGGACTCCTTAGAAAAATAGAGAGGTTGAAAGGAAAAGTAGGAGTATTTAAGAAGTTGCAAGGACTATGATGAAAGAAGCTAACCTACAAAAAGTTTATTGGAGAGAATAAATTCATACTATTGTTTATATACTTAACAAAGTTCAAGAAAAAACAAACATTAGAAAGAATCCCTATGAGTTGTGGTATGGAAGGATACCTACTATTAAATACTTTAGAGTGTTTAGAAGCAAGTGTAAGTTTGATGCAAGGTCAGATGAATTAATATTCCTTGGATATTCTACTAAATGCAAAGCCTACTAGTGCTACAAAAAGAGACTAAGAAAGATTGTTGAGAGTACAAGTGTTAAGTTTGATTAATATGAATCAGATGAGCTTGATTGTAGAGAAAAATAAAAAGCTAAGGAAAAGGAAGTGAAATTTGAAGAAGAGGAAGAAGCTTCGAAAAAGACCCCAAGAACCCCTAAGTATGTGCAAAGGAATCATTTTGAGAATAGATCATTGGAGAGAAAAGTAAAGGTGTATTGAAAAGAAGGAAAGTTGCTAAAGAAGAGGTAAAATCTATGTTTACTTTCTAAAGTTGAACCTAAAATAGTGATTGAGGCATATAAAGATGAAAATTGGATAAGGGATATAGAAGAATAACTACTATAGATTGAGAAGAACTAGACTTGGGAACTTTTCCCAAGACCTATAAACAAAAATATAATTGGATCTAAATGGGTATTCATAAGCAAACTAAATGAGAATGGAGAAGTGGTAAGGAACAAAGCAAAGATTATGTGTAAGGGCTATTCACAAGTTGAAGGAATATATTTTGAAGAGACATTTTCTTTGGTGGCAAGAATGGAGGCTATTAGAATGTTTTTGGATTTTGTAGTACATAAGTATTTCAAATTTTATCAAATGGATGTGAATTTTGCTTTCTTGAATGGAGAATTAGAAGAAGTATACATGGAACAACCAAAAGGATTTCAGTTATTAGATAAGCCTAATATGATTTATAGATTGAAAAAGGCATTATATGGATTAAAGCAAGCTCCTAGAGCTTGGTATGCAAGGTTGGATAATTATTTGATACAACAAGGATTCAATAGCGGTACTGTAGATAGTAATCTTTATTTTAAGGTTGAAAAATATCAAATCTTGATTGTTTTATATGTTGATGACATAATTTTTGGAGGAAATGAAGCTATGTGAAAGAATTTTGTAGAAGAGATGCAAAAAGAGTTTGAGATGTCTATGTTTAGGGAGATGAATTTATTCCTTGGACTACAAATAAATCAAACAAAAAAAGGTATATTCATTTCACAATCAAAGTATGTCAAAGAAATGTTGAAGAAGTTTGGAATGTAAGACTCCAAAATAGTATGTACTCCTATGGTTACTGGTTGCAAACTGAGAAAGAATGATGAATCCCCTAAGGCTGATCAGAGTAAGTACAAATCAATGATTGGTGGAATGCTATATCTAATTGCTACTAGACCAAATATCATGCATGTTGTTTTTCTTGTGGCTAGATTTCAAGAAGATCCTAGAGAGTCACATGTTGCAATAATGAAGAGAATATTTAGATACTTGAAGGGTACTCCAGATCATGGCTTGTGGTATCAAATGATACTAATTTTACCTTGATTTCTTATATAAATGCAGATTGGGCTAGTTGTGTTGATGATAGGAAAAGTACAAGTAGTGGTGCATTATTTCTTGGATGTAGATTGGTATCATGGCTAAGTAACAAAAGAAAGATTTAGTATCTTATCTACTGTAGAGTTTGAGTAAATTGCAACAAAATCTTGCTACACACAAGTGTTGTGGATGAGGAAATATTGAAGGATATTATAGTAGTGTATGATGAGCACATTTCTATCTTTTGTGACAATACAATTGCAATAAATTTTTTAAAGTATCTCATGATGAACTCAAGGATAAAAAAATTTCAATCAAATATCACATTCTAAGAGAGAAGGTTGTGGATAATGAAGTGAAACTTTAATACGTTCCTACAAAGGATCAGATTGCTAATATATTCACTAAGGATTTTCCTAAGAATAATTTTGAATATCTCTAGGAGACGTTGGGGGTTGTTGCCCCTCCTTTGAATTAGATGCATAAGGAGATGCACTAGTCTAGTGGATCTCAAGATCCATTCTTTTTTTGGATTGATGTTGGTGGGTAGCTCTCAAGGGGAGTAGGTAGTGACATTTTTGTAGTCAGGGGGAGTAAGTGTTGTGATTATGTAGTGATTTCTAATATGGTATAGTTTGACGTATGATCCTAAGGGGGGGTATTCAAAGAAATAAAAGGAAAGGTATTATAGATAAATACCAAGTAGGTTGTTTGATGTCAAAGGAAGATAATAAACGGTACAAATATTATGTCCTTTTCCATTGATGTCAAAGGGGGAGAAAGAAACATGTGAAATTTTTTGTTATCAAGGAGAGAGAAACATGTGAAAAAGAATAAGTAATCAGCGGGAGAGAAAGTCATAAGTTGGGGAGCGAGAACAATGTGTAAAGGATAAAGTTACTTAGGAAAAGAAGTAATATGAAGAGTTGCAGTGTGTTGGTATTCAAAGATATTGTTCCTTTGATGGTTTTCACATCATGTGTTTCCATCAATGACAAAGGGGGGATTGTTGCAAGTATGAGAAGTTGGTGTTGTCATTGATGTCGACAAGTTTGTATTGTTATTGATGTCTATAGTTGAGTGAGATGGTGACAAGTGTGAGCAGTTGATGCTTTGATTAGTAGCATTATGTTGTCATTAGTAAAGCTACTAGTTTCAACCTCTAGTGTTTCTTTGATAAGATTATATCTATAATTTTTGATGTGCTAAAGATGATTATTATGTGTCTCTAGTGCTTGGTTTCCAAGTTCTTTTGAGAAAATTTGATAAAAAGAGGAAACAATGTGTTGTAGTGGTGTTCTGGCTTATAGAGTTGTGTCTTAGTTTTGCTCCACATTTCTTCTAGGTTTAAGATATACCTATGTGATTTAGGTATGTTGGTGAGAGTTGTTGAGAGATGTTATATTCAAGAGTTTGTGTGCTATATCATTGTACAAAAAAAGTTGTGTTCATTAGTGTTGGACTGTGTATTACAAAGTTTGGGAGAAATGTTTTTTCTCTGTGTTTCTCCATAGTTATGTTTCAGGTCTTGTGATTCTGAAGGTGTGTTGATGGTGTTGGTGGTTTACCTCAGTTAAGAGGGTTTGAGGTTTGGTACTTTAAAAGATGGTTTTTCAAGGAATAGTGTATGGAAAAGTTGTCTAAGTGTAGTGGATGCGTACATTATTTAGGTGGAAGTTGTTGTGAAGGATTTTGTTGGATTTCAAGGTGTTCATGGAATATTCTAGATCATGTTCAAGTGTGGTGCATGGTTTGAAAGTCATCCTTGGATTTGAGGAAGTGTGTACTTAAAAGTTTAACGATGTTTGCATGGGTAACGACCAACCTGGTGTTTACACTACATGTGAAGCATACATATTATTTGTGGTAGCGTGTGATTGAGTGAAGTTGTTGATTTGAGTCCCGATTAAGTTTTGGTGTGGTTTGCATTCAATTCTATCTACCATGGAAGTGTTTTTGTGCTGACCTAATTTGAGTTTACATGTTTGAGGTGCATAATCGACCTTGGAGAAGGTTTCAAGGTTGAGGGTGGTATAAGTATGAGTTGAGTTGTTGAGAGATGTTAAGATAGATGTGTGAGATGTAAAATGATGTGAAATTTAGTGTGTTAGAGTGTGAAATTGAGAAGTGGAGTGTGAGCTTTCAAGTGTTAGTTTATTAGATGTTGTGAGTAGAAGGTGGCTACAATTCTTCAATCAAAATGCAAAGGTGTTGATGTCATTATGGTTGATTCTTTGTTGCATTGAGATTATTTTCTCTATGTAACATTCCTTCTCTATCTTCTTTTCTATTATTTCAGTGAGCCTTTATTCTTTAGGTAGTGAGGCCTCCTACAGTAAGCCCTATTATATTTGGTATTGATATTATTGATATTGTGAGCTATTCCTCACCGAGGGTTTCTCTTGTTGGGTTTTCCATGTAAATCTAGTGTTCTCTTGTGTATGGTGTTAAGTTGTTTCAATTTATGTTATTTATTTTTTATACTAATTCATCCTAATAGACTTAAGGGTTTAATGAATAAATGTGGATTTGAATGTTAATGATGGTTTTAAAGTTTTAAGGTACAACTAATTCATCCCCCTCTTAGTTGTCTTGTGAATTTTAATAAAGAAATGCGTCGAAGTAAAAAGAATGAGTGCAAATTTGTAGATAAGTGTTTGATGTATGCTAAAGGCAATGAAACGAAAGCAAAAGAGTATAAGTAAAGCGCTGAAGGTAGTGAGCTGTCAAAGTGTGTAAGTATATGTTGGAGGCAGTAAGCGAAAGGTAAAATTTGAAGTGTGAGTGTAGAGGTAGTGAGCCAAAAGTAGAGGAGTGTAAGTGAAGTGTTAAAGGTAGTGAGCTGGAGGCAATAGAGGTGTTGTGGAAGCAATTGTTTATTTGATTTGTCAAGTGTGGTAATATGAGGTTGTAGCCTCTTTTATGTAAGTTTTATATCTGGTAGGGAGTTTCAAACTTCTTTTAGTTGATACCATAAATAGTTGTAAATCCTATTTATCTTTGTGGGGCTAGATTTGGATAGTAGCTCCAAGAAGCTTTCTCACCATGGTTTTTCCCTTGTTGGGTTTTCCATATATATATGGTGTTGTGGTTGTGTGCTTTGGATTTGAATGATTTATCTGGTTAAGGAAATAATAAGTTTTAACTAATAAGTTTGGAATTAGATTAATTTGAGGGAAATATTGATTTATCCCCCACCTAGTATATTTGTGTGTTCTAAAAATTAGTATCAGAGCTGTGTTCCTTAGTGTAGCCTAACAACTGAAGGTAGATATTGGTTTAGAACACATGGAACAAAAGGAGTCCTCTTCTAAGTCACCGTAGTTTGATGAAAATAAATATGCTTTCTAGAGTGTGAAGATGGATTCCTATCTCTCATCACTAGGTTATGATGTTTTGAGAGCTTCCAAAGAAGATTATATTAAAATTGCTCATCTGATCATTAATACAAATGAAAAAAGGGCACATGAGAACAATACCAAAGAAAATAATTCTATTCTAAGTGGGTTAGAAAATTCTAATTTTTTTAAGGTAGTGCAATGCAAGACTGCAAAGGAGATATGGGATAAGCTCAAGAATCTCTATGAAGGAAATGCTAGCATGAAGAAAAAAAAGTTACAATCCTATAGATCATTGTTTAAGAATACATAGATGAAGGAATAAGAGAATATAGCTAGCTATCATCTTTGGGTAGATGAATTTGTTAATGGGATTAAATTTCTTGGAGAAGACATAACTAACTTTGTGCTGGTGAATAAAGTTCTAAAAACTCTCCCTCACCGGTTTGATTCAAAAGTTTTTGCAATTGAAGAAGCCAAGGATCTAACAAAGCTTACCATGGAATAATTTTTTGGATTCCTCACAACCTATGAGATGAGGAATGAAGTTCAAATTACACAAAAAAGAGAAATTGCATTCAAATTTGTGAAGAAAGAAGAATCTAGTTCACATAGTGATTCTAAGGAAGAAGAAAAAAAATTTGTGAGAAAGTTGAAGAAAGGATCAGGCAATTACAAAGGTAAATTACTATTCAAATATTTTAATTGTGGTAGAATTGGTCATCATGCTTTTGAATTTCCCTTTGGAGAAAATGAAAGTAGCAGCAATGGTTTCAAGAGAAACAATTTCAAGAGGAATATCCTCTCCAAAGAATAATATTACTTAGATGAAGGAGATCACTACACTTCAGATGATGATGGAGATGAATCCCTATTTATGGCCATTGTGATCTCTAGAAGTTCAAGCAAAACCGTGGATGAAAAATAAGGTAAATTTTATTTTCAAGGTGAACTTTTCTCTGCTCTTGAAGATTTGGATTGTGGAAGGAAAGAGAACAAAAGGAAAAAGGTCCTGATTGAAGCCAAAATAAGTGAATGTAAAAAGATTGAGAAAGAGATATTTTTAATCATAAATGAATTGACTAAAGCTATTTCTGGAAGTAAGGAAGCAGATATTAGATCTCATCATACAAGAAGACCCTCCACAAATAGGTTTAATCATGCATTTTTTGGTTATTTTCTCATTTGCAATAAGTATGAACATAAGGATGTATAATGAAAATATGAAATGAATAGTAGAAATTTTGTAAGTAAGAATTATCTTACTTCTCTAGTGGATTTAAATGTGACATGTAAGATCTGCAACAACATTGGAAATATAATTTGTTTTACAAAAGTGCTAAGAAAGTCAAGGAAACAAGCAATGAAAATTCAATGGTTGTCCAAACAAAATTTCATGCTCAAGGAAAAAAAATATTTGGGTGATAGATAGTGGGTGTCAAGTCACATGATTGGTGACAAAATAAAATTCATGAAGCTGGTTAAATGGAATGAAAGATTAGTAGATTTTTTTTGGTAAGTTGTGATTGATCATGCAAATACTATACACACATAATGTATCCTCACCAGGCTACAGGGCCAAGTTGGGCCCTGAGCAGAGCTTTGGGGGCGCAAACCCCAATTTTTTTTCATTAACACGTCAAGGTTTTTTCCTGTTAACACGTCAAGGTTTTTCAGCTAACATGTCAAATGAAAAATGAATTCGTAAAACCTTGATTCTAGAAGCTTTCAAAAAGATTGTTCTAAGCAGATGGGATGTAAACTGTGGTGTGTGATTCATGAATTTGTAATCTGTTTTGCACTAGATAATAAAATCATTTGGGTGGCTGAGTTTCTGTGGATGTAACCCATATTGGGTGAACCACATTAAATTTTTGTGTTGCTCTCTTTTGTGTTATTCTTCATTGTTATTTTTGGGTTATTTAATCTGCATATAATTATTAATGTTTATTGCTCCAATCTACTTGAATCCTAACAATTTTGGGGATAATTCATCAACAAAGATTTGTAGAAAGAGCACTATAAGTATTGATGGAAAATCCAAAACCGAGGATGTTATCTATGTTGAAGGTCTCAAGCACAATCTTCTTAGTGTAAGTCAAATGTGCAACAAAGGATGCAATCTCTTATTTATTGATGAAGGATGTGAAATCATAAAAGCAAAGCATGGTAGATTGGTGGTAGAAGGTTCTAGGATTGAAGGCAACTTAGACAATCTTAAGGGTGTGAATGCAAGATTTTTTCTTCTAGGACAAACAAGTGAATGTTGGTTGTGGCACAAGATGATGGGAAACATAAAATTTGATAACCTTGTGAAGATTATCCCCATGCAAGCTATGAGAGATATGCCTAAGGTTGTCAATCTTATAAACATCATGTGTAGAGAATGTAAGATTGGGAAGAAGATAAGGATAAGGTTCAAGACCAAGGAGTATTCTTCCATAAGGCATTTGGAACTAATTCATACTGATCTATGCATATCGACTAGGAAAAAGATTCTTCAAGGTGAAAGGTATTTCATGTTATTGATGATTTCTCTAAGATTACATGGGTTCCATTCTTAAAAGAAAAATAAAATCTTCCAATATATTTAAGATACACAAGTCAATGGTTGAGAATGAAATCGGGTGATTCCACAATAGTGGGTTACACTTTTTGGCCAAATTTGACATTGAGCTGATTTTTCTTAACTAAATCTTCACTTTCGAGGACCTATAGCTGCTAAACCATGAAAAAATTTGAAGATGATGCAAACTAGTGATTTGTAAAATTTTGTCTGTAGATTCTAAATATATATATATTTTTTAAAATTTGTAAATAGATTGCATTTATTTTTTCCATCTTCTTCAAAAACTAGTTTTTCATAGTAAACAACATTTTTAAAGAGTGATGTTCATTGTATACAACACAATTTTTTTTTATATGAAGGATAAAACTATATTTTTTTTTGAATTTAGATTTGTAACTACAATATCTAGCATGTTCATTTGGTTTCATAATGTTTAATTGAATATTTTTTCTTAATTAAATTTTGAAGTCAAACTAATTACAATTTAGACATAGATGGACTATATACAACATAATTTTTTTTGTATGTATCGAATTTTTTTTTTTGTTGGATCAAGGACATCAATAGAAAGCAGGTACATAATATTTTTTAGATTTTTTTGATAATATACCATTTTTCCACATGTGCAGAAAATAGAGCTTGATTTTCAATGAAAAACCTACATTCACAGGAAATTAAAAAAATATAATAATCAAATTAAAAATATTTAAAGTTATACTTTTTGGGAAGATTATAATAAGGAATACATAATTTAAAAATATAAATTTTAAATGAATTCATTTTATCCCCCAAAAGGTAAATCAAAAGTAGTTTTTTATCAGCATTTTGATAGGTGTAGAGGAGACTCCATTATAGGTATGGTTTAAAACTAGTGGGGTTCTATCCGAGGGGGTTTGATCTAAGGAGGTTTGATCAAACCTTATTCAATTATAATCCTTTAAATGGAACCTTTCAATGCTTAAATCATTATATTTTCTAAAAATATGTGATTTCAACAAAAATAAGGATGTCCGAGAAAGTGTAACCCACTATCGTGGTAGCACCCTGCTAGAATTAAGTGTTTAAGGTATGATAGAGGTGGTGAGTTCACACCAAGTGAGTTTGAGGAATTTTTTGAAGAGAATGAGATAAAGAGATATTATTCTACTATTAGAAATACTTATCAAAATGAAGTAGTGGAAAGGAAGAATAAAACTTTTAAAAATATGGCAAGAACAATGTTGAATGAAGATAAATTTCCTAATGTGTATTGGAAAGAAGTAGTCCACAATATTATATATATTCTCAATAGAGATCAAGGGTGGATAACACCAAAAATACCTATGATTTGAGGTATTAGAGACCAAAAATAGTCAAACTTTTAGAATTTTTGGAAGCAAATGCTTTATCAAAAGAGATGAAGAAAGTCTGAGAAAGTTTGATTCAAAATCAAATGAAGTAATATTTCTTGGGTACTCAACTAGGATAAAATAATACAAATGATACAATTAAATATTAAGGAAGGTTGTTGAAATTCTAAATGTTAGAGTGGAAAAGAGTCACATCAAAGCACACCATGATCAAGAAGATTGTTGTTCTAATGAATCTACCTGCATAGTGGAAGAGGAAGAAGAAATTGTAGAAAGAGAAGAAGCATAGGAAAAATTCCATAAGACTTACCAATTATGTTCAAAGAAATAATTTAGAAGATCAAATCATTGAAGATAAGAATGAAGAGTGTATACAAGGAGATTTGAAAAAATAAATGAACAGGTGAAATTTTCTCTACTGTCAAGAATAGAACCTAAGACTTTTTCTGATGCTAGTGAAGATGAAGGATGGATACAAGCAATAGAAGAAGAGATAAATTAGATTAAGAAAAAATAGACTTGGGAATTTGTTCCAAGGCCTACAAACAAGAATGTAATAGGAACAAAATGGGTATTTAGAAACAAACTAAATGAAGATGGAGAGGTTGTGAGAAATAAATAGTATGCAAAGGATATTCACAAGTGGAAGAAATTAAATTTGAGGAAATTTTTATCCGGTGGCAAGAATGGAGGCTATCAGAATGTTTATTGAATTTTGTATTCATAATAATTTCAAAGTTTATCAAATGGATGTGAAATATTATATCTTGAATGGTGAATTAGAAGAAGAAGTTTACATAGAATAGCTTGATGGATTTCTATCATTAAACCAAAAAATGGTATGCAAAATTAAGAAGGCATTGTATGGTCCCAAACAAGACCCTAGAGCTTGGCATGAAAGGTTGGATAAGTACCTATTTCAACAAGGATTCAAGAAAGGTACCACAAATAGTAATTTATACATCAAAATAGAGGATGAAAAGATTCTAATTTTTGTGTATGTTGATGATATAATTTTTGGTGGTAATGATAAAATGTGTAAGAGGTTTTCTGAAGAGATGCAAAAAGAATTTAAAATGTCTATGTTAGGTGAGTTATCATTCTTTCTTTGACTTCAAATTGCACAATCAAATAATGATATCTTTATCTCTCAAGAAAAGTATGTCAAGGAAATGCTAAATAAGTTTGGTATGGAAGACTATAAACTTGTGAGTAATCCAATGGTAACTGGTTTCCATTTGAGTAAGGATGACATGCCACCTAAGGCTGATCAAACTCTGTATAGATCTATGATTTGGGGCCTATTGTTCCTTAACTTCTTCAAGGCCTCATATTCTACAAGTTTTTTTCTTGGTTACAAGGTTTCAAGATGATCTAAAAGAAACTCATGTAAAGGAGTTCAAGAGGATTTTTAGATATTTGAAGAGAACTCTAGAATATGGATTGTGGTATCAAAAGGATAATGACTTCTCTTTGAATTCATATACTGATGCTAATTGGGCTAGTAGTGTTGATGACAAAATAATTACCAAAAGTGGATATTTCTTTTTGGGAGATAGATTGGCCTCTTGTTTTAGTAAGAATAAGGACTTAGTGTTGATACGGACTTAATAAACCAAGAAACCAATCTATATCCCAAAAAGAAAGCTCCACTTCTGGTACTTATTTTTTCATCAACACTACTAGCCCAATTAGCATTAATATATGAATTCAAAGAGAAGTCATTATCCTTTTGATACCACAATCCATAGTCTAGAGCTCTCTTCAAATATCTAAAAATCCTCTTGAAATCCTTTATATGAGTTTCTTTTGGATCATCTTAAAACCTTGTAACCAAGTAAAAAACTTGTAGAATATGAGTCCTTGAAGAAGTTAAGTACAATAGGCCCCAAATCATAGATCTATACAGAGTCTGATTAGCCTTAGGTGACACATCATCCTTACTCAAATGGAAACCAATTACCATTGGATTACTCACAAGTTTATAGTCTTCCATACCAAACTTATTTAGCATTTCCTTGACATACTTTTTTGAGAGATAAAGATATCATTTTTTGATTGTGCAATTTGAAGTAAAAGAAAGAATGCTAACTCACCTAACATAGACATTTTAAATTCTTTATCAATACTAGAAGCAAAGTATATTGTTATAACATCTTACTACACCCAAGTGTTGTGGATGAAGAAAAAATTGAAGGACATAAAGATGATATAAGATGAACCCATTCCAATTCTATGTGACAATACAAGCACCATCAATATTTCAAATAATATAGCTTTGCATGCTAGAACCAAGCACATATCTATTAGGTATCACTTCTCAAGAGAGAAATTTATAGATCAAGAGTGAGATTGGAGTATGTGCCCACAAAGGAACATGTTGCATACATATTTAAAAAGACACTTTCAAAAGATTAATTTGAGTATCTCATACAAAAGCTAGGGTTGTTGCCCCTCCTTCTAGCTAGATGCATAATCAGTGCATCTGTTTAGGGGAATAATTCAAGAAACATCTTCATCCTTGGATTGATGGTGGCTACCTCTTAGGGACAAATAAGTTCTAAATTAGATTAATTTTAGGGATATACTAATTCACCCCCCTCTTAGTATATTTATGTGTTCTAACAAAAAAGGTGGGTCATGTACTATCAAATTTAGGTCATATGTAAATTTTCATCCATCTTCAATTGGTTAGTCAATAGGAATAATTATCCTTGAATGTAATGTCTCTTTAGATAAAGTTATAAGTATATATTCCTTGAAATATCTCATGGGATCTACAATTAAAGGGAAATTTTCTACTCCCCTAGATGAAAAATTGGTGGATAAGTTCTTAGGTTCTAGGGCCAAATATTGATGATTTAAGATCTTGGGCTTTAAAAAAGTGGATGATAAATAGTCATCTAGAAATAATTTTGATACATATGGGATTCTCTTCCTTTTATTTTACCTATGAAGAAGACCAGTGTAATGTCTTATCTTGTGATTATGGTTTATTGGAAAGTCAACCATAGCCCTAAAACAGGAGAGTTGGAATTTGATCCTACTAGTAGCTCATTTAATGTTACCCCTATTTGGGTAAGGATATATAGATTATTGGTGGATTTTTGGGATGAAGAGGTATTTAAATGAAGTTCTTCTACCTTTGGTCAACTACTGGGCATTGATCCCATGACTTTATTAAGGAGCAAGTTTTTTTTTCATGAATCCCATGACTTTATTAAGGAGCAAGTTTTTTTTTCATGAGGATTTGTGTTTTTGTGGAGTAATAATTCGTACTTATCTCTTCAATCCTCATCAAGTCCAAAATTGAGCGTTGGGAAAAAAATGACAATTTTATTTTCCCTTTGTGTTATTTAAATGCAATTAATTTGGGAACTGGGACAAAATCTTGATCAACCCCCAAAAAGATTGCATAAATTTTGGAAGAAAAAGGAATCGTTCAAAGTTTCAAGGAAGAGTTGTAATTTTCATGATAGTGGATCCTAATTTTAATGAGGTAGGAGACTCCCCTCCTCATGCAGGTTTGGGGAATATTGAGGATCAACCTATTTCTCCCCCCCTAATTATGTACTCAATAGTGGAACTATGAGGGTAGTGAATATTTTAGATGGGGATTCTATTTCCTTAGAAGGTTGTGGGAGGATAGAGTTTCGTCAAAATAAAATAAAAATTAACATCACCCATCTCCTTCCCTTCAAGACAAGTTACAATACTTCATAGGCTCCCCCTTTAGGTTGAGCACTTCTAGAAACTTTTTGGAGATCTTGCTGGTGTTGGTGACAAATTCTCTTCCTAAGACTGAAGTCTCACTCATTGAGAACCAAAAAAACTTTGAAAGACTTAAGAATAAAAAGGATATTTCTTTCCTAGCTAATGGGAAAGGAAAATATTTAAATAGTAGGGTCCAAACAAGGAACACAAAAACTATAGATTGTGGCTTAGAGACAAAGAACCTAGGAAGAGTGTCTACACGAAGTTCTAGATAGAGAAGTATCATAAAGGATACCATGTATAGTTTACACTAAATCATTAAAAACTCGTGCTTGAAAAGAACCTTCCTATTAATAAATAAAAATAATCTCTTGGAATGTTAGGGGCCTAATAATCCTCATAAGTAGGATCTCCTAGCTAATTTAGTTATGGAGTACAAATTGGATATTTTACTTATCCAAGAAATTAAGATGCCTATTGAGAAAATAATTAAGATGAATAATATATTTTTTAAGGATTGTCAGTTCCATGTAGTTAATGTTGCATGTTCCTCTAGTGGAATTTCTATGTTTTAGAACTAAAACATGGTGATCAATGAGGCCCTATATGAGGATTGATTGTATGTTGCTACTAAATTATGTTGCATTAAGAATGAAAAATCTTGGATTTCCTCCAATGTGTATCCTTTGAATATTCATATGACAAGGAAGAGATTATGGACTAATTTGAGTAAATTTAGAGTGAATAATATTAATAGCATGTGACTATTGATGAGAGATTTTCATAATAATTTAAAAGAATAGGATAATATTGGAGGATCCTAATCCTTATTTGATAGTAGGGGAGATTTTGTGGACTTCTCAAATGAATATGACCTTATTGACCTGGGTTTGAAAGGTGCTAATTTAATTGGCCTAATAGGCGAATTGGTCATTATTTCATTTAGGTGAGACTAAATAGAGATATCATCTATTTTCAATGGTTTTATCTATACTCCTTTTCTCTCTCTACTCTTTATAGAATTGTTTTAGAACATATCCTAATTTTTTTTTTTATGTTGACTATATTGTGAGGAGAAAAATTCCCATTCAAATTTGAAAAAATTTGGAGCCTTCATCTTGACACTAAATGCAAAATCAAGGACTAGTGGAGCATCTTGAGGTTGAGTGTTCAACTATGTATAGGATTGCCAAAAATTTGGCTAACATCAAGACTAAATTTTAGGAATGGAATACAAATTACTTTGGCCATATCTTTTTGGATAAAAATAAAATCAAGAGCAAACTAGATATCATTCAAAAGAATATTCAAGAAAGGGGTTTGGATGAGGAATTATAGAATCAATATAATTCCCTCCTTTTTGACCTCCACTCGATTATTTCTAGAGAAGAGGATTGATAGAAGAAAAGGTTGAGAGATATGTGGTTATAATACAAAGATAATAAAACTATATTCTTCCACTTCTCTACCTTAAATCATAGGGCAAAGAAAAAATTAAAGAAATCAAGGTTAATGGTACTAGGATTATGAATTGTGAACCCCAATCCTAGACTTGCACAAATACAAGAAACAAGCACATTAGTAAGCTCATATGCAAGTTAAGACAAGGATTCCCCATGAAATCCATCTACAATTCTCAATAATAGGAAAATGAAGAACAATCATAAAAGATAAATGAAATCCTAATTAAGAAATGCAAACACTTGATCCCATGGGGGAATTGGTGTCAATTATGCGTAGAAATTGGCCCTTTCCCAACTCCTTTGTTGCAATGTTCATGAGTGATCCACTTTGATGAAGATTCAATCAAGCTCCATGATGAAAAATCTACATAACCTAGCTAAAATCTTGATGAAATGGATGAAACTAGATGTTGCTTGAGGATGAAGTTGAGTATAGTAAGTTTACTCAAGTTGTGGATGATAGAATGAGAGGAATAGTTTCTCATTTATAGATTTCCAAATTGGAAAAGAGAGTGAAATTGAGCAATGTGGGATCATTCAATATCCAATGGCCAAGTGCCATTTGTCAAGATGTGAATGGATGAAGGTTGTGCACATTTTGATCAAAGTGCCAATAAATGATATTAGGTGGAATTTCAAAATAGTGAAATGACATGTGAGAGGGAAAAAAGAATGAAGTTAAAGTTAATGCCACTTGGCTCAATGCACAAGGACACGTAAGAGGAGTGAATACTTTGTTGGAAGGACACATCCTCTTGGATTTGAATTCAAATTTGAAGGAATATTCCCCCTTTATTCCATGTTGAGAAAAAATAGGGAATTTAATAAATCAAAGTAATTGATTTATTGTGCAAGTTGCATTCTCTAGAGAATGTGACATGGATTAAGATTAAATTAATCAAAGTTTAATTAATTTAATGGGGAATTAAGAGATGTGACAATTTAGACTTAAATTTATGAATTGATTTAAATCAATTTGAGAGGAAGGGTTTGATTAAATAAATGTTTTGATGTATTTAACTAAAGGGGATAATGTTAGATTAAATCAAATAAGGTTTAATTTATTCAATTTAATAAGAGGACTTTAGAGATTTAATTTAAATAAAATGAATTATTTAAATGAACAGAGATAGAGGATTAATTAAATTAACTTGATTAATTTAATCAACATGGGAGAAAGACCTAATTAGATAAATAATGATTTATCTAATTAAGAGATGAAAATTGGTGATAAGTTGGGAGTATGATTCAGGAAGAAATGATGTTAGTAATCAGGATCAAGTGTGTTGGTCAATTTTCCATGTCTACATTTTTCCCCTCTTTGAAGCAATGCACTCATTGCATTGGTTCATAGAATTAACTGTTGTGATCAAAGTTCAAAATTTCTTGAGTTTTTTGAATGCCCCACTATTTCCCCAACGGAAGGATTATGCTGATATGTTGCCCCCTCGAGAGATCAAACGCAAATTTTGATTTTTGGATGATCTCATGAAAAAAGAGGACAAGGTGCTTGATAGGTCGAAAAGTGCCCCAGGATGTCAAAAAATGTGTTAAAATGCCAAAAAAGATGCAACATGGTCTCCGGTTCGACAAAAACGGGATCGGGGGACAAAACCTTAGCTGGATGGTCAAATTAGGTCACAAAACCCTAATTTACAGGCTTAAATAGACCTTGAGAGGTCACTTTCAATTCATTTGCACACTTAGCCTTTAGAATTTTCTACACTTTGAGCTATGAGTTCCAGTCGAGATGGCCCAACGACAACTTCCCAGGCACGTGTCAGAGAGGGTACAAGTGCACCAACAACCAGTCGACGTAGGACCCATGGTATGTACCCCTATCTCAACTTTTGATTTTATTATTTTACGTGCGTTTAATAGGGTTTAGGTCAACTTTAGGTCAAGTGGTGCTATATAGCACCGCTATAAATGCTCAATCGACACCGCGCAACCTAAAATAACATTGTATATGAAAATAGTGTCACCGCGGGACAATTAGGATAATTAGGGTTCCGTCCAAACTCCGTCGCATATGCAAATCGGGTTGCGTGACACAGTTTGGAATGGGTTTCGACACAAAGTCAGCTGCACATGCAAATTGGGCCGAATGACGCACTTTGGAGTTTAGAATCTATCAAAATCCGCCACAATAGTGTAGTTTGGAACTTTTTAAACTAGGTCACATTTGCAAACAACGCCACATTTGTTGTTTCAAATGTGAAAAGCTAACGCGAGAGGCATATTTTTTTATGAGACTTGATGCGATGGTTTCCCTTGTGCAGGAGGACCTCGACATACTTCATTCAAGGGAGCATAGATGGCTGGTGCTTAGGAGATAATTGTTAGAGTAATAAGTTATTATGCTTAATTAATTATATCATACTGGTTAATTAATTAAGTCACTTATTCATCTAGTTGCTTAAGCTAAACTTAGGCGCATTAATAATTATTTATTAATTATTAAGTGCGCACACTAGGGTTTCATTTAGGGTTTCCCCTTTAGGGTTTCTTGATCTCCTTCATAAGAATTGATCTCTTTGTAATAACTGAGATTCTGATAATGCATTTTACACTTTGAGGTTTACAGATCTTGTCTTGTTCTGAATGTCTTTTGCATGTAACAGGTTATTGCATGCAGGTGATCTTGGATTCTAACATGGTATCAGAGCTCCAGACCTGCCGTTGCCTGTTCGTGATCTGAAGATATGGCTTCTCAGTGAGTTTCAAGTGCAAGGGTTTCCACAGGCATCTTTTTTTGCAAGATCTGGGGGTAGCCGAATTTTTGGGACACTATGGGCTCAAACAGACGTCGCCATTGCGTTCGCAGCGCCCCAAAACCCTAGAAACGCCTGTCAAATCATCCATTTTGGAGCAGTTGGTTTCTGAGGCAAAAATTTTTTGCTAGGGAAGCCGTACAGCCTCCCCAGCACTCATTCCGAGGCAGTTCTTCTCACGAAAATTGAGAAAAAACTAAAAACTGCGCATCGGTTCTTGCGCCTCCAGTTTGGAAGAATTTCGCCACCGGGCGGCTACCTGGGGGCCGCTGGTCCGCCGCTGCCGGGCGGCACTCAGCCCATACGCCACCTCCAGCTCCGCCAGCCCTTGAGGGCTTCTCATCCTCAGCCGCCGGTCCCATGGAGAACCACCTGCTCCGTCCTAGCCCCCTGCTCTGCGCCCACGGTCAGATGGGTGACCAGGGGCCGAAATTTTTCTGCAGGGAGGCTGATTTTTTGCGACGACGGTCTGCAGGCCGTCAAATTTATGCCCGTGAACCGTTGACGTCAGCATGACATCAGCGTCCGTACGGCCCCTCCTTGCCCCTCCTAACCCTAGTTTGCCTTAAAAGAGCAGTTTTTTTGTTTTTGGCATAACTTGGGCATACGGTATCGAAATCGGGCAAACGAGATATCGCCGGAAAGCTGGTTCCGAGCACTATCCTGTGGTGCTGTTTATTTTATAGTATTTTCCTGTTTTACTGCATTTATTGCTATTTGAAGTCAGATGTAATTTTTATGCTTCCGAGCTCATAACTTTTTGCCACGATCTCTGATTTTCGCTATCTTTGTGGCGTTGGAAAGGTATTGAGGAGCTTTATGTTGCTGTCCATGCACTTTTTTCTGTATCTATCCTAGGTTTTTCATTAATCCAGATTTGGCCCGATGGGTGTTTTGGAGATTACTTGGATATTTTGACAGTTGGGAGAGTGCCTCTTACATCTTTGCACTTCATTTTCAGTGATACATCATTTAATAATCGACTGCTGCTTCATAGATTCCAGCATTGTTCCCATTTGGAGTTTTCGAGTGTTCCGTGGCATCGGGTCTGCTGTTGCATCATTATGATTCCAATATGGTTTCTTGTAGATAGAAGTATCTTTCCTTGCTTGCCAGATTGTGGTTCCAGTGTTACTCTACAGTGTTCTTCCAGTGCTTCTTTGCAGCATGTCATATCATTGTAGGGGGGTTTTGTCCCACTGGGTTTTCCTCCTCTACCTCTTTCTTGCATTTGTAAATGGGTACCTGATCAGGCCTAGTTGCCGGGACCCATCTTTTCTTGCATGCATCTTCTTCTAGTGTTTTAGCTTCTTCCTAAGTTCATCTTAAGGGGGGGTGTTAGAGTAATAAGTTATTATGCTTAATTAATTATATCATACTGGTTAATTAATTAAGTCACTTATTCATCTAGTTGCTTAAGCTAAACTTAGGCGCATTAATAATTATTTATTAATTATTAAGTGTGCACACTAGGGTTTCATTTAGGGTTTCCCCTTTAGGGTTTCTTGATCTCCTTCATAAGGATTGATCTCTTTGTAATAACTGAGATTCTGATAATGCATTTTACACTTTGAGGTTTACAGATCTTGTCTTGTTCTGAATGTCTTTTGCATGTAACAGGTTATTGCATGCAGGTGATCTTGGATTCTAACAATAATAGGGTATGCACATATTCCTCGAGGAGTAGCTTGGTATGCTTGGCCTTTGGTTTGTTGCTTATGTTCGTCCTGTTCGGACCCACTTGGGGATGATGACAACTTTGGTAGAGCGATGGCATAGTGAGACCTCCTCCTTCCACCTTCCTATTGGCAAGGTGGCTATTACTCTCGAGGATGTCTGGCGCATCCTACAATTGCCTATCCATGGAGTGAGTTATTTATGATCCAAATGTCGATAGGGATGCCTATTATGATGTGATGGGTCTCGACGAGCTTTACTTTTCTGAGGGATAGATCAACTTGGAGAGGTACCGGGGCATAGTCCGCACCTATATATTGATTATTGCGGCCATCATTTCAGGTCTAGTAACACTAGATCAATAGGGCTGATACTTCAGTCTGGGCTAGGGGTTAGCTTGGGAGTGGATGGTCGTCTGCAAGGAATGCTTTGTTTGGGGGCCAGTGATGTTGGCCTCACTATACATGGACCTCCATGAGTTTTCATATCTTGATAGTAGGGCTCTCTAGTCCGGGGTCACCTTACTACACATCTGGGAATGGGAGCGGATTCCAGTGCTCCGTCCAATTGTCACACTGATCATTCTAGATATTGATGATCCTATTGTTTGGTGGTATGGGGGAGCCCAAATTCGCTTCACCCACACAGGTACAAGAGGGATTGCCCACTGGCGATGGGTACTTGATGAGATGCGAGAGTTTATTTGGAGGCCCTAGATGGGTATAGGCCCATGGTACGACAATCACGAGAAGCTATTATTTGCTTGTCAGGACAGGTGGATGCAGGGCCACGAGCAGACTATGACAGAGCAGTACCTTCCAGATAGGGTGGCTCGATAGTTTGGTGAGGTTCAGGTTAGGCCATGTGACTAGTATGTGGCGATCTTCACCCGTTCATCACGAGAGATAGCATGGGGCCAAACCATTCTAGCATCGGAGGTAGTAGCCTCATTTAGACAGCTAGTGGCTAGGCCATGGCCATATGACCAGGCACCGGTAGATGCAGGGGTTACATAGGATTATAGAGCTTGGTTCAGGCCTCCTCTTCGATTGACAGTTCTAGGAACAGTTCTTCCATGGTGGAGGCCAAGAGGTAGATCAACCGGTAGGGGTAGAGGACAGGGAGGCATAGGTGATGGTGACAAAGATGGTGATGGGGGCAGGGGAGGAGGTGGCCCTCATCCACATCAAACACCACCACAAGCCCAAGCACCACCTCATACACAAACACCACCATGAGACCAGACACCACCATGAGACCAGGCATTGACATGGGACCTAGCACTAGTATAGGACCAGGTACTGCAGTAGTGGTACCTGCAAAACCAGACCACAGGGATGCAGCTTCAGGGACAAATACAAATTTTGATGGTAGAGAGAGATCAGGCTAGGCAACAGATTTTGATAGTTACCACCAAGAGGGACCAAGTCTGGACCGAGAGGGATCAGGATAACAATTGGAGTTGATAGCTAGAGAGTACAACCTCATCCGCCCAGGGCCAGATAGTATCTTTGAGAGTGTACCAGGAGGTGGTTAGGGAGGTCAAGTACTATCGAAAAATTTACAGGTAGGAAGTTCCACCAGCTGGTTGGGTGCTAGATTTTTCACAACAGACAAGGATGAGGCCTCCAAAGGATCATGGTGAGATACCAAAGGGGGAGGGACACAACCAATAGGGCTATCTTTTTTATCACATATAGTTTATTCATTTTTGATCCATGGGCTTTGATTATTGCCCCTATTGTATCATGTTTTCTGATGTATATACTTGATTCAATTTTTGTATCATGATAGTTGTATTATTTTGATAATATATATATGATATGGTTCTACTTATGAGATGTTCTATGATATATGGTGTATGGATGCATTTTTATTTCTTATGTGCAATAAGATGTTTATGAAATGTTCTATGTTTATGCAATATGATGTATGTTTCTACATGATGATTATGGATGCATTTATTTTTTGTACTTTTCTATGCATTTTGATGACAATCATATGGACGTACTGCATGCAGATGATTATGATTCAAATGATATGCAAATGATTATGTAATGATAATGGATGCTAATAATTTCTATTATGTCTTTTAATGATTCATGTATGATGTGAAATGAATGCAATGCAATGACTTCTTAAGATACTTAGAATACAAAATCTATATTATTCCTCATAACTTGAGATGATGATAATGCGAGATGGTATGATGTGGTATGATCTATATGATATGGTATGCACTTATGCTGATGATTTCATGGATGCAGGGTGGATGCATTAGCGATGATCTGATTAACTATCATGATACCATGTTACTATGGAAAGAAGATAGAAGAAAAGAGATCCAACAAGTCATTAAGATGATGATGATTTGCTTACCGAGAGTCAGGGTTTTCAAAGGGCTAATTACTTTATGTTTAATAACACACATAGGTACGATGCATCAAGGTATAAAGAACTAGGATGGCGTTGTACCTAGTGTGATGAACTTTGACTCAACAATAAAATAGGAGTATTCCTATTGGCACTTAGCATATGAAACCTTGTTCAGGATGTAGTTCAAATATTCTAAGCATCTTAGGCCAAAACATAGAAAAGAAAGCCTTTCCTATGTGGTCAACAAGATACTTAAAACACCCTTCCTACAAACCAAACAAAGCACACATGACTAAGTTATTTTACAAGAGTATCCCACAAGCATAGAAGATAAAAAAGATAATGATCATTGCCCCATTCCTTTCTCTCTAAACCTGCTTTGTTTAGGCATCATTGAGAGGTCCTTGGAATGACCGAAAAATAAGATAAGTCAAAAAGACAGAATAAAGTAAACAAACAAGCTAATTTTCTTCATACTGCTAGCCAAGACTAAACTATTGTGGGGTACCTAATGCTTATGTCCATTGTGGGAAGGATGCATCCTAGGACATGTTGTGATTAGGGTTTTGATGAGATTAATTAAATGATAAGCTATTGATATTCTGAGTTGATCAACTTCCTTTCTTACTGACCTAGGCTTGAAACTTTGACAATTAGGGTGTTCAATTTTGAACCTGCTAGACTTGCTTCCGACTGACTCACCAAAGGATGAAGATGATGATGATTGATTTGTTAGGAATGATGATTATTTTGGGTGAAAGCAAGATGATATGGATGCACCATTTTGGGTTTTTCAAATGTTTTGAGGCTGTTTTGATTTTTTGATTTTTCAATTTTTTGGTATTTTTAAGATTTACGATGAAGAGACTAACTTAAAGACCTATCCTAGGGGTCTCAAGAGCTGATCCATAGATGAGATTTTCCTACGTTATATACACAGAGACCATGTAGTTTGACTGATGGCAAAATTGACTCAATGATGAGATAGATGGGCAAACGGATTGCCAGATTGTGACGAACGCCTAAAGGACTGACCTAGGGTGTCTCGGGGGATGATCAAAGATCAACCTTTCCTACTTTCAAGCTCAGAGATGACGTAGTTTGGACCAATGATGTCAATTTTTGATTTTTGATTGATTTTACAAAGATCACCAGAATATACAAAAATCCAATCCAATTCAGGTATAGGAACATGCCCCCAATGTGATGGGATAGACTACTTCAATATAGGTAGGACAAACTGACCTTAAGAATATGCCAGGTAGTACTAGGGTGGAACATGATACGAGCACAAGATCAATCTATAGTACGGTTGCAAACAGATGATGGGAGGATAGATGGAATGTAATGGATAAGTGAGTGTGCAGAATAGGCCGTGAAGATCCTAGTGGATGGAGAGTGCTTTATTTACACTTGGTTCCTGTTTGCCAAGTTTTCACCAAGGTACTTGTCCAAAGTGCCACCGAAGTGGTTTTCACTAGAGGATGATTCTTTCTTTACTATTTTCAATCCTTTTTCTGATTTTTTTGGATTTTTTTATGTTTTTTGATTTTTTTGTTGTCACCAAGACGCCTATTTGCCAGGTCTTCATCAGGGTGACCATTTTTCAAGACATTTTTTGATTTTTTTGTATTTTTGGTTTTATACCTTGCAAGTTTTTAGGCATAAAACTTTTTGAGATGATAGCTATTCATGGGCTCCTGCAGAGGCTCACCTTCTGGTGTTGAAAATTGATATGCCCCTGACTTATAGCTTGCTATGATGACAAAAGGTCCCAACTAGTTGGGCTCAAATTTTACTTTTCTTTATGGATTTGGCACATTCTTCTAATTTTCTCTTAGCACAAGTTCGCCAATTTGGAAGGTGCATCTCCTGATCTTCTTATTGTAGTTGCACTTTAGGTGGTCCTGATACACCTGTAGATGGTTGAGGGAATCCATGCACTGTTCATCTAAAAACTACAGATCATTTAACCTTGAAACATGATATTCCTCATCTGTAATGAGGTTTTGTAGTGATATCCTTAATGATGGGAGCTCGATCTTGATTGGGAGGATGACTTCTGATCCGTAGACTAGGGATGATGGGGTGGTGCCTATTGTCATGCGAATGTTAATGTAGTAGGCCCATAAGGCGAGATTTAGCTATAGATTCCAGTCACAACCATAGTCATTGACTGTTTTTTAAAGGATTTTCAAGATAGTTTTATTAGTGGCTTCTGCTTGGCCATTTCCTTGGGGGTAGTACGAAGTGGAAAAGCGATGTTGGATATTGAATTTGTGGAAAAGGTCATGCACATCCCGATTCTTGAAAGGTGTCCCATTATCAGAGATAATGGATTGAGGGACACCATATCAACAAATGAGATAGTTCAAGATGAACTTGGATATCTGCTTTTTATTTATGTAGGTCATGGGGATTTCTTCGACCCACTTTGTAAAGTACTCCTTAGCAGTGATGATGAATTTGTGGTCATTGGATGAGGTGGGTGTGATTTTTCCAATGAGATTGAGCCCCCACTGTGAGAAAGGCCAAGGTGTAACAATAGGATGAAGCTCTTGAGCTAGTGTATGAATAAGGTCTCCATGCTACTGGCACTGTAAACACTTTCTGAAAAAGTCATGTGCCTCTCTTTCAATTGTTGGCCAGTAATACTTGGTCCTCAATAGTTTCTTAGCCAAAGTTATACCACTTGAGTGTGAACCGCAAATGCCATTGTGGACCTTAGTGAGAGTAGTCAGGGATTCCTCAGGATTTAAGAAATGCAATAGGGTTCCTTCAACGCTCCTATGATAGAGGGTTTTTCCTAGGACGAAAAAATGTAAGGATATTTTGACAAAGGATCGTTTAAGGTTTGGGGTTATGTTAGCTGGGAGGATGCCTATTCTCAAGTAGGTGTAGATGTTGTGATACCAGGGATCACCGAGACCAATGATTTTGCACATGAATTCAGACTCTGGTACCTCAAATGCTGGTACGAGAAGCTCCTCTACCAAGAATTCTTCTTTTGGATTTCCAAGAGTGATCCAATTGTGGCCATAACATCTACTTCTCTGTTGTTTTCTCTAGGTAGCTATTCAAAGGTGACATAAATACAAAATTATTTGAGGCTCTCCACTAATTTCTTGTATGGAGTTATCTTTTCATCCTTTGTTTGGTACTCACCATTGAGTTGGTTGATGATGACCTGTGAATCTCCATAGACTTTGAGAGCCATGATCTACCATTGTACTGCAATCCTTAATCCTATGACAAGAGCTTCATACTCTACTATGTTATTTGTGCATGGAAAAGATAGTTTGTAGGATTTGGGTATACAGTCTTCTTGGGGAGTGATGAAGTAGATTTCAACACATGACCCATGTTGTGTGTATGACCCATTGAAATACATCTTCTAATGATTTGCTATACTTATGTTGAAAATTGACTCGTCCAAAAATTCTGAGATAAGTGGGTTGTCGACATGAATTGGAGCCTCTGCCAGTTGATCTGCAATTGCTTGTCCTTTGATGGCCTTGCGCTCCACATATTTGATATCATGTTATGTCAATATCATGACCCACTTAACTATTTGTCCTATGAGAGTGGCCTTAGAGAGCATATACTTTAGTGGATCTATCTTTGCAATCAACTTGATTTGATGAGCCAACATGTAGTGTCTGAATTTTAGGGTTGCAAACACAACTGCCAGACAAGATTTTTCTATTGGTGTGTAGTTTATCTCATGCCCTACCATTGTTCTGTTGATGTAGTATATTTCTCTTTCTCTTCCATTTTCGTCCTGCTGAGCTAGGAGTGGATCGAGAGCTGCCATGGTTGTTGAAATGTACAGGATTAATGGATTTCTTGGGATTGGTGGCATCAAAACTGGTGGTGAGAGTAGATATTATTTGATTTTACTAAACACCTGATCACACTTGTCGTCCCACTTGTATGCTACTCCCTTTTGGATTAGATGAGAATATGGGATCTTTTTATCCTCCAATTGTGCTATGAATCTTCAGATGGATCGGAGCCTTCCCTATAGACCTCTGAGTTTTTTTAGTGTCCTGGGTTCTTCCATGTCGAGGATCGCCCTAAATTTTGTGGGATTCACTTCTATTCCTCTCATTGATACTATATATCCCAGGAGTTTTCTTGATTACACACCAAAAACATATTTCTTGGGGTTAAGTCTAACCTTGTATTTCTCCAATCTGTCAAAGATGGCACTTAGAGTTGCTATATGATCCTATCTTTTCCTTGAATTGGCCAATATATCATCCACATAATCTTCCATAGTTTTGTAAATCATGTCATGAAAAATTAGTGTCATGGCCCTTTGATATTTCACTCCCACATTCTTTAGCCCAAATGGTATCATGTTCCAGCAGTAGGTGCCCCATGGACACATAAATGATGTTTTATGTTGGTCTTCCTTTGATATCATAATCTGGTTGTACCCTAAGAAGCCACCCATCAGTGATAGCATCTCATGTCCAACCGTCATGTCCACTATCATATCAATGTTGGGTAGTGAAAAGTCATCCTTAGGATACACTTTATTTTGGTCTTTGAAATCAGTGCAGATACGAATGCCCCCATTTGGCTTTGAAACTAGCACACGATTGGACACCCATTCTGGATAATCAATTGGGCATATGAAACTGACATCTAGGAGTTTCTGTAATTCCACCTTGACTAGAAAGGCTATTTGAGGGTGCATCTTTCTCAGTTTTTGTCTTACTAGCTTTGCCCTTGGGTAGACAACTAAATGATGAACCACGACTTCCGGATTGAGACCCGACATGTCAGCATAGGTCCATGCAAAGTTCACCTTTCTTTCTCTTAGAAATGCTAGTAAGAGTTCTTGTTATTCTATGAGGAGTGATTCAACATAGAAGGTGATGTGCGGTGTTGCTTTTGTTCCTAGATTGAAAGGACTGCACCATTCTAATAGGACTGTTGATTTCTCTTGATGAAGTGCAGTAGGGGGGAGATTGAATCCTTCATCCTCTGGTGCCTTAGAGAGGTTTTCACTGTTGGATGTGTCCTTTATTTTGAATATTCTATGGTTAGAGAGTGTCATAGTGTGGTTTTCACTTAATGACCCTGAGCTTATTCTCATTCTTTTGCTTTTGTGACCAAAGGACTCAATCATCTCCCCATAATAAGCTTGTGTGCCCAATGTGATGTTGAATCCAGATTTATGATCTCCACATGGTATCGTATCCCTTAGTCCCATGAACTCTGAGATGGCTCATCATTTTTGAATGTGTCTAGAACTGGTGGTCCTCGTTGGTCGTAGTCGATGAGTTGGGGGTAAACTAGGTTTATTTTTTGAGTTTGGCGGTCTGAATCAACGGGTGAGGCACTAATCATGAGTAAGGAGGAATATTCAAAAATCATGGGAAGGCCTGCTATGGTATCCTCATCATCACTACTACTACAGACCTTGGTTACATGAAAGGTGAAATTGTCTAGGGGCAGACCTACTGATACGGGTAGTTGAAGGGTGGTTGCCGATAACTAAGGAGACCCAACTGCTCTACTAGGGGTACCTCTACCACATACGATTATACTAAGAGGGGTACATTCAAGGCCAAAATTTCTCATTTATCTTTCTATAATGATGGGCTCTAGTCGCTCATCATTGCTCCTTCCAAGGCTTTCATTTTTGTTGTATCCCATACCAAGCATCATTTGCAGTCCTCTGCTAGCTTCATCCATGGGTAGGGTGGGTGTGGGCCTTTCATCTTGGTATAGTGTGCTTGAAATTTCTCTTTCATCCACATTTTATTGACTTAGATCCCTCCAACAATGAAATCTAGAAGGGTCTGCCCTAAAAGTGTAGGCAGTTGTTTCAACTGATTGAGGTAATTATCCTACAATAAAAGCATCTTTTCTCATTCTGTAATCTCCACACCCATTGTCCTGGATCATGAGCTTGATGTTGGATATGTCGGGTATGGGGGGTGTCTCGGTCGCATAAGTGGAGGCAAGGTTAGATGGATCCACATAGGGAGTGGAGGGGCCTTCATCATTTTTTGACACTTGGGGAATTTTGTAAACCTTGGCTTCCAAGTTTTTGCAATAGGCAAATGGCTCCAGATCACCATATATTATGACCTCCTCATTTTGATATGAAAATTTTACACATTGGTGAAATTTTGAGGCGACCACCTTCATCCCATGGATTCATGGGCATCCCAGGAGGATATTATAGGGAAAATCAAGATCAAGGACTTGACATGTGGTTTCTATAGTGGCTAGCCCCACTTGGATTGGGATCTTGATATTTCCTTCAGATATTATTTCTTGGTCATCATATTCTCTGATGGTAATGCCTTTGTTTTTGTCGATGGAGTCTTTTGAGATTCCCAAGTTCTTTATAAGTTTAAGCGAGAAAATATTGAGGCTCGCGCCTCCATCCAACAAGACCCTTTTGACCTTTTTCTTGTGAACCAGGACTTGAAGGTGAAGTGCACGGTTGTGAGATGGCTGGGTGGGGAAATATTGATCAGAAAAGGTGAGGAGATTTGGGGTGACGATGTTACCAACCATATCCTGAAATTGTTTTGCATCAAGATTAGTAGAGACAGTGGACACAACTAATGTTTCATCAAGGATTTTCCTATGGGAAGCAGAAATTTTCAATAACTCCATGATGGAGATCTGAGTGGGGGTTCTTTTTAGCTAGTCAATGATGTTATAACCATAGGGAATGACTTTAGTATTTGAGATGGGGGTCTTAGATGGCTATGATGCCCCTATAATAGTAACCTTACCACCATGTGTGGTGACTCCACATTCAACGTTAGCTACTTTGATGCTAATGACAGTGACCATTTCACTATACATGTGATGACACCTTCATATACAAGGTTTGCACTAGCATACTTTTATTTTCCTTTATTTTTACCTTGGTTATTTCCTTGATTGTGATTGGGTATTGGATTCGTGTATATTTTTAGATCTTGATTGCTAGCAGGTTGCTCGACATTTATGATTTTGTCCTCAATGAGATCTTGGATGATGGTTTTCAATCTCATGCAATTAGCGGTTGTATGCCCTTTGATTTTATGAAAATTGCAAAGGAGATTTTCATTGTACCATGGCGGTTTTGTCATGGGTTCCGCATATTGCTCCAAATTGGAAATTTTGAGAAGGTTCTCTTTAACTAGTTTCTTCATTACAGATTTGATTGGCTCCCCAAGGGCCATGAACTTCTGCTTGGGAGGATACTTGTTTCGGGGAGGTGGTCCTCCTTGATTGCTCAAATAATTGATTTGGTTGTTCAGAGGTGGTTGTTGTTGTGCTATCGTATTGGTTTGCACATTTTTGCAGTTGTGATTCTATGGTTGATGATGGGTTTGAATATTTTTCTTCGAAGCACTGATGACAACCTTCGCATCGACCACTTCATCATTTGTGACATTTTTGTTTCTTGACGATGTGCGAGGTTTATCATTATAAATGGTGGATGGGCGGTTATCATTTTGTGTAGGAAATGTAGATGCACCCCCTTGCGTAGTAAGGGCCCTTTCGATATTAGCACTTTTACGATCAATTGATCATATGTTGTAATGTATTGTAGTTTTAGATAGAACGCCAACATTTCATTGAGATTGGCTATGATAGTGAAAAATTGTTGCTCTTTTGGCATGGTCCACTTGCTTTGATTGGCCTTGGATCGCCATCTTTGCAAGAAGGAGGCGAATAGCTCTCCTTTTCTTTGTTTCAATGTTGATAGTTCCTCCAGACAAACATCCGTACCCATGTTGAATGCATAGTTTTTGAGAAATGCATCCATAATTTCTTGGAATTTTTTGATGCCTGTGGGTAGGCGAGAGAACCATTCCATGGTAAAACCAGTCAGACTTTGAGGGAACAGTTGCATTAGATATGTGTCATCATATGCAACTTCCATGCAATGCACTTGAAACTCCCTGACGTGATTTTCAGGGTTTCCCGTCCCATTATATTTATCGAATTTGGGGATTTCAAATCCCTTTGGGAACGGTACCATTGTAAGACTTCTATCAAAAGGATAGGGGCACAAATTTCTTGACGTTCTGGTTATTTTTCTTGAATGGAGGTCTAACACTTGTTGCGATAATAGTTTGATCTATGCTGCAACATCATTTTGCGGATCAAGAGGTGGGATGAATGTGTTTTGAGGTGTTCGTGGTGTTTGATTGACAGGTGGGGTATTGATGGGGGTTTGCTGTAAACTCCGTTGTGCTTTTGAGGCCTGCTGATATGCTTGCATTTGTGCCAACAATGCTTGTTGTTGGTCCTATTGTTTTTGTTGTTCCAACAAAGCTTGTTATTGGTCTAGCTGTTGTTGCGCCAACAAATTTTGTTATTGGTCTAGTTGTTGTTGCACCAACAAAGCTTGTTGTTGGTCTAGCTGTTATTGCACCAACAAAGCTTGTTGTTTAGCTTGTTGTTGTGCCTACCAGTCTTGTAGGGCTTGTTGGTGTATTGCTTGTAGTTGTGCACAGTACTGTGCTTGTGCTTGTTGATCCTGTTGCTGGACTTGAGCCTGAGCCTGCAATTATTGGGCTGCTTGTGCGGCTTGTGTAGCTTGTGTGGCTTGTTGAGTGGCTAATTGCGTTTGCGCTTGCTGAGCAGCCAGCTGTGTAGCTTGTTGATTTTTTTGAAGTACCCTTTGGTGAGTAGTCTTTTGAACTGCTTGAATCATGGTGATGAATTAGTTCATCATGTTGACTTTTGGTGAAATCGACGACAAATTGGGAACTATGTTAACCGTTGTGATGATTAGAACAGTCGTGCTGGTGATTGGGATTTGAGTTGTGGATGGCGTGCTCAATATACTTGGTACTTGGGAAACCATGCTTTGAGAGATTTGGGGAATGGTGGATGTGTTGACCATTGGATTAGCTTGGATGGTTATCATTTGTTATGATGTTGATGGAAAAATGAGAGGGTTTGATGTGATGCTTTGATTTCTTTGGTTTGGTAAATTGGTGGCGAGTAGGGGAGGAAGGCCCAACCCAAAAGATGATACAAATGTCAAAGGTAGTGGAGGGAATGGTGGTGTGTTCCCTTGGAAAATTGATGATGAAGAAGGATCAATTAATCCCTCTGTCCTGAATAACCCACCCTCTCCTTGTGAAATCATGGGGAGAGAAGTTTGTGCATTCAACAGATAGATTGGTGTTGCATGAAATGAGGATGAGTCCACATGATTATGGAAATTAAGAGGAACATATGGGTGTAATGAATTTATCGAGATGGATTTATCCGGTGTGGTGTCGATATTCACTTCTTTTTTGTACACAAGGCGATGCTTTTTGATTGCGTGAAGCATGGCGCTTCCCTTGTTAACAACTGGCGGGGTTGAACCGATTGTCGATATGACTTGGGGAATATCTTGAGTGATGTTTGGGAGTGATACTAGAGGTATGCTCACAAGAGGCCTTTCTATATTGGTACTCATGTTAGAAGGGATTTTGTCCCCTTCTTTCATTAACACATGTATATATAGAGAGGGATTAAGTTTCAACATGGCGTTGACGATTCTATGATTCTCAGGATTTTGAACCATTTAAGTTATTTCCTCTTGCGTCATTCCCAAGTCATTGTTGGTGATGTCCTCTATATGACCCTCCTCTAGAGGGTTTTGTGATGGTAGAGAGGAGCTGTTTGGAGGGTTGCTTGATTCCACTAGATTCTTCTTGGGGGCCATTTGACTTAGGTCACTTGAAGTCGATGTTACTTCAGTGATTTCCATGTTCTTCTTGTATTGGGATCTTGTTTGAACCATAAAATAGATCGTTTGATCTTGATCTTTAGGCACAAAAGAGAAGAACTAGGAAAGTCTAAGGATCAAAAGAGATGATGGGGATTAGATTAATGAAACATGGATGATGTGGATGAATGGAAACTCTTAAAGAAATTTGGGCAGATGCTAAACCTTTTAGGGCTTGAAATGATTTGTTTTTATTAAGGATAGTTTGACTAGGCGCATTAAGCCAAACAAGATCAAAACGAACTTGCAAACCATAGGAAGTTGTGTTATCCTAGAGAAAACTCGTTCGAGAGGGTGATTTGACTAAGTGTGTTAAGCCAAATGAAGTGATTTTGAACTTGTAAACCTTAGGAAGTTGTGCTATCCTAGAGATAAATTTTCTCAAGAGGGTTGATTTGACTAAGTGTATTAAGTCAAACAAGGTGATGATGATCTTGCCTATAAGTTTAGCATGAATGATGTTTCAAAGTTATCAAGAGTTTTTTGGTGAAATGGAATTTTATTTTGATGATTGAGAGATGGATGAGAGTGATTGATTTTGATCCTAAAATTGACCTAGACAAGACACTTTCCTATAAGACCTCGGTATTGAAGAGCATGCCATACTTCTAAGTGAGAAAAGAAAACCTTTAAAAAAGAGTTGGATTCTGTTGATAATAGAACTCATACAAACTTGGGTTGTTCTTTGAGGCCTTCTTGTAAAAAGTATATACCAATTTTTCTCTAACTTTAAGAAGAATTTCAAGATGCTCTTCACAAGCCTTTGTACTAAGCTTCTTGAACCTTGGTTTTTGGATTTTGATTTTACGGGAAAACATTTGAGAGAACACATGTGTGAGGTCAAATTGTCATTATCTTTGTTTAATGAGTTCCTTTTATCAAAAACACTTTCTCGATTATGATTTCAAACTAAATGTCTATGCCTCAATTCCTTTTCATTCCACAAGGTCCATTATGTGAAAATCAAGGTTTCAATAACATAGTTTCCTAGGTTGAATTTAGTGAAAACAAATGATGATTGAACCTAGTACTTAGAAACCTCTACGAATATATTCTCTAGGGCAAGCAAGAGCACTTAGATTCGTCAAAGGATATTTGTTTCCTCCAAAGGGTTTGAAATTTTGAAGCCCTTTGTGAATGTTTGTTTTCAAATGTTTTGAGACCCAAGCAATGTATTTTTTGATTCCAAGAACATGTACAACCCTAGGATGAAGAGACAATATTTATTTGGGTTCCCACTTGGATAAATCTAGTTGTGCATATTCAGTGCGGATGATTAGATGCTTGACCACACAGGCTCCCCCTTACAGTGCACTCATTTCTCGGGTCAGCCAAGCATCAGTACCCATGAATCTCCCATGGAATACTCTTCATCTCTACAACAAAACCACATGTATACATGGGGCAGCTTCAAAGGACATGAACTTTTGCACCAACAAAATAGTTAAGGATTTGGCCTTTGCTAAATAAGGGTTTTAATTCGAACTTTCCATTCGTAGGAGTTGACCCATGCAGTGAGAGACCATTATTGCCCTTCTCGTCAGAGCCAACCATGTGATACTGGCTTTTGTTCCAGTACCCACTTTTATATTCCGGTTGGAAATACACTTGTCCTTAGTGTGTTATCGATTAGTTCGTTCCTTTGGGTGAGTAAATTTTCCCACAAGGCAGACCCTCTAAGATAAACAAAAGCGAGAAAACTTAGTTGTAGTTCGATCAACCTTCATTTAGAAACCAAGGGAGAATACATGCAATAGGCTTACTCACACTCGCAAGATGTTTTGTTAATTTTTAAACCCAAAATGAAATATGGAGGTAATTGCTTTACTCAACTTAAGATCACTAAAAGGCCTTTTGATTCTCAAGATCGCCGTGAGGCACGAGAGAAGCGCATACATCCTTTTGATGGTATTACTTTGAGTAAATAATTACAAAACAAAATAACACTTGTTCCTTTTAAGTCCACGAAGAAAAAGTGAGTTCTTTTTATAGCACCCAATCAAATGTGGCATTTTCCTTGTTCAATTTATTAAATCCGAAAACCAACTCTAGTAAGCTTGTCCTAAAATTCTTTTTAAGCCTTTTGTTTGCAAACTTTGAAAGAAAATTTGTATTATTCTTTTTAGTGCCCAAAAAGAAATTTAGTGTTCCCTAGAGCATGAAAGATGACAAATTTCTTAAGAGAGATTGAAAACTCTCTAAGAGTGTTAAATAACACTAAAGTGTTTAAAAACACTTGGTATAAGATACAAATGATGTCTTAATGTAGCCTTCCATTTTTCTTTTCTCCTTGCCCTAACCTACAACATGATTAAAACCAGAAGATAAGAGACAAAAAATAGGTTAATAGTTCAAAAGCTGAAAACAAAAAGGCACATGTCAAAAAAAATTAAATTTGAATTTTTTTACTATCACTCAGCAGTGCAATTAGCAAATGCGGTGGAGTTTAGAAACTCCACTAGCGCAATGTAGTGTCGCTGACAACTAAGAGAAACTTTTTGAAGATTTACAAAGAGCGCAAAGGCGACGCTATTTCCACCTAGTGGCGCAATTTATAATTTAGGAACCTACGACACAGTTTGGAAATTTAAATTTGTGGGTGGGAAGACTCCAGTAGTGGAGTTTGGAGCGATGCGATATAACACCGCTGAACTGGTAGCGATGCAATATGACACTGCTGAACTGATAGCGGTGTAGTTTCCTGTAGACACAAAAATTAACAAAAAACCACAGAATTTTTTTAAAAAAGTGTTGAAATCTTTGATTCTGCTCTCCTTCTAGCACCAAAATGTGAACCCCATTCCTAGACCTACACAAATACAAAAAACAAACACATTAGTAAGCTCATATACAAGTTAAGACAAGGATTCCCCATGAAATCCATCTACAATACTCAATAATAGGAAAAATGAAGAACAAACATAAAAGATAAATGAAATCCTAATTAAGCAATGCAAACACTTGATCCCATGGGGGAATTGGTGTCAATTATGTGTAGAAATTGGCCCTTTCCCAAATCCTTTGTTGCAATGTTGACGAGTGATCCAATTTGATGAAGATTCAATTAATCTCCATGATGAAAAATATGCATAACCTAGCTAAGATCTTGATGAAATGGATGAAACTAGATGTTGCTTAAGGATGAAGTTGAGTATAGTAATTTTACTCAAGTTGTGGATGATAGAATGAGAGGAATAGTTTCTCATTTATAGATTTCCAAATTGGAAAAGAGAGTGAAATTGAGCAATGTGGGATCATTCAACATCCAATGGCCAAGTGCCATTTGTCAAGATGTGAATGGATGAAGGTTGTGCACATTTTGATCAAAGTGCCAATAAATGATATTAGGTGGAATTTCAAAATAGTGAAATGACATGTGAGAGGGAAAAAAGAATGAAGTTAATGCCACTTGGCTCAATGCACAAGGACATGTAAGAGGAGTGAATACTTTGTTGGAAGGACACATCCACTTGGATTTGAATTCAAATTTGAAGGAATATTCCCCCTTTATTCCATGTTGAGAGAAAATAGGGAATTTAATAAATCAAAGTAATTGATTTATTGTGCAAGTTGCATTCTCTAGAGAATGTGACATGGATTAAGATTAAATTAATCAAATTTTAATTAATTTAATGGGGAATTAAGAGATGTGACAATTTAGACCTAAATTTATGAATTGATTTAAATCAAACTGAGAGGAAGGGTTTGATTAAATAAATGTTTTGATGTATTTAACTAAAGGGGATAATGTTAGATTAAATCAAATAAGGTTTAATTTATTCAATTTAATAAGAGGACTTTAGATATTTAATTTAAATAAAATGAATTATTTAAATGAACAAAGATAGAGGATTAATTAAATTAACTTGATTAATTTAATCAATAGGGGAGAAAGACCTAATTAGATAAATAATGATTTATCTAATTAAGAGATGAAAATTGATGATAAGTTGGGAGTATGATTCAGGAAGAAATGATTTTAGTAGTCGGGATCAAGTGCGTTGGTCAATTTTCCATGTCTACATGAATGATCTTGGAAATGGTGATGTAGCAATTGAATTCTTTAATTCTCTCCTTTATCTAATTAGATGGATAATCATACTCATGAAAGGATAATTTTAGATCAAATTACCAAGATTGTAAATGAAGAGGATGATTTAAAGTTATATAGAATCCACTCAAAGAAGGAGATTAGAGAGGCTATTTTTGATTTTAAAGGAAATTTGGTCCTTGAATCATATGGTTTCCCTCACCTTTTCATCTAGATGTATTAAATATTTTTAAAAAAGATGTGGCTACAACTACAAAGATTGTTTTGGTTGTAGGAGGGTTCTAAAGGAATTATATTCTTCCTTTATTTTCCTTATCTTGAAAAACTAGGTGCGAACTACTTTGGTGAGTTTTTTCCTATTAGTTTGTATAACTCTTTCTATAAACTTTTGTCTAGAATTATTACATCTAGGTTGCAAGTTGTCCTTCCTAAGTTTTTTTCAGTACATAGTGTTTTATAAAAGGAAGGTAAATCCTAGAATTTTTTATTGCTATACTTGAGGTGTTATACTCCCTAGCAATAAGTGTGAAGGAAGGTTTTTGTTAAAAACTGATCTTATAAAGGCTTTACAATATGGTTATATGGGAATTTTTTCTAAAAAATATGGATAGGTATTGGTTTTACTACTAGTTGGACTTGATTTTTTGACATGGTATAGACCAAAAAAAATCTATCTTGATTAATGGTTCCAAAATACCACCTTAAAAATCTTTACCATGTCCTTTTTTCCCTTAAATATCCTCCCACTCTCTTGTGACTTCAATTTTTTGCAATTCACCCTCTTGTAAAAGAATGATCCCATTTGGTATCCATCCCACTCATCCAAGATCTCCCATAACCTTCCTATGGTTTCTAAATACCTACACGTCATTTAAGTCCATTACATCCTAGCTAGAAGGATATTGGTTCTATTTACTCACATATTGGATATATCCTATCAACCTTCAAACCCATACTATATCCATATGACTCATGGACTTCTACTAACTTCTTATCCTTTCAAATTCCCTACAAGATTCATATGCAACCTCCTAATTTACCTTTTCCTAAATCTAATCCTTATAAAGATATATCAAAATTCCTATCAAAAGGGTAATCTATCATGCAATTCTACTTTATCATGGACAAGGATATGTCTAGTGACTATTAAAATTCCTATCAAAAGGGTAATCTATCATGTAAAACTACTTTATCATGGACAAGGATATGCCCAATGACCTTCCAAACTCTAAAAATATATCGTAAACCTCAAAATTCCCATATAAGATAAATAAAGGTTATATAAATGATCTTTTGGGTGGCATTAATTTGACCTAATAGATTGAAATTTCCCACATTTTTTTTGTGTTGGTAACTCGAATAAGTTGTATTGCTTGAAAAAATGATTACATCTAGATTCAAATTTTTTACCTTTGAAAAAAAGATTAAGACACCAAAAACGTAGTCATCTTAACATGACATAAAATACCTAAAAACCAGCCCACAACTACCAGCAAACCAAACACCAGCCCCTACTCCAAATTCAATACAAAAACCCACTTCAAAGCCTATGCCCAAAATTCTCTATACAATTCTATCTATTCTCAGATTCTAACTAGTGCTATCTACATACTTGACACTCACAAAAAAAAGACATTGAAGATCATTTGTAAAAATCCTAGTTACAGAGTTGCATTCGCACCCGACGAACCTTTGCCTAAAGCTTGAATCTGTCACATTTTTTGGTACTTCTTCTGCTTCCTTTGTGGGCATTTGTGCTTCTGCTTCTGCTCATCCCTTGCCAACTCCACTTGCACTTCTTCCTTTTCCTTCTCAATGAATTCATCTGAATCCATTAGATCTGTAAAAAAATTTAAAGTCTGCCAACCGAAATGAGCCTCCTCTTGACACCTTGCTTTAAAATTTACCTCAGGCCATCTAATGAATGGCTTTATCCCTGCTGACCCAAAAATAAATTCAACTTCTTCATCCACAACACCTTTTGAAATATCTATACCAACCCTCGGAATCGACCATTCCAAAATGGATTCAATGTTCAGAAGAAAATATTCATGCACAAACCTCTTCATTGTTTTCTTGACCAACTCCATTGGTTCCCCAAGGTCCAAACCCCAAACCACCATCAAAGAGTAAACATCCAAATGTGTTCTGAGTATGTGTGTCAACAGGCCGAAGCCACTTCCAAGAATCATTCAAACGCTCTGGCCAAGTCTCTTATTTGCCACAAGGAAGAGGTCATCCATCCTCTTCTCCAAGACATCACCGAAGAATGAGCTAAGTTGCCGATGTGAACAAAAGGAAAAATTTGCCTCCATAACTCTGAGCCGTCACCACCTCTGTTGCTTTCACTACATTCAAGTATTTTATTTTTTGAAATGTGCAATGCATCATTCTACCGTTTAAGCCTGCTCCTTGCATTTGACGAAGTTTAATGCTTGATTACTTCCCTTACCCCTCACGACTTCAGGTGCTCTAGCTGGTCATTTCACACTTGCTCTCACCGACCACCACCTTGTGCATTTAATTCTACATACCATCTTGCATCATCCAACTCTTATGACATAATCTCCCTGTAATCTTCTAAATTTACATCGCCAACTTCACCAAATGACAATCCCCACTTTGAGAGGGCGTCTGCCTCATTATTGCCACCTTGATGAATGTGACTCACTTGAAAGCTTTCAAGGGTGGCTAACTCCTCTCTTATTTGTTCGATTATATTTTTTAAGTGCCACACATGTATGACCCTTGACATTACCGTTTGCACGATTACCATGGAGTCCCCTTCCAAATGGATCCTGGACGCACCCAAATTCTTACCACATTTGACTGCCGCTAGAGTTGCTTGTGCTTCAGCCATGTTATTCGTTCCTTCCATCATTTTTTTGCACCTAGAGCTATCACTCCTTTCCAATCTCTGATTATAAAACTTGCACCTGATGGTCTTGGATTCCCTTTTGAGGAACCATCAAAGTTGATCTTCCACCACCCTACCATAGGCTTTTCCCATTGAGGCTCAACACTACGGTTTGAGATTGGATTAACCCAATCCCACCCCTTAAGGGGCCGAAAATGAATACCCGAGAAAAGTTCCTGGATTCACTTGTCTTCCATCATAAAAGGAATTTTTGGATTAAAATTTAGAGAAGTTGTTGCCCCCACAACTTCCTCTATAGCATGATTCACTCTCCATTTCAACCTTTCCAAGCTTTCAAATTTCCCTGTAAAAATTCTTCTATTTCTCTCCTTCCATAATTCCCAAATTACCAATGATGGGATAACCTTTCAGACATAAGATAATACTGAATTTTTCCTTGAAGATGGCCAACTTTCAAAAAAACCCTTCAAAGAAATAGGGGGAGGGCTATACCATTCTAGGTTTCATTTTACCATCTCTCAATATTCTACTGCTATTATACAATGAAGGAGTAGATGATCACTCATTTCCTCTACTTCTGAACACATAACACATCTAGCCAGACCTTTGAAACCCAAACATTTCCGTTGTTCCCTTGTTAAAATGCGCCCTTGAATTTCTAACCATGCAAAGGCCCCTAATTTTGGTAGGCACTCTTTCCCCCAACATTACTTGACTGGCCAATTTTCCCTACTCGCTTCTGAATCCAAAAATTGATACCCTAATTTAACTGAATACTTTCCATCAACAGCCCCACACCAAACCACCTAATCCGCCTTATTTGATCTCACAAATTTCCTGCCTCTAAAAATATCCTGCATCTTTGCCTTATGCTGGTCTGAAAGCTCCTCCTCCTGAATCGATTTCCACTTCCATTCACTCCCGACCTCATCCACCTTGAGTTCCAAGTAATCACTAACCTTCTCCCCCCAATGAAGTATAAACCACTCCCTAAGTTCCTGAAGATCTTCTTTATCCTTCAAAGCTGGGTAACCCTTCTAGGAGTCATCCCAAAATTTTGCTTTGGTCCCATTCCCTAATTGCCATGTTACATGATCAGTAATGACCTTTCTACAAGAGATCAAAAAATTCCAGATCGCTAAACCATTTGGAGGATTCTTAATCGTGAAGATCCTAGTGTTCTCCATCAAGTCTAGATATTTTGCTTTAAGAATTTTGACCCATAATTTCTCAGGTTGTGCATACAGACTCTAGATTAATTTGGATCCTAGAGCTTCATTCATAACATTCCAATCTCTTAACCCTACACCACCTTTCCCTTTCGACTTACATATTTTATCCCATGCCAGCAAGGGAATTTTTTCCTGCTCTAGACGTCCATTCCAAAATAATTTTTGGATATGCTGACCAATTACCTTGACTACTTTTGCAGGGATTTTGAGACACATCATAGAGAAAATTGGGATGGAAGAAATAACAGATTTTAACATCAAAATTCTCCCAATAGAATTCAGCCAATGACTTTTCCAGCCATCCATTCAACTTAAACAACAATCTACTAAATCTTTCCAAATCATAGCTTTAATTGGTCCACCAAAAAGTGGTATTCCCAAATATCTTCTCGAGAGAGTATCCATCTTCATCGCTAAAATAGCACAGATTTCTCTCTGTTTGCAAATGCATGTATTAAAGAAAAAGATGTCAAAGTTTGACCAGTTAATACATTGAGAAAAAAATTTACTATAACTATCCAAGGTGCACTTCATCACTCTTGCCTCCCTAAGGGATGCTTCTCCCATAAGAAGGGTATCATCAAAAAATTATGCATGGGAAATAGGGTCAATACCATCAACCACTCTAACACCCTTCCAAACCCCTTCCACCCATTTTTTTGATATTGATCTACCCAGGGCTTCTGCCATTATTATGAATAAGAAAGGGGAGATGGGATCTCCTTTCCTCATGCCCTTATCTGAAGAGAAAAAACCTTGAGGACTTCCATTTACCAACATAGAAAAACACGAAGAATTTATATTGCTTGCTACCCACTTTATCCACAGTTCATTTAAACCAAATCTTCTAAAAACCTTAAGCATAAAACTCCTGTTAACTTCATCATAAGCTTTCTTGATGTCCAGTTTAACAAGCATCTTTTTAGACTTGGTAAGCCGAATTGAATGTATGACTTCATGTGCAATAATAATACCTTCATAAAAAGACCGATTTGGGGAGAACCTGCTCTTCTCCAAGGAAATTATTGAGCTAAAAATGCTTTTTAACGTATTAGAACTTCCAATAGCTCTTTGGTTACAACATCCCATAGTTTTTGAAAAAAAAAAGAGCCGAAAACCCATCCGACCCAGGAGCCTTATCCCCACCCAAGCTGAAAAGAGCTGATTTGACTTCTTCCATGGAAACGGTCCTTGTTAGGTAAGAATTTTGAGCTTAAGAAACACAACTTGGGATAACATCAAGAATGGAATTTTCCTATGAAGATTCCACTACACTGGTATTGAAAGCTTCATTGAAGTAACACACCGCTTCATTACAAATATCTTATTTCTTTGTAAGAAGAATACCATTTTTGTACTGAATGGAATAAATCTTATTGAATGATCTCTTTGCCTTTACAACATTATGAAAGAACTTTGTATTACTATCTCGTTCTTTCAGCCAAGTCTCCCTAAATTTTTGGCACCAATAGACCTCCTCTCTAGCCAAGACTTCTGCATACTGTTTATTTATTCCCTTTTCCAATAAAAAATATTCTTCTCCTAGCCCTTCCTTAATTACTTTTGAATGTAGCTGCCCTAGCTCCTTCTCCAATTTTAGCTTTTCTGAAAAAATATTATTGAAGACCCCTCTATTCCATACTTTTAATATTTCCTTTATAAACAAAAAAATTTGTTACCTCTTCTAACCGACACATTTTGCCACCAATTTGCCATTGATTCTAAAAAACCCTCCTCCCTGAGCCACATTTTTTCAAACTTAAAGGGACAATGTTCTAGGGCCTCGTCTTCCTAGATTCACACATCAATAGGGTAGTGATCCAACCCAGTAATTGGGAGGATCTCAACTTGAAAGTCCCATTGATAATTTTCCCAATTCCCATCTAGAAAGAATCTGTCCAACTTTTCTACAATATTAAGAAACGCTGATCTTCTATTTGTCCATGTGAAATCACCATTTTTGAATTGAAGCTCAAAAATCCCATTATTTGTAACGAAATCATTGAAATCTTTTTGCTTTCGATTCAACCAGCCTAAACCCCCCTTTTTGTCAGATGGTCTTAGAATAGCATTGAAATCCCCACCCAAAAAGAGTAAGGTTATCCTTACTGCTCGCTAACACATCTGATAGCTCCAACCACATCCGCCTAAGGTCTAGCATGTTATTCGGACCATAAATATTCACTAACAAGAAACTTGAAAGCAACTGTTTGGAGGTTATGCTAACCCACTATGTAGATCTTTCTAATCTGAGTACCTGAATTTCCATCAAAGCATCCTTATAGAGGAGCCCTAATCCTCCTGAGGCACCTTTAGCTTCCACTAGGAGACATTTCCATGAGCTGAAACATTTACCAAAAAATTCCATTTCCTTCCCATTTAATTTTAGCTCTTGTAACATTACTAAATCCGACCTGGTTTGATCAAGAAATCGCTTGATCAAACGAATCTTTTCAGAGGCATTGCTGCCCTTGACATTCCATGAAAGGACCCTCATTGGCCCTAGGGAAAGGAATAGCCTTTTCCTGATCTCAATTTTTTTGGCATGCCACACACGCAACAATTTCTAATTTTACCCTAATGGGTTTAAGACCTCTCTTCTTCTTCTCCCCAACCTTTACCTTACATTGTTTCACTGATGATTGATCTAGAGATCTCTTTTCACAAATTCCTAGCTCCAAGTTTACACCCAGATCATCCCCAACCCCAACCTCGTCATCTGAATGCTGCACTGAATCTAGGTCATCATATAAATTCTCCAAAACTCTTTCATCCTCAAACGAGCTCTCTAGATTTCTAATAAGTGAGATTTCTATATCCTTGAAGATAGGTTCTTTATTATCCATTTCCTTAGGTAATTGATTAAAAATTGGTTGTTGAGATACAAATTTGGATGTACTACTTTTAGAGGTCTCCTCCTCAAGAAATCCTCAATTTTGAAAATTTAGAGGAAAAAATTTGACACAAACAAGTTCGGGTGAGCTTTACCCGAATAAGACCACCTCTAAAACTGGCCGATCCTTAGCCTTTTCCAAAGAAAGCTGCCTAGGCATAATAGAAAAATCCACACCACTCTCACATGCACTTGCTGCCATTTCTTTACCCTTAAAAATATCCTTCTTTGAACTACCCTCCCATTTTTCTCGCGTGAAAGCCACCAAACTGCCATCCATGTTTCTTTGATGTTGCTTGAGGGCACTGAGACTTTTGAAATTTGGAGATACAAGTATGAATGCTGAGGGAATCTCCACTCCTCTAACTACCTTATTTGGAACTAGGGAGTTAGAATCTAGGATTTGAGAACTCTTTGGAGTTTTCGCAAAAACTTCCTCCTGAAAAATTGCAGAAACAAGAATACCCTCTTTACTTACCAACTGCGACGACTAGGTTGGTGGCATTACCTTATCCTAGGAGTCAACTGAGTATTGTTCCTTTATATTCACCCCTTCAGACAAAATGTTCTCAACCATAATGTTTTGACTAATCCATAGCTTCAAAACCAGGTCCGGTTTGTCCCACCCCCAAGATTCCTTTTCCCCATTTACCTCTCTTCGCTCCATTGCTTCAAGAAAGATACTATCCTCCGCTTGATAAGACTTCTCCTTAAAAGAACATCTGTTATACAATTTAGGCTGGGACCTTTGTCTTTCCTATACAAGCTACATTCATTTTTCATATGCCCAAACTCTTTATAGTTGGATCACATCTCCATTGCTTCTTCTACCTTAATCCTTTGTTTCTAGATACCTTTCGCTGAAACTAATTCTACCATTTCTGGTAAAGGATGAATCGCTTTCCACATAATACATATGCATGCATAAATGCTATAGAAATTTTATGCTATGGATTCATCCATTCTTACAAATCTACCCAGCTTATTCCCAATTAGTTTGAGGGTTTCCCCTCCCCAATACTCAAAGGGTAGGTTATACAGTCTAATCCAAAGAGAAACCTCAAAAATTGATTTTGTTTTTGGGTTGAAGTTTGGGGACCAATCTTTAATGTAAAACCATTTACCCCCCATTAAGAAAGGCCCACTGTTTAGAATTGAGGTTTTATCTCTGGGAGTTTGACAAATGACCAAATAGAAACCATTTGGGAGGGTTTTCAGGGCCGTAAATGCTCATTGCACCACTTTCTCACCTTACTAAAGGCTGACCAGGGGTCACTCCACTTCATAAAAAACACCTTATCTTTTAGTTCATTTACCGTATCATTTGAAACCTTGCCCTCTACTTTTAAAGAAACCACTGTAATATGCTCATCATTAGGGAATACTTGGTTCATTGATTTTGCTTGATCTTTTGGCCTCCAATTTTTTTTTTCCACTTTTTTAAAATCCATCGATTCTGTTAGATGCATATTTGTATAGCCCCATTTGTTGCAAACTGAAATTTGTTGTTGGCTTTCATCATTCTGTATAATAACTGAACCAGTAGCATCCTTTGTGGGAGCCTTCCATGCTCGCTGCAACACACACCATGGTGGGTTTGGAGGATGTCCCCGACGTCTCTGATTGTAGGACCATCGATTCTGAGAGCATCCATGGCCATGATCTACTAGTCCCCTTCACTCTCAATGGTCACTTCTATGCTTTGCCATCTTCTGGTTGAAATTTCCCACATTTTTATTGTACCTAAAATTGTACAATTTTTTTACTTTGAATAATTATTGATTTATTGGTTTTTTGTATGCACATAATTACTTTCATTTTAAGGCTATATTATAATATTAATATGTATAGAACCTCCATATCAATGATAATTTAGGATAGGTCTTGATTCATGAAGTTTAGTTTACATAAAGAAAGGTAGATGTAAATTTTGATGCATTATTTATTAAATTTTTTCATGCAACTATAAATGTCTAGATTAAACAAGATGAAGTATGACCTTAAGGGAGTTTTCCCTAAATCCAAAATTACTTCAAGCTAGGGATTTGTAGCAAACATTATATTAGGACATGTGGATTTGGAGGAATTCAAATAATAATTTTATTGCGGCCAATACTTCCCAAATAGCTCACAATTCTATTATTGGAGTATGTTCCTTAGAGTGTGTTCCATTTTATCCTCTCAATCAAAGTTGTACTTTATCTTATTTAACTTTCCATGGGAAATGTGATAGATATGTGTTGTTGTGTTAATTGTACAAAATATACTCTATGTAAAAGTGTATTTTCTATAAATACAAAGATGGAGAAATTTTAGTTGGAGATGGATGACGAATTGTATTAAATGTTGCTCTGTTTATTAAATTATTATGCAATATGGACTAGTGGTGTTGGATTTATCCCCACCATTGATTTTAGGTTGAGTTTTTCTTGCCTTTCTAATAAGTGGAAATCTTTTACTCTAGTAGAGGGTTGGATAGAATTTTCAAAAAAAATCTCTTTTTTATTTTATTGGACATCAAACTACACTAGTGGACAACTTGGCTACATAAAAAAAAAGTGTTTTTAAATTTTACCAATAAAAAATTGCTAGGTTGAGCTCCCAAAGTCATTGAAATGACTGAGTATTTAAAAACCAGGATGTGGAAAGAATATCCAGGCCCCCCCTTAGATAGGGAAAAAATCACAAATGTTTTAATACAACCAATCTGATATAGTTGGGAGAGGAATAGTTCAATATAGTTTCTTGGTATATAGGACTTCCTCATCCCTTTTATTATGTGCATTTATTGGGACTACTCTTTTTTACATCAATATTGAAACAATCTGTAACTTGGATTCTAATGTTAACAGTGACAATATAAGTTTTAATTTAATTCCTAATTTCCTTATAAAGGAAGAAACAATATACAATTCTTATAAACTGTGACATTCAAAACAAAAAGGGTACTAAGTAATATAAATGATATAGAAGGCACTAGTCTTAAATGTGTTATTTCTGATGAATTGAAGAACAAGTTATAACTTATGATATTGCTATCAAGATTCAACAATGTAGTTTCGAGTTAAACTCATTGACCCATGTTTTCATGAGTAGTGGTTCATAAGAACCCATGTCTCATGATAATGAATGGTCCACTTAGCACTCATTTCATCTAGGTTATTCTCATAGAGGTGAAGCACTAGGCCTTCCTGGGAGGTCAACCATCCTAGTACTACTCCAACTCAAGCGCACTTAACCACAAAGTTCTCTCCAAGATTAAACCCACTTAGCTTGTGAACCAATTTGCAACACCTTTAGCAAGTGTTCTGCCTTATGAACCATTCATTATAGAGCCCCTTTAGCTCATCAATTTATAAGTAGGAGGTATTTTCCATAGCGTGTCAAATTATGATATTGCTATCAAGATTCAACTGTATAGTTTTGAGTCAAACTCATTGAACCGTGTTTTCATGAGTAGTGGTTCACATGAACCCATCTCTCATGATATTGAATGGGCTCTCTAATGAATGGTTCAAAAGGTACAACACTTGTTTAAGGTTTTGCAAATGGGGTTGCAAGCTAAGTGGGTTTAACCTTGGAGAGAAATCAGTGGTTATTTGTGCTTGAGATGGAGTAGTACTGGGATGGGTGACCTCTTAGGAAGGCCCAATGCTTCACCTCTTTGAGAATCACCTAGATGAAATGAGTGCTAAGTCAACCATTCATTATCATTAGAGATGGGTTCTTATGAACTACTACTCATGGAAACATGGGTCAATGATTTTGAATTAAAACTACATAGTTGAATCCTAATAGCAATATCATAATTTGACATGCTGTGGAAAATATCTCCTAATTATCAAAGTTATAATTTATAAGTGATAAAACAAAGAGACAAATAAGAAAATTATTTCAAATAATATGTTGTACATATGTTTGATCCATTGAATAAAGGAATGGTTGTTTCTAAATCAAAATATATTTTTTGGTATAAAACAATAAAGCATACCATAAAAGTCATGCAATAGAAATATCATACAAGTGATGAAACAAACCTTTAATTTAGGCTCATGAATAGTCAAACATGAAGTATAATTTATAGTGACAATATCTTCTTCCTTCTTAGCTATTTCCTTTTTATTCAGAGGCCTCTTTCAGACCTACATTCACATGGCCAAAATCGAGGAACAAATTTTAATGAGATTCAAATAAAACATGATTTCGAATTAAAAAACAGGGATAATCCTAAACTCTCTCAAGTTGAATTCCTATCCAATCTTACAAATGAGAGTAAAAGTTACAAATTTTTTGCACAACCTATATTTAGTAGAATATTTTGAAATAAATATGTTAAATATGTTATATAATTTATTATAAATAAATTTCTTAAATATGGACATATTAGCATAGTAATTTTTGGATTGCATAAAATCACAAAAATAAATAATAATTAAGCTAGAGAGGGGAATGAGTGGGCCAGGATGAGACACCCTCGACCAATCAAGAGTTTCCCCAAAGGTAGATGACAAATTTACCATGGTTTGATTCAAGACCACTAAGAATAATATAAGGAGACCACAACTTGGATTGGACATTGCAAATTTTCTCCATGGACATTAACGAACAACGTTCAATTCATACTCACAATCTTCAGTGGCATTCCAAAGGGATCTAGAGGACTAGATGTTACCTTTTTCAATGCATCAGATGGTGATAAAGGCCCATACATAATGATCCCTATGGTAGGAAGAAAATTACCAAAATTTTGCCTCACTATGGCAAGAGTGGATGATTGAGGGCCTAAAGTTTTCACATTTCCGTTGTAAGGTGCAAATTTAGGGTTTGTTCTGGTGGACATATCACCACTTTGCGGCTTCGATTGAGACACCTGATGGTTGAGATTGGTAGACTGAGGACTAGATTTTGATCACTAGTTAGTATTAGTAGCTAGCGGTGGAAGTCCTCTAGGGTTTATGGGCCCCAAAACCCTCGGAGCTCTAGCTGATGAAAGAGGCCCCGAGTGATAGGAATTAGAAATATTCTATAGGGACCCCAATTTCTTCAGATTGTTAAGGGATTTCCATCGATGTATCAAACATTTTTCCTAGTTTGTTCGATTTCTTGATGTCTCCTCTTGTGTAAGGTACAACTTAGTTTATCTGTAAACATTGTTACCATTGCCATGTTTCCTTTGCATGAAAACTATAAGAGCCTAAATATTTAGGTCTTCTCCAGTCTTCTAACAATTCACAGGAACCTATACTTGATTTTCGTGCGCTCTCTTGCCTCGTACCTAATGCAAAGCCTCTAAAAATATTCATACCCATTTCACACTTCAATCATAAACCATCAAATCCCACGTCAATTAACTAGTGAGCACATTTGCCTACCCAAATAATCACTATTCTATAAAACTTGAGAAATTTTGCATTCTGATTGGCCAATACATCATGCTTTAAGCACTATTTAGCAATTGGAGGCTTTGCTATAGTTCTCAGTAGGAACTAAAAAAGATTCATATTTACATTATGTGTAGGTACATCCCTAGAGGAGTATATGAACTAAAGATTAAAATAGATTTTTGAAGTTAGAGTGATAATAGAGGATTTTCTAAATTTATATTGTTGAAATGCACAAGGCAATTGAGAGGGAAGGTGAATTAGTTGTCACCAATCTCATCCAAAAAACTTAAACAATTATTAACTCTAAATCCACTTTAATCTATTATTAAGTATGAGGATGAATTGCAAATAAGATAAAGCAATATCAACACAAGAAACACCAAATTTACGTGGAAAACCCTAAGATGGAAAAACCACGGTGAGGATTAACTCACAATATAATAGTAATTGCAAAACTAGATACAAAGGTTCACTACCCAAGATATGACTCACTGTCCAGATACAAGGCTAACTGCCTACTGTAGACATGAAAAATATACAAGTTGATCCTACACACCTGATCCTAATCTTACTAACGTCGTATCTTCCTAAATCATCCCCTTTACTAATTAATTTAAATAAATAATCTTTATTTGATTAAATTAATCACATTTCTTCTCTTTATTAAATAAATGAAATTTATCTGATTAAGTCATTCTTCTCTATTAATTAAATAAAACATTTTATTTAATTAATCCTATGGTCTCTCTTTTAATTTTTTATTTTTTTTATTAGACTGTAGGAATCGGGTAGCACGACCCCCTATAAGCTGCAGTGCACCTGGTAAACTTTTTAACATGACCGGCGGTGCTGGCGCGACACGCCCTCCGGTACCACGGGGGGTGGGGAGACTAGACCTCGAGACCAACCTCTTGCAACAGGAAAGATTTAGCCAACCAAGCTAGGGCCCCAACCCCTATGGTCTCTCTTTTAATTAAATAATTCACTTTATTTAATTAAAACTCCAAATTCATCTCTTTAAACTAAATAAATTAATCTTTGCTTGATCTAATCTAACACCATATTCTTTAATTAAATAAATCAATCTTTATTTAATTAAATCTAAATCATTATTCCTCTCAACTTTGATTTATTTGAATCCTAAAATCTAAGTCAAAATTATCAAATCATCTAAATTCTACTTAAATTGATCAAATCATGATTAAATCCTAATCCTAATCACTCCAATCCTCTAGATTTTGTAACTTGCACAATAAATCAATTTAATTGATTTATTAATTCATCTATTTTCCTTCAACTTGGCATCAAAAGGGAATATTCCTCAAATTTGAAAAATCCCTCCAAAAGGGGATGGGTACTTCCAACAAGGCATTAAAGGCCTCTTAAATGTTTGTTGCCTTGAGCCAAGTGGAATTTACTCCATTTTCATCTCTCTCCAACTTGTCATTTCACTATTTTCAAATTCCACCTAATTGCATTTATTTGCACATTTATCAAAATGTGCTCATTCATCCTCCAATCACATGTGGACAAGTGGCCTCCTCTCATTGGTTGGTCTTTTATCCCAAATTCATCCATTTTTCTTATTCTTCCATTCTTAAAATCTATAAATATAGGGCTCCTCCTATTGAATTGATCATCCACAATCCATGCAAGCTTACTATACTCAATTTCACTCACAAATTCATCCATTGCATTTTGAATTTCATAGTTTTGTATCAATTTTATCAAGGTTATCATCACATTGCATCAAGGAATCAAGAATCTTCATCAAATCACACTAAGGAGTTGGGAAAGGGCCATTTTATACACATAAATGGCACCAATTCCCCCATGGGATTGAAAGTTTGCTCATTAGAATAGGATTTCATTGCTTTTATTGCATTGTTCTTCATTTTATTCCTATTTTGGTGTATCAATCTAATTTCATGGGGAATGTTGCTTCTATCTTGCATTTGGATATAATATTGTGTTTGTTCTTTGTGTTTGTGTAGGTATAGAAACACTATTCACATTTTGGCACTAGAAGGAGGATGAATCTGGAGAAATTCATCACGTTTTTGCCAAAATTTTGTGCTTTTTTGAATTTTTTGTTGTCTACAGGGAACTTCGCCGCTATCAGTCAAGTGGAGCTATATTGCACCACTCCAAATTCCAAACTCCTCCGCTGGAGTCTTCCAGCCAACAAAATTCAGATTTTAAACTAAGTCGCGGGTTTTCTAAATTCTAAATAGAGCTGCTTGCCAAACAACACCACAATCATAGTCACTATTTTACTATAGAGCACCACTCTCAGTCTTTAGTAGTGCTATATTGCATCTTTGACCTTTCTAAACTACACCACACCTGCGGATTGCACTGTTGCAGTTGGGTAAAAGGAAAAATTCAGGTTATTTTTGACATGTTCTTTTTTTAATTTTGATTATTTGGGTTTCTAATTGGTTTTCAATCTCTATTTTTGTAGTATTAATCAGTTTTTCAGGTTGAATTGATCAAAGATGAGGAAGGAAATTAAGACCAAGCATTTTCTATGTTGGCATTACCTCATTGTATCAAGTGTTTTTAAACACTTTGGGGAGAAATTATAATCCCGCTTAAGGATTTGCTATATTCTTGCTTTAGGGTTACTAAATTTTGTTTGGGCTTAAAAAGAACAAGACAAAGGGATAAAAATAATCATAGGAAAACTCACTCATTTTTGTTTGGGACTTAATACATGAAAAAACAAATCTCACACTTCCAAATTGGTTCTTAAAAAGAATTCATATCATTGCTTTGTGGTTAAAATGAACAAGTGTTCTATTTATTTTGTAATCCCTTTCACAACTTAATATCATCAAAAATACGTATGCACTTCTCTCATGCTTTATAGAGATATTGAGAATCAAAAGTCCTTTTTTGTGATATTAGGTTGTGTAAGTGATTGCCTCCACATTTCAATTTGGGTGCCTAAAATTGAACAAATCTTGCGAGTGTGAGTGGAGCATATTGTGAGTGTTCTCTCCTTGTTTCTCAACAAAGATTGATCAAACTCTGGATATGTTTGATCACTTTTTTTTTTATCTTAGAGGGCTTGCCTTGGTGGGAAAAATTACTCACCCCAAGGGAACGACCCAACCTGTAACACGCTAAATTCAAGGGACTTCCAACAGGTATATAAGTGTGGGTATTGTTGGAAATTTTGAGTATCACGAGGATCATTTCGATAAGAAGGGAAAAAATGGTCTCTTGCCACATGGATGGTCCCCCATGAATGAAATGCCCGCATTAAAACCCCTTGTTTAGAAAGGCCAAAATCCTTAACTGCTTTTTGGTGCAAGAACGGTTGTTCTGAAGCCACCCCACATTCTTATGGATTTTAGTAGAGATGAGAAGTATTCCATGGGAGATTCATGGGTACTGATGCTTGACTGACCCGAGAAGCGAGTGCATTGTAAAGGGGGGTTTGTGTGGTCAAGAATCTAATCACCCACTAAGAGTAAGCGTAGTTGGATTTATCCAAGTGGGAAACCAGCAAATATTGTCTTTTCATCCAAGGATTGTGCATATTATTGGAATCATAACACTTTTCTTGAATCCAAAACATTTGAAAACAAACATTCACAAGATCCTCAAAATTTCAAACCCTTTAGGGAAGCAAATACCTTTGACAAATTTAAGCGCTCTTGCTTGCCCTAGGGATTTCATCCTTAGAGGCATCTACGTACTTGGGTTTTATCATAATTTATTCACTAAAGTCAACATTAGGAAGATTTTGCCTTAATTTTCTCTATTCTCCACATAATAGAATTTGTGAGATGAGAAGAAGTAAGGACATTAGACATCAAGTTTTAAAACCTAATCAAGAATTGTTTTTTGGTAAAAAAGACGTCATTAAGAAAAGCTAAGAAATAATTGAACCCCACACATGTGTTCTTCCAAATGATTTCCCTAAAGATAAAAATACGAAAACCAAAGTTCAAAAGTCTTAGTCCAAAAGCTCATGAAGAACATCTTTCAAGGCTTCATGAAGTTAGAGAAAGGTTGGTTTACAATTTTTACAAGAAAGCTTCAAGGAACAATCCTAACTTATATGAGTTTTATTGTCAAAAAAACCCAAGTCTCTTTCAAAGGTTTGCATTTCTTACATAGGAAGTACCAAGCATGTTCTTCAACACCGAGGTATTGTAGAAAGGAGTCCTATCTAGGTCTGATTTAGGATCAAAGTCATCATTCTCATCCATCCCTCAAAATCAAAAAATCATCCCACCAACAACTCTTGGAAATCTTGAAAACATCATTCGTGCTAGACCTTTTGGGAAAATCCAAATTATCTTGTTTGGTTAGATATGTGTAGATGAATCTTCTCCACATATTTGATCAAATTATCAATCCTTGTGAACAAGTCTACCTCTTGATAACATCCAACATCTTGATGTTTATAAGTTAATTATTCGAAAGAAAAACCAAATCCAAATCATCTTGTTTGGCTAGGGGTGTATAGATGAATCCTTCTTTACACACAGTCAAATTATCAATCCTTGTGAGCAGGTCTACTCTAGGACAACATCCGACCTCTTAGAGCTTATGAGTTAACTATCCAATCAAGCCAAAGTCAAAATCAAATTAAACCAAATCAAAATCCAATCAAAGTCCTAAAGTTTAGCATCTCCTTCAAGATTTCTCAAAGAGTTCAATCATTTGTGTCATCCATATTCCATTTATCTCATCCCCATCATTTGATCCTTAATTATCCCAGTTCCTCTCTTTTTGTGCTAAAAGTTAGATCAATCTAAAATATTTAGAGGTTCATCTCACACATTGTTGAAAATTGATCCCTATTTTATAGTGCAAACTATATCGCAACACAAGAAGAAGATGGAAATCAACAAAGAAACATCAACTTTGAGTGATCTAAGCCAAACCGCTCCTAAAATGAATCATGTTGGATTGAGCAATCCCCTAACCAATCTTCCTCCACTATCAAAAAATCCTCAAGAGGAGGGTCAAGTGGAGGACATCACTAACAATGTATCGGGGATGACACAAGATGAAATCATTGAAATGGTTCAAAAACCTAAGATTCATAAAATTATCAACGTCATGTTGAGGCTCAATCCCTCCCTATACATGCTTGAGTTAGCAAAAGAAGGGGCCAAACTCCCTTCTGACTATGATGTAAGAAATATTATGGAGAGGCCTCTTGAGATCATGCCCCCAATCTCATCCACACCTTCATTTCAAAGCATCACTCAAAGCATCCCAAAAATCACATCATCCCTTGCTCCAACTCAACCGATTGTTAACAAGGAAAGCTCATTGCTTCATGCACTTCAAACACATCCCCTTGTGAGAAATCAAGGTTAAAATGAAAACACCATACCAGATCAATCCATCCTGGTAAATTATTTACACCCATATGTTCCACTCACATTTCATGATCCCACCAATCCAACCTCTTTTCATGCAACACCGACGTATCCCCTCGACACACAAACCTCTCTACCCATGATCTCACAAGGAGAGGGTGAATTTTTCAGTGCAGGGGGAATCCTTGATCCCTCCTCATCATCACTTTTCCAAGGGAATACACCACCATTCCCACGATTACTATTGACATCCATATCACCCCTTGGGTCGGGTCTTCCCCCTTTACCCGTCATCAATCAACCAAATTCGAGAAACCCCCCATCAAAAATCAAAGCATCATACTGAATCCTCCCATCTTTCCATTGATATTGTAACAACAGGTGGCAACCATCCAAGCAACCCACACAATCAACACATCATCTACCATTCCTCAAGTATCTCAAAACATGGTCTCCTAAGGACCAAGCATCTCAATCACACCATCCAACACCCAAACCCCAATCATCAATACAATGGTTCCTCTCATCACAACAACCAAAACTATTCCTAATCCACCAACACCACCACCAAAAACCAAAATGGAAAACTCATTTAGCACTGTGTTGCAAGTAGCTCAACAGGTCGCCTATCAAAAGGTGCTTCAGCAAATCCAAAATTAACAAGCTACCTAGCTAGGTCCTCAACAAGCACAAACACAATTAGTGACACAACAAGTGCAACAGGAACAATAGGCTACCCAAGCCCAAGAATTACTACTACAACAACAAGTCGCCCAAGCTACGCAATCAGCTCAAGCCGCACAAGCTGCACAAGCTACACAAGTTGCTCAGGCCACACAAACAACCCAACAAGCATATTGACAAGCCTTGCAAGAGTATCAAGCACAACAGGAAGCAACTCAAAAACAAGCCTAACAACAAGATTTATTGGCACGAAAAAAACACAAACAACAACAAGCATTGTTGGCACAACAACAGATGCAGGTATTACTCGCTCAACAAATTTGTAGCAAAATCCCACCAATGCTCCACCCATCAATCAAATTCCTCAAACACCTCAAAACCCGTTCACTCCACCACCTAATCCTTAAGACGATGTGAGAACACAAATCAAAGTACTGTCGAAACAAGTGCTTGATCTCCAATCAGGAAAAACAACAAGGACACCCAACAATTTGTGTCCTTATCCTTTTGACAAGAGCCTTGCAATGATACCATTCCCAAAGGGATTCAAAATCCCCAAATTTGACAAATATCGTGGGTTGGGAAACCTTGAAGATCACATGAGGGAATTCTAATTACATTGCATGGAATTCATGTACAACGATACATATTTGATGCAGCTATTCCCTCAAAGTTTGGCTAGTCCCACCATGGAGTGGTTCTCTCGCCTGCCTACGAGCATCAAAATGTTCTAAGAAATCGTAGATGCATTCCTAAAGAACTATGCATTTGATATTGGCATGCATGTTGGTCTAGAGGAACTATCTAAACTCAAACAAGGAAAGAGGGAATCATTCGCTTCCTTCCTACAATAATGGTGATCCAAGGCCAATCAAAGCAAGTGGGCCATGCCAAAGGAGCAAAAAATTTGCATCATCACTGCCAATTTTGAGAAAACCTTGGCATTCCATCAAAAAATATAGTGCATTACCACGTATGACCAAGTGATCCCCAAGGCGTTGAACATCGAACGAGCCCTTATTGCACAAGGGTGAAACCCATGTATCTAAAACATCAGGATAGCCATCCTTCTACTAGCTATAACGAAAAACCTCGCATGTGGGTGAAAAACAAGAATGTCACCAATGATGGTGTGGTCAATGCTAAGGTCATGATCAATGCTCCATAACAAAATTCCCAAACATATCATCAACCACAAAACAACAATCGCAACAACAACAGACCAATGCGATGCCATAACCATCTCCCAACAATCAACTCAACAATCTGAATAATCAAGGGGGACCACCTGCATGAAACAAATATCCCCCCAAGAGAAATTTACTGCTCTTGGGGAATCAGTCAAATCCATCATGAAGAAACTGGTAGATGAGAATCTCATTAAAATCTCCACTTTTGAGAAATATCAAGAGCCCATGGTGAAACCAACTTGGTAAAATGGAAATTTCCTTTGTGATTATCATAAAATCAAGGGCCACACAACAACCAATTGCATGAAATTAAAAAATTTCATCCAAGACCTCATCGATGAAAAAATCATAAACATGGAACATTCAGCTGGAAATAAACATCTAAATATTTACACGAATCAGATGCCGGATCATAACCAAGTAAATAACAAAGGGAAGTAAAAATATGGCAATGTGAAACATGTGTGCGAAGGAGTTGTTGCATGCCTTGAAGAATTGGACATTGTTGTTAGCATCAAGGGAGCCAAAGATGATTGTGGAGTCACCACATGTGGTGGAAAGTTCACCATTGTTGGGGCATCACAACCACCTAAGACATCCAACTCAAATTAGAAATCCATTCCTAACAGCTACAATGTCCTAGACCAGTTAAAAATAACCCCCACTCAGATCTCCATCATGGAGTTACTGAAGATTTCAGCCGCCCATAGGGAAATCCTTGAGGAAGCATTGACTTCATCTACCATCTCTGCCAACCTCAATACAGAGCAATTCCAAGCTATGGTCGAAAACATTATCAACCCAAATCTCCTCACATTTTCTGATTAGGACTTCCCCACCCAACCATCTCGCAACCGTGCACTCCACCTTGAAGTCCTGGTTCACAAAAATAAGGTCAAAAGGGTCTTGGTGGATGGGGGCCTAGGCCTCAACATTTTTTCCCTCAAGCTAATAAAGAATCTGGGATTCTTTGAGGATTCCATTGAAAAAGGAAAGGGTATCACAATCAGAGCATATGATGATGAAGAAAGAGTGTCGCAGGGCACTATCCAAATCCCTATTCAAGTAGGGCCAACCATTATGGAAACTACCTATCAGTTTCTTGACCTTGGTCTTCCTTACAACATCCCCTTAGGGCACCCATGGATCCATGGGATGCAAGAAGTTGCATCAAAATTCCATCAATGCATCAAGTTTTCATACTAAAATCAAGAGGTCACAATCTTTGGTGATCCTGAGCCTTTCACCTACTGCAAGAACCTAGAAGCGAATTACTATAAAATCTCCAAGTCCTAAAGAACGATGAAGGCCCCTTAAATCCATATATAAACCCAACCAATATTGCCTCCACTTCTAGGACAAAGACACCTACCATCCCTGACATATTTGAAATCAAGCTTATAATCCAAGACAACGAGTGTGGGGAATACAAAATGAAGAAAAGAGCGTTCGTGGTCGGGGAGTTAACTCAATCCCCTAGATCCCATGGATAGCCACAACCCACTAATACAACAACTCAAACCTTTAGAGTGGATCCCTCCCAATTAAGAAGTTGGGGTGATCTAATCCAAGAAGTGGTGGATGAGAGAGACGTATCCAATCTCATCTATCAAGATGAGAGACCTGTACCAACCCTTCCTATGGATGATGCCAACATATGACTTCAATTAATGTTGGGAATAGGCTATAATAGGAATGAAAGTCTTGGAAATAATATCAATGGCCGATTGGAACCTATCATTGTGGAAAAGCACATGAAGAATCTTGGCCTTGGGTGCACCCCTTCGAGTGTAACCATACATGGTAGAATTCCCTTGGATAAATTAGTTAGGACTCCCCCTTAGCTATCGACAACTGCCCTCCATTTACTCGTTTCCACAGGTCGAGTCATAGACAAATTTACCTTTCACATAACCGATGTGTGTAGTAATAGTGATGACAAGGATACCATAACTGGCTTACCCATGATTTTTGAAGATTCCTCCCTTCTCATAATCAACACCCCATATTTTGAGTCAGACCATCAAAACCATGAAATAAACCTAGTCTATCCCCAACTCATCGATTACAACCAACAAGGAACACCTATTCTGGACACATTCGGAAATGATGAGGCGCTCTTGAAATTCATGGGATTGTGGGATATGGTACCACATGGAGATCATAAAGATGGGTTTGACATTATACTAGATACTCAACCCTATTACGAGGAGACGATTGAATCCTTCAATTGCAAAAGTGAGAAATTGTGAATAATCTCAAGGTCTTTGAGAGAAAACCACACCGTGGAATTCTCTGACCCAAAAATAGTAAAAATAAAGGAGACATCTAACAATGAAAACCTCTTTGAGGTGCCATAGAATGAAGGATTCAATCTTCCCCTTAGTTCCTTTCATCAAGAAAAGTCACCGGTCCTGGAAGAAAAGGGAAATCCAGTCAACCTAGGAATAAAATAATTACCACACAACATTTTATGTTGAGTCACTTCTCATGGAAGAACAAGAACTCCTAGTTGTGTTCCTAAAAGAAAGAAAGGTAAACTTTACATGGACTTATGCTGATATGCCGGGGCTTGATCCAGAGGTGGTAGTTCATCACTTAGCTGTATATCCTAAAGCAAAACATGTGAGACAAAAGTTGAGGAAAATGCATCCCTAGATAGCCTTGTTGGTTAAAATGGAATTTCAGAAGCTCCTGGATGTAGGGTTCATACGCTCGATGGATTATCCAGAGTGGGTGTCAAACCTAGTACCTATTTCAAATCCTACTGGGGGCATCCATATTTTTATGGAATTTATAGACTTAAACAAAGTGTATCCCAAGGATGAATTTCCACTACCAAACATTGACATGATAGTGGATATGACGACCGAACATGAAATTCTATCACTAATGGATGGATTCTCAAGATATAATCAGATCATGATAGCAAAGGATGATCAACACAAGACAACATTCACTTGTCCATGGGGAACATACTACTGGAATATGATTCCATTTGGGTTGAAGAATGCAAGAGAAACCTACCAGAGGGCTATGACACTGATCTTTCACGACATGATTCATAAGACTATGGAAGTTTATGTGGATGAAATATTAGCTAAATCAAGGAAAATACGAGACCACATATCAACTTTGAGTTCCATTTTTTGATAGATTGGAAAAGTACAAGGTCCGACTTAATCCAAAAAAGTGTCTCTTCAAATTACAATAAGGCAAGCTCCTGGGGTATATCATATCAATGAGAGGAATCGAGGTAGATCCCGCCAAAGTCAAGGCAATCCTCAAAATGGAAGCACCCAGGACATTGAAGTAGCTAAGAGGCCTACAAGGAGACTCTAGTCTATCTGCTAATTAGAAAACATAGCTAGTAGACAAACAAATCCCATATTTTCAATTATTCCACAAGGGGGTAGCATACAAATGGGATGAAAAATGCGACCAAACCTTTAGCAAAATCAAGGAATACCTACTCATATCACCATTTCTAATGCCACCAATTACAAGAAAACCATTGATCTTATATATATCAGCAACAACGACAACCCTCAACGCTCTCTTAGCACAACATGATGAAAATGGAAGGGAGAGGGATATCTACTATATCAAAAGGACCATGGTAGGACATGAGATAAATTACACACCTATTAAGAAAGCCTATCTAGCAGTTGTGTTTGCAGCTCAAAATTTTAGGCATTACATGCTAACACATTGGATCAATCTCATTGCAAAAATAGATCCACTCAAATACCTACTTTCCAAAGAAACTCTCACAGGACGAATGACTAAGTGGGTTATGATCCTAATCGAGCATGACATCTTGTATGTTGAACAAAAGGCCATCAAAGGATAATAAATTGCAGAACAACTGGCAGAGGCACCTATATATGTAGAAAATCCACTTGTCTTAGCATTCCCTGATGAATAAATCTTCTACCTCTGCGTAGAAAATCACTAGAGGATGTATTTTGATGGATGCTACACACAACACAGGTCAAGAGTGAGAATATTCTTCATCACTCCATAAGAGGACTGCATACCTAAATCCTACAAGTTGTCATTCCCATGCACGAGCAACATCGCAGAGTACGAGGCTCTTGTCATAGGGTTGAGGATCGCAGTGCAATGGCAGATTATGGATCTTAAGGTATATGGAGGCTCATAGCAAATAATCAACTAGGTGAACAATGAATATCAAACAAAGGATGATAAACTGACTCCATAAAATAAATTGGTGGAGATCCTTAAGGAGTCATTCATTGATATTACATTTGAACAACTATCCAGAGCAAACAACAGAGCAACGAACACAATGGCTATGATTGGATCACTCCTAGAGATCTCGCACAACGTCCCAAAGTAGCAATTCCAAGTAGAGAAACTTCTCATACCAGCATTCGAGGTACCAGAGTCTGAATTTGTGTGTGAAATCATTGGTCCTGATGATCCCCGGTACTATGACATTTACACCTACTTAAGAATAGGAGTCCTTCTTGCTGACATAACCCAAAAAATGAAACGATATTTTGTCAAAAATTCTTCACATTTTTTCATCCTAGGAGATACCCTATACCGTAGGAGAATCAAAGGGACCCTATTATGTTGCCTAAACATTGAGGAAGCCTTGACTGCTTTAACCAAGGTGCATAATGACATTTTTGGTTTGCACTCGAGCAATATGACCTTGGATAAGAAATTTTTGAGGACATGATACTATTGGCCTACTATAGAAAGAGAAGCACATGACTATGTCAAAAGGCGTTCACACTGACAGTAGCATAGAGACCTCATCCATGCACTAGCTCAAGAGCTTCATCCAATTATAACACCATGGCCCTTTTCGCAATGGGGGCTCAATCTCATTGGTAAAATCACCCACCTCATCCAATGGCCATAAATTCATCATAACCGTCATGAAGTATTTCACGAGTTGGGTTGAATCCATTCCCATGACCTACATAACAGGAAAGTAGATGTCCAAGTTCATCTTGAACTACCTTATTTGTTGATACGCTGTCCCTCAAGCCATTATCTCAGATAATGGGACAACTTTCAACAATCAGGATGTTCATGACTTATGCCGAAAATTCCATATCCAACATCGCTTTTCCACCCCATATTATCCCTAATGTACTGGCCAAGCATAAGCTACCAACAAAACCATTCTAAAAATCCTCAAGAAAATAGTCAACGACATTGGTTGTGACTAACATCTACAATTGAATCCCACCTTATGGGCCTACCACACAAGCATCCACACACGAACAGGTGCCACCCCCTTTTCCTTGGTCTATGGACCAGATGCCATACTCCCCATTGAGATCGAGCTCCCGTCCCTAAGGGTATCACTGCAAAATCTCATTATAGATGAAGAATATCGGGTCTCATGACTAAACGAGCTAGAGCTACTGGATGAACAACACATGGATTCCCTAAATCACTTGAAAGTCTATGAAAACCACCTCAAGCATAACTACAACAAGAAAATAGAGAAGTAGAATTTCCAAGTTGGCGAGCTAGTACTGTAGGAAAATCAAAAGAACGTGCCAAATCCAGAGAGTAGGGGAAAATTTGAGCCCAACTGGTTGGGACCATTCATCATCATTGTGAGCTATAAATTAGGATCCTACTAGCTTTCAATGCCCAAAGGGGAGCCTCTATAGGAGCCCATGAACAACTCTCACCTCAAAAAAATTTATGCCTGATCTTTTAAGGGTAAAACCAAAAATACAAAATATCAAAAACATAAAAATCCACAAAAATTAGAAAAAGGATTGAAAACAGTAAAGAAAAAAATTGTCCTCTAGTGAAAACCACTTCAGTGGCATTGTGGATAAGTACCTTGGTGAAAAATGGGAAAAAATGCGCCAAGTGTAAATAAAACACTCGCTATCCACCAGGATCTTCACGACTTATTTTTTGCACACTTACCATTCATCCATCACATTTCATTGATCATCCACCATCCATCTGCAACCGTGCCATAGCTTGATCTTGTATTCATACCATGTTCCACCCTAGTACTACTTGGCATATTCCTAAGGTTATTTTGTCCTGCCTATATCGAAGTAGTCTATCACATCATGTTGGGGGCATGTTCTTGTACTCGCATTAGATCATATTCATGTATATTTTGGCGATCTTCCTTAAAATAAAAAATCCAAAAATATAAAAAAATCCAAAATCCAAAAATATCCAAATCATATCAAAATCTCAAAAATAAAAGTAGTGAGTCATCCAACCAAACTACATCATCTTTGAGCTTTAAAATAGGCAAGGTTGATCTTTGATCATCCCCTGAGACACCCTAGGTCAGTCCTTTAGGCATCCATCACAATAAAATGACAATCCATTTATCCATCTATCTCATCAATAATCAAGTTTGTGTCAGTCGAACTGCATGGTCTCTACGTATATAACGTAGGAAAGGCTAGTCTGTTGATCAGCTCTCGAGACCCCCAGGATAGATCTTTAGGTTAGTCCCTTAGTGAAAATCTCAAAAAATCCAAAAAAATAAAAATAGCCTCAAAAAATTTCAAAATTCCAAAAAAATCCAAATATTTGAAAAAATTCATCCATCTCATCTTTCTTTCATCTGCAATAATCATCCACTCATAATAAATCATCGTCACTTTCATCCTTTGGTAAGTCAGTCAGAAGAAAATCTAGCAGGTTAAGAAGGAAAGCTCAATCGCCAAAATCTCAAGTCTAGGTCAGTACGTCAACAAGTTAATCAACTCGGAGTATCAATAGCTTATCATCCAATCAATCTCATCATCACTTGATCACAACATGTGCTAGGATGCATCCTTCCTACAATGGACATCAACATCAGGCATCACCATAGTTTAGTCTTAGCTAGTGGTATGAAGAAAATTTGCTTGCTTGTCTACTTTATCTTGGTCTTTTTGACTTATCTTGTTTTGCGCCCATTCCAATGACCTCTCGATGATGCCTAATCAAAATGGTTTAAAGAAAAAGGAATGGGGCAATGATCATTATCTTTTTATCTGCTCTTCTTGTTGGATATTCTTGTAAAATAACTTCATCATGCGTGCTTTCTTTGGTTTGTAGGGAAGGTGTTTTAAATGTCTTGTTGACCACATAGGAAGGATTTCTTTTCTATGTTTTGGTCTGATATGTTTAGAATATATGAACTACATTTTGAATAAGGTTTTATATGTCAGGTGTGAACATGAGTACTCCTATCTGATTGTTGAGTCAAAGTCCATCACACTAGGCGCAACGCCATCCTGGTTCTTTATACCTTGATGCATCGCACCTATGTGTATTATCAAACACAAAGTAAATGGCCCTTTAAAAATCCCAATTCTTGATATCATCATCATTAATAAGGTAAGCTTGTTGGATCTTCTTTCTTCTTTCCATACTAACAGGGTAGCATGACAGTTACTCAAAAACATTTAATCAATGCATCCACCCTGCATCCACCAATCATTAGCATAATGCATATCATATAGGAAACATAGATGCATTGCATTCTATCATTAATAGTTTCGTTACTATTATCTAGATTTCATTATATTATTATCAACTCATCCATTACATAATCACATATCATATCACTTCATTAGGTATCCATAGTCATAATAAACTCATTACATATAATAATCATTTACATTTCATTTCATCATTATCATATTGCCATTACATATCATAAAACATAATCTCATAAATCATCTCACATCACCTCATAATCATATGCATTACATCATTTATGACATTATATTTTGTACCATTATTGCATATCAACATTGGAATGTCAACTGGGTTTTTCCTGGATCTATTTGGGAATTCTAGTGTCAATGGAAGGCTCCTTCAAATAATCAAGTGTTGAATCTTCTCTAGAGATATATCTTTCCACACCTTATGTGGGGAATATGAAAAGAGCACAATAATAGAATCTTCAGGGATTTTACTCTCTCAAAGGATGTGGTCTTTGAGAAAATCATCAGAGCGGTGAGAGAGAACTTCAACTTCCTAAATTGTAATTTGAAGGCTAAAGGGAAGATCAGATGCCAAGACTATGAGCTCAAAGTTGATGAGGCGTGGTTAATCAAGGGTGATGTTTCTTATGCTCTTAGACCTACTAAGGGTCCTAGGGAGGGTATCCACTGGAGTCTCCCTCCCCCTGGATGGGTGAAAATCAACTTTGATGGGGTGGCCAAGGGTAATCCTAGGCCAACTGGGTGTGGGGGAGTGATAAGGGATGAAAATGGCAATTTTATTTCAGTGGTGGTGCTCCCCTTGGGCACCCAGACCAACCACCTCACTGAAGCTATAGAGGCTTACCAAGTCCTTAATCTTGCCTAGCAATTGAAGCTCAAAAAAGTATGGATTGAAGGGGATTCTAATAATATTATTCAATCTATTAAAGGTATTCAAAATCCATCTTGGACTATAGAGAATTGGATTAATTTATCTAAGGAAATTATTATCTCTTTTGAGAATCACTTCGTCACACATGTCTATAGAGAGACTAATATGGTGGCAGATTTATTTGCCAATAAGGGGATTAAGGCCAATAGTAAGATGACATGGTAGAGGAGTGATGGTTTAGAGGCTAATGTCATGCCCTTTCTTCTGTATGATCGCATCCATGGGAAGGTCCAATTTCCCCTACCAAACAATGATTAAGGTGAAGGCGTGTATTTTTATGCAGTATTGGAACTATTGCCTCATCATTTTTCTTCACGGGTTGGAGTACCATCATATTAATTGCCCTATTAATATCTTGTGTTTCACATGCTTTCTAGAAATTTTGGTGATCAGGTTTAGTGGCCTTCTAGATTCTTCGCAGAAGGGTTACACCATTGACAACATGGGAGGTGAACGCTGGAGGTTGGAACTGAAGGAATGCAAGAAGATGAAGGGTAATGAGAAAGTGTGGCATGTGTTAGAGAGGGGTGGCATCACGAGCTACTTGGAAAAACTTCATAGAAGGGATGAGGAGATCACCAAGATTTTTGTGAAGGAATGGAACAATGGCAAGATAAAAATCTTTGGGAGAAAAGTGGCGATTGATGAACAACTAATTTCTGATGTCACTAGGATTTCCATGGAGGGGCTTAAGTTCTACAGGGACTAGAAGCTCTCCGACCAGGCGGTTAAGAATTTTTCTAAGTCTGATAAGGAGAAGGAGGATTTGTTGAGAGCTACCAAAAGTAGCTATGACTCCACCAAAATTAAACTACTTTAGCAGGAGGTCCTGAGAGTGATTATGGAATATATTACTTTGGATGATAGATATAATAGGGTTTTCAGCTATCACTTTGTGGGCCTAAATCATTTTTGGCACCAGGTTAGGGTTTCCCTCCCTTTCTATCTCTCTACTTCTTTGAACACTAGTCTTTAGGACCATAATTCAAACCTGGTGAGGTACCCCATTCTTCATGAGGGTTTGCTTGTTCTCATTTATGAACATTTTAAAGTAATGTTGGATATTACCCATCAAACCCCTTCTCCAAACTTTGTTTTTGATAAGGAGGAATCGGGTGCTAGCTATATGGATAAAGATGAGTGGGATACTAATCTAGAGGAGGAAGAAGAGCACCCTTCGAAGGCTTAAAGGAAGGGTAATAACAAAAATAAGCCTAAAGCTTGTGCCCTTTCTAAACCTAGTGCTATGACCTCTATTGGCAGGGCAAAAGTAATCTTCCCAAGGCCTGATGTAAGTAAAACGAAGCTGAAAGGAAAATCCAGTGTTTCTCATCAAGGGAAGGGCAAGAGGAAGGTTGTGGAGGACCCCTCCTATGATACCAACCAAGAGGAGTCTCAACATACCAATTCATTTGAGTATTCTAGCTACCCACCTATGGATAGGGAGGACAAACCTTGGTTCCCCAATGACCTTAAGGAGGATGATCACTACTTTAAAGTTGATCGTGAGTATCCTACTGATATCCTTGCTATCGCCCGCAACGGGTCCGTGGAATTTTTTCGGTTGATTAGGTGGGTTTTCTTTGAGATTAAGGAGATAAAGTTGAATCAATGGGCCTTTAACAACAAGCTAGGAAAGAATGAACTAATGGATAATACTAATAAGCATAGAGATAAATCCAAGGATTTTTGGACGAAAGATGAAAAGAGATACATGGTTAATTTCCTGAAGAAAACTGTGGAGGATTTGCAACAATTCAAGAGTAATCATGATGGTAAGCTTTCTCAAATGGAGGAAAAGGTAAAGAATGTCAAAGAGTCAATTCAGAATGTTCTGGAAATGAGCCACAAGATCCTGAAGTCCACCACTAGTACCATGAATATAATGGTTGAGAATTTGGAAAGGGCTCATCAAGTAAGAACTATTATGGGTGTGGAAGAAGAAAAAGAACATAGCCAGGTTGAGGGTGCAGGGCTGAGCAAACAAACCAAAGCCAACCTAAAAAGGAAGGCAAATAAGATCCCTGTGGATATTCAGGAGATGAAGAAAGAAACAATTAGTATGAAAATTTTGAAAAAGGAAGTGGCTGATATCCTGAGCAATTTGGCTTAGCAGCTGGATTTCTATTGGACTCCTACTGGTTTTTGTTGTGTTGTCTCTGTGCTGGTCTTGGTGTTTATCTTTTAAGGAAACTTCTTATCTTATATGTTGAACCTTTTTATGCTTTATCTTTACTATCTTTGTTGTTAAATGGTTTCGGGGTCCCTTCAAAACCTGCTTTTACCTTAATAAAAAATATTGGTATCTCATAGGTCATCTCATATCATACATAATTATTTCATATCAATGAATTGCATTCATTATCACATAGGCATTAGAAAATCATTCATTACATAAATCACATATCATATCAGAAGTCACTATATTATCATATCATTAGGAATCGTTGCTTACCATACAACATTATTTCATAATGTGACATTGCATTAATTATAAAAATAATTGCATTACATCATTACATTTATTCATATTAACATTAGATATCATTTATTATAAAAACCATGTAACATCTCACATCGTTACATTCATATCCTATTACATAAAAATCATCACATTTGCATATCATATATCATCCATAAATGCATGAGAAAAAGAAATAATATATACACCTACATATCATTGAAGACATTTCATAATCATGGTACATCACATAAACCATTCAAAACATAATATAGAAAATCATTTGCATATCATGTTGCATCCATACATCGTCACCATAAAATACATAAAAAAATATACAAAAAGAAATGCATCCATAATTGCTGCATCACATCATCACAGCACATAGAAACATACATCATATGACACAACATAAAATAGATGCATCTCATAAGATAAATCACAACATATCATAACACATAGGAAATTAAATGCATCCATCCATCATGCATAAGTAAAGTAGGACATCTCATAAATCAAACCATCTCATATATATATAAAAATGAGTAACTGCCATGGTACAAGATCAGGATCAAATGTGTATAAATCAAAGTAAATGATACAATCGAGGCAATATAAAAATTGGAGCCCATGAATAAAAAATGAATACTATATGATCAAAATGGGGAACTTTCCCTGCTGGCTTCTACCCTCTCCCGCATGTCTCTCACCATGGTCCTCGAGTGGCTTCATCCCTGTTTGTTGGGAATACTCTGGCACCCGAACTGTTTCTAGTACTGTCTACCTATAGTGAAGTATGCAATACTCAACCTCTCTCACAACCTCTCGATATACTCTTGTGGATACTGTCCTACCTTGGATGTAGAGGCCATGCCCTCAAGTTTCCATCTTTGGCCTATCTCTTGGTCTCTCTTGGCAGTTAGTGCTTGCACCTGGGCCTGCAAACCTTGCACATGTGCTTGCAGCTATTGAATCATGGCATCTTGGTGATCTAGCTACGCTTGTTGTGGTGAGGGGGGATGCTAATGTGGGATCTCTCTCCCCCCATCCTTGGGCTACTCCTAGGGTGGTGTCTGTTGTGCCTGATCCCAGGGTGGTGTCTGTTGTGCCTGATCCCAGGGTGGTGTCTGTTGTGCCTAATCCTGGGGTGGTGTTTGCTATGGTTGCACCCAAGGTGGTTTTTGGCATGGCTGGTGTGGAGGTGGCCCACCTCCTCCCTTGTTCCCATCTCCATCTCTGTCCCCATCCCCTCTGCCACCCTCGACCGACTGACATGCCTCTGGGCCTCCATTGTGGGAGTGTTACACTTGGATCTATCAATCTAAGGGGTGGTCTGAACCAATCTCTATAAGACTGTGTGACCCCTGCATCCCCCAGTCCCTGATTATATGGCCATGGTCTGGCCACCAACAGCTTGAAAGATGTAATGGCCTCATCGGTCGGGATGGACCTACCCCATGCAGTCTCCCTCTTAGTAAAGGCAAAGATGGCCACATACTAATCATCAGGACAGTCCTATGTATCTCCAAACTATCTGGCTACTCAGTCCAGCAAGTATCTCTTTATAATGGTGTGCTCTCAGCGCTGCATCAATATATCCTACCAAGCAAAAAATAGCTACTAAATAACGTCAAACCACTGATCCATGCCAAGCCAGCACCTCCAGGTAAATAATATCATCTCATCGATGAACCTCCACCAATGGGCGATACCACCTACCCCTATATGAGTAAAAGTGATATGGGGCCCGCCGTATCATCAGATAATTGGATCATCCAACTCTAGGGTGACCACTGTGACCTGTGGGCAAAGAACTGCAATGTGCTCCCAAGCCCAAACATGCAACAATGTAACATCGACCCTAATGGCCCTATTGTCTAAGTATGCAAACTCATGCAAGTCTCTATAAAGTGAGGCCAACATTACTGGCCCCCATGCAAGACACTCTCTATGGAAGAGCATCTGCTCCCATGCTAACCCCCACCCTGAACTGAAGTATCGGCCCCACCGATCTGGAGCCATGAGCCCTGATATAATGGTAGCAACAATAAGTCTAAAAGTGGGCATTGTACCCCTATATCTCTCTAAATCAATCTACCCCTTGTAGAAAATAATCTCATCAAGCCCCATGATCTCGAAGCATGCATCCCTCCCAAAATCCACATCATAGATGACCCTCTCTCCATGGATGGGCAATTGCAGGATGCACCAAACATCCTCCTAAGTGACTATGGCCTCGCTAGTGGGCAAGTGAAATGAAGATGTCTCATTGTGCCATCTCTCTACTAGGGTTGTCATCATCCCTAGGTGTGTACAAACGGGACGGGCATAGGCGATATACCAAAGTCCAAACACCCCAAGGAGCTCCTGGAGCAACTCGTGTAACCGATCTAATCTGCTAATCACCAAGCACCTATGCTTTCGATAACATAATATCCCAAGGTCCTCCTGCACAGGAAAATCTACGTCAATTTTTGAAAAAAAATGAGATCCTTCCCTATTTTTTTGCAATTCAAACAACATATACGGCTCTGTTTGCAGTTGTGGCATAGTTTGTAAATTCCAAACTATGCCGCAACAATGTAGTTTGATCGCGCCCCTAGACCCTAAATTCCAAATTGACTCACAGTGGCAGACTTCTCATATGCGTCTGAATTTGACCCAAACCCTAATTTGCTAAACTATGGCATGATGATGCTCTTCACACATGCGACACACTTTCAGGCCGCACGATGCCAATTTTGCATTCTTAGTGGTGCTATATAGCACCGCTTGACTCAAATTTGACTTTTACCCTATTTATTGCACGTAAAAAATTGAAATCAAAAGTCGAGGAAGGAGTACATACCATTGGTCCTGCGCCAACTGGCCCTGGTGCACTTGTACTCACTTCGAAACGTACTATGGAAGCAATCTTTGCGCCATCTTGACCAAAGCTTAGAGCTCAAAATACAAAATTCTCTAAAGGCTAAGTGTGAAAATGATTTGAAAGTGACCTCTTGGGGTCTATTTAAGCCTAAAAATTAGGGTTTTTTGACCTAATTTAGCCTTTCAGCTAGGGTTTTGGACCCTTGATCCCATTTTTTCCTGACCAAAGGCCGTTTTGCATCATTTTGGGTATTTTGGCATCCCGGACCCTTCCTGGACCCATCAAGTAGTTTGTCCTCTTTTTTCACGAGATCACCCAAAAATCCAAATTTTCGTCTAATCTCTCGAGGGGGCAGTATACTAGCGTAATCCTTCTCACTGGGGTAGTAGTGGGGCATTTGAAAAATCATTTTTTTTTAAATTTTGATCACAACAGTTTATTCTTTGAACCAACGCAACAAGCACATTGCTTCAAAGAGGGGCAAAATGTAGACACCAAAAAATATACAAGTTGATCCTACACACTTGATCCTGATCTTACTAACATCGTATCTTCCTAAATTACCCCCTTTACTAATTAATTTAATTAAATAATCTTTATTTGATTAAATTCATCACATTTTCTCTCTTAATTAAATAAATCAAATTTATCTCATTAAGTCATTCTCCTCTATTATTTAAATAAACCATTCTATTTAATTAATCCTATGATCTCTCTTTTAATTAAAACTCCAAAGTCATCTCTTTAAATTAAATAAATTAATCTAAGTTATTTGATTTAATATAACACCATCTTCTTTAATTAAATAAATCAATCTTTATTTAATTAAATCTAAAATCATTATTCCTCTCAACTTTGATTTATTTAAATCCTAAAATCTAAGTCAAAATTGTCAAATCATCTAAATTCTACTTAAATTGATCAAATCATGATTAAAACCTAATCCTAATCACTCCAATCCTCTAGATTTTGCAACTTGCACAATAAATCAATTTAATTGATTTATAAATTCATCTATTTTCCCTCAACTTGGCATCAAAAGGGAATATTCCTCAAATTTGAATAAAACCTCCAAAAGGGGATGGGTACTTCCAACAAGGCATTAAAGGCCTCTTAAATGTCCTTTGCCTTGAGCCAAGTGGAATTTACTCCATTTTCCTCTCCCTCCAACTTGTCATTTCACTATTTTCAAATTCCACCTAATTGCATTTATTTGCACATTCATCAAAATGTGCTCATTCCTCCTCCAATCACATGTGGACAAGTGGCCTCCTCTCATTGGTTGGTCTTTTATCCCACATTCGTCCATTTTTCTTATTCTTCCATTCTTCAAATCTATAAATATAGGGCTCCTCCTATTAAATTGATCATCCACAATCCATGCAAGCTTACTATACTCAATTTCACTCACAACTTCATCCATTGAATTTTGAATTTCATAGTTTTGTATCAATTTTATCAAGGTTATCATCACATTGCATCAAGGAATCAAGAATCTTCATCAAATCATACTAAGGAGTTGGGAAAGGGGCATTTTCTATACATAAATGGCACCAATTCCCCCATGGGATTGAATGGTTTCTCATTAGAATAGGATTTCATTACTTTTATTATATTGTTCTTTATTTTATTCCTATTTTGATGTATTAATCTAATTTCATGGGGAGTTTTGCTTCTATCTTGCATTTGGATCTAATATTGTGTTTGTTCTTTGTGTTTGTGCAAGTATAGAAACACCATTCACACCTACATATAGGAATCATTGTTTGGAAGGGAGGATCACTACCTACAAATAAAAATATATAATAGAAAATCCACCACAATAGCTTCCACACATTCACAACCTGAACCAGAGAATTATAGACACCATCAGCTCACTACTTTCAGGAGTCAAACACATTAAATTACTACTTCCTTAATTTAATTTCACACACTCTTTCACACCTACTTCACTTCTCACACTTTTCACTTCCAATTCACAACATCTTGACTTGTATTTATACCATCTTCAATCTTAGAAACTTTCTCCAAGGTTGGCTACACATTCTTCATTTTGTAAATTCAAATTAGGTCGGCGACTCAACATTCATATGATGGATAAGAATGAGAGTGGACCAAACAAATCTTTAACTAGGGCCCAAAACATCATCTTGGATCAATCACATGCTTCCTTAATTGATACTTATCCTTCGTGTAATGTGTAGACACCATGTCGGCCAAACCTAATGAAAACACCAATGAAATTTGAAGTACGCACATTCAAAACAAGATGATAACATGTGGACCACATAAAACACTTCACCATACATTGAACACCTCTTAGATGCCTTTAGATACATACACATAACACTTTCCATTAGTCCATCCAGACTATGTAGACACACAGTAGCTCTGGAACTAGTCTTTCGGAGCACCAAACCACAATTTTTTTTGTGAGAACATAGATAACAATCCTTCTTCTAGATCCACAAGTTCTAAGACAACCCATTAGAGGACTACAAAGCATAAACATTTCTCCCAGTCCATAGATAAACAACTCTTCCAGACCAATTCACATATCGATGAACACAATTTTCACTCTTCATCAATCCAAAAGCTATAACTTAGGATATATTACCCAAGGATGCCCATAAACAACACTATATATCTACATAATCATAGGATCAACATAGAATAAATTCAGAGCACATTACCATAGCACATTCATAACACACACAACTTTGTCTTCACTGTTTAATAATTTTCTCAAAAGCAATTGATAACTCATCATATCAACACACCTGCAACACCATAAAGATAGATCCATGTACTCACAACATATCTACAATATCTCAACCATACATGTACCACCTATAATCACTTGATTCCTTGCATTGCAATACCATGAACTGTGTTGATATCAATGAATACATTAATGAAAACATCACCATACTCATTCATACTTGCAACAATCTCCCCCTTTGTCATTGATGGCAACACATGATGTGAAAAACCATCAAAGATAACATACACACTCTCCTGCTTCTTTTTTTTTTTTTCAGATTAGACAGCCTACACAATCTTTCTGTACTCTCTTCTCCTTGCAAGATTCTCTCTTCCTTTCATCTTTTTGAGATATAAATAGGATTTTTCACATGATTCTCTCTCCCCCTTTGACATCAATGACAAAGAAAGGTTTTTATATGAGTCTTAAACCATAAAAATTTTATCACTCCCCCTTAGGAGTGCACCCATGACAACACACATATCATATATCAACAATGATACTCTCTACTCCCCTTGAGGAGTAGACCCCAATCATTAGTCCATAAAGATGATGAGTTTATAGATCCACTGGAATGATGCACCTCTATGTGCATCTAGTTCAGAGGAGGGGCAATAACGACCAACTTCTCCCTGAGATACTTATTGGTATCCTTAGGAAGAGCCTTAGTAAATATATCTACAATCTGATCCTTTGTAGGCACATATTCAAGCCCGACTTCATTCTCCAATACATTCTCCTTTAAGAAATGATATTTGATAGATATATTATTTTTCCTTGAATGCATTACTGGATTCTTTGAAATATTTATTGCACTTGTATTATCACATAAGATAGGGATAGACTCATCAAACATCACACCTATATCCTTCAATGTTTGCTTCTTCCAAAGTACCTATGTACAAAATATTTTTTTGCAATATACTTAGCCTTTGCAGTGGATAAAGCAACTGAATCCTATTCCTTGCTAAGCCATGAAACCAACCTACATCTAAGAAAGAATGCACCTCCATTTTTACTCTTTCATTCATCCACACAACCAACCCAATCTACATTAGTGTAAGCATTCAAGGTGAAATTAATATCCTTAGGATACCACATGCCATAATCTAGAGTGCCTTTTAGATATCTGAATATCCTCTTTATAGCTATAACATGTGTTTCTTTAGGTTCTTCTTGAAATTTGGCAACCAAACATACTACATGCATGATATCTGATCTAGTGGCAGTAAGATATAACAGTCCACCAATCATGGATTTGTACATGCTCTGATCAATTTTAGGAGAATCATCATCCTTACTCGATTTGCATCCAGTCGCCATAGGGGTACAAACCGGTTTGGAATCAACCATTCCAAATTTCTTAAGCAATTCTTTAACATAATTAGATTGTGAGATGAATATGCCCTTATCAGTTTGATTGACTTGAAGTCCAAGAAATAAATTCAACTCACCAATCATAGACATCTCAAAATCTTTTTACATCTCCTTTGAAAATTTATTGCACATACCATCATTTCCTTCGAAGATAATATCATCAACATACACCACTATCAACATTCTATTTTCTTCAACTTTGAAATAGCGATTACTATCAGTTGAGCCTTTGTTGAACCTTTTTTGTGTCAAATATATGTCCAACCTTGCATACCATGCTCTAGGAGCCTGTTTAAGTCCATACATTTCCCTTTTCAAATTACAGACCATGTATGATTTATCTGATAAGTGAAATCCTTCTGGTTGTTCCATGAAGACATCTTCTTCCAATTCTCCATTTAGGAATGCAAACTTGACATCTGGTATACTTTGAAATTTTTGTGAGCAAAAAATGCCAAGAACATTCAGATGGCCTCCATTCTTGCCACCAAATCAAATGTCTCCTCAAAGTCTATTCCTTCAACCTATGAATAACCTTTGCATACAAACCTTGCTTTGTTTCTTACTACTTCACTATCTTCATTCAACTTATTCCTGAACACCCATTTTGTACCAATTACATTCTTGTTTACAGGTCTAGGAACCAATTCCCATGTCTATTTTTTCTCTATTTTTTGTAACTCTTCTTTCATTTCTCTAACCCAATTCTCATCTTTGCATGATTCACACATTGATTTAGGTTCTATCTTAGAAATTAGACACAAATCTACCTTAATTTCTATCACTTTGCTTATTGTTGTTGCACCTTTGCCTTTGTCTCTAATTATCCGTTCTTTGAAATGATTTTTCTCTACATACTTAGGAGTCTTGGGAGCAAGTTCCAGAGCCTCCTTTTCTTCAATCTATTATTTTTATTTCTCATTCTCTTCTTGTACTTATCCACAGATAGATTCATTTGGTTCAACTTTGCTTATTTCAACTGGTCTATGCATATCTTCATCAACATTTACATTTGCACTTTCAACTATCTTCCTCGGTCTTTTATTATAGTATCTATGTGCTTTGTTATTAGTTAAATATCCAAGTAAAATACCTTCATCACATATTGCATCAAACTTTCCAAGGTTATCATCATCTCTTTTAATATAACATTTTCTTCCAAACACCTTAAAGTACTTAACAATAGGAATCTTTCTAGTCCACAGTTCATAAGGAGTCTTTGTGTTGTTCTCTCTAATATGAAATTTGCTAAGAATATTAATACAAGTGTGGATTGCTTCTCTCCAGTATACATCACGTACATTTTCCTCTTTCATCATAGTCCTTACAAACTCTTGAATAGTTTGGTTCTTCCTCTCTACAACTCCATTATGTTGAGGAGTTCTAGGTGCATAAAATTGTCTCTTTATACCATGCTCTTCACAAAATTCATTAAACTCATTGGAGGTGAATTCTCCACATTTTTTAGATCTTAAAAATTGTATTCTCAGGTTTACTTCCTTCTCTACCCTTGCCTTGAACACTTTGAATCTATCTAGAGCTTGAGATTTCTCCCTAAGAAAAGTAACCCATTTCATTCTAGAATAATCATCAATCAAAAGCATAAAATACTTTTCACCATTAAGAATTTTTGTTCTTGTGGGACCATAGAGGTCTGTATGAATCAATTCCAACATTTCGGTAGTTGATTGTTCTTTTCCTTTAAAACCGCTTCTTGTTTGTTTTCCCAATTGACAACTTTTGCAAACAACATTGGTAGGCTTTGTGATTTTAGTCAGATCCTTGATGACTTCTCTTGGATTGATCTTAATCAGATTGTCAAAGTTTACATATCCCATCCTTTGGTTCCATAGCCAACTTTCATTAACTTGAGACACAAAAAACTGAGCATCAACACTCTTAAGCTGATAAATGTTTCCATATGTTGTTCTTCTTGTAGCTACCATAGTTTTGGAGTCTTTTGTGATCTCATGGGTATTATCCTAGAACACAAGCTTAAATCCTTTGCTACACACTTTTCCAACACTCAAAATATTATATCTTAAGCCCTTAACATAATAGACATCATCAGTATTGTGTTTTCCATCAAAACTAATTTTTTCTTTTCCAACAATCTTTGCACCAGAATCATCTCTAAACATGACTAATCCTCCATCATATTTTTCAAGTTTAGTGAACTTCCTTTTTTCTTTAGTCATATGATTTGAACAAAAACTATCAATTACTTTATAATCTTCATCTTGTCTAGTATGAAAGTTAGTAACCAAAGTACCTTCCATCTCATCCTTCTTATTTTCCATACCACATTCCCTTGCACATCTTCCATGGTTAATAGACACAAATTTATTCTCCATGGCTAGAAACAAGCATTCATCTTTATCATCCTGAAAATCAGATTCATCATCAAAAATTCCAGCATCTTCTCTAACATAATAAAATTTCTTGTACTTTTTGTCCTTTTTTCTTTATTATCTCTATTATTTTTGTGTATGACTCTATTTGGATATCTTGAAGCATAGTAACCAATATTTCCACATCTGAAACATTTAAAGTGTAACATACCTTTGTACTTACCAGTAACTTTCTTCAATTTCCTTGTAAATTTTTCTTCCAACTCCTCTGAACCATCACTATCTAGATCATCTTCTGTCTTAGTGGCTTTGAAAGTTATTTCTATTTTCTCCTTTTCATTTCCAAACTTCCTCATTTCAAATGCAGTCAAAGTGCCAAATAGTTGTTCTTTAGTGAATTTCTTTGGATCATACACTTCCTCAATAGCTAAGACCTTGTCACTATAAGTCTCTTGTAGGGTTATCAAAATTTTCTCTATTACATCTTCATCTGTCAGAGTATCGCCTTGATTTTTGACTTCATTTGCTATAATATCAACCATCTGAAAGTAGCTTACAATGTCTTCACCTTCTTCCATTTTCAATTTCTCATATTTGGGCTTTGCTATTAGCTTCTTTGATAATTTGACTCTATCATTTCCTTCATAGATATCTTTCAAATTTTCCCATACTTCATAAGCAGTGCCTAATGAAATAAATTTTTTCCACTCAGTCTTAGATAAAGCACTATAGATTGCATACCTTTCTTTTTAATTTTCCTCATAGGCAGAAATCTCATCTACAAAAGAAGGACCACTTGCTGGCTCGACATATTTTGTCTCAACAAATTTCCAAGTCTTGAAGCCAAGAGAGAATAGGAAACCTCTCATCTACACTTTCCAGTCACTATAGTTAGCTCCATCAAACACAGGGACTGACAATTTGTGTGCCATCAAATCTACCTCAAGTGCTTAAGCTATTCTTTGAGAAACCAATGCTCTAATACCAATTGTTGAAATGTACAAGAAAATTGAGAGTGGGGGTGAATTAGTTGTCACCAATATCATCTACAAACCTCAAACAATTATTAACTCTACATCCACTTTAATCTATTATTAAGTATGAGCATGAAGTGAAAATAACAGAAAGAAATATCAACACAAGAAACACCATATTTACATGGAAACCCTAAGAGGGAAAAACCATAGTGAGGATTAACTTACAATATAATAGTAATTGAAAAGTAAGATACAAAGGCTCACTGTCCAGAAACAAGGCTCACTGCCTACAAATAGGACTCACTATCTAGAAGGGAAGCTCACTATCTACAGATAAAGAAAGATAATAGAAAATCCCCCACACAAGATTCCACACATTTGCAACCTTAACTAGAGAATTGTAGACACCATCAACTCACTAATTTTAGGAGTCAAACACATTAAAGTACTATTTCCTTAATTCACTTTCACACACTCTTTCACACATCCTTCGCTTCTCACACTTGTTGCTTCCAATTCACAACATCTTGACTTGTATTTATACCATCTTTGATCTTAGAAAATTTCTCCAATGTCAAATACATATTATTCATTTTACAAATTCAAATTAGGTCGATGAATCAACATTCCCGCGGTGGATAAGAATGAGAGTGGACCAAATAAATACTTAACCAGGACCCAAAACAATATCTTGGATCAATCACACACTTCCTTAATTGATAATTATCCTTCATGAAATGTGTAGACACCAAGTTGTCCAAACATTATGAAAACACCAATGAACTTTGAAGTACGCACATTCACAACAAGTTGATAATGTGTTGACCACATAACACACTTCACCATGCATTAGAACACCTCTTAGATTCTTTTAGATACATCTGCAACAAATTTCATACATAGAACACTTTCCATTAGTCCAATCGAACTGTGTAGACATACATAGTAGTTATGGAACTAGTCTTTTGGAGCACCAAACCATGAACACTTTTACGAGAACACAGATAAAACCATTACAAGACTTATTCCAGATCCAAAAGATCTAAGAGAACCCATCAGAGGACTACAGAGCAGAAAAATTTCTCCCAGTCCTCAGATAAACAACTCTGTCAGACCAGTTCACAAATGGGTGAACACAATTTTCTCTCTTAATCAAACCAAAAGCTATAACTTAGGATATATCACCCAAGGATGCCCATAAATAAAACTACATATCCACACAATCATAGGATCAACACAAAATAAATACATAGCACATTACCATAACACATTCATAACACACACATAAGTTTGTCTTCAATGTTTATTAATTTTCTCAAAAGCACTTGATAAATCATCATATCAACACACTTGCAACACCATAAAGATAGCTCCAAGTACTCACAACATCTCTAAAGTATCTCAACCATGCATGTACCACTTGAAATCACTTGATTCCTTTCAGTGCAATACCCTGAACTATGTTGACATCAATGACAACATTAATGACAACACCACCATACTCATTCATACATATACATGAGTTACATAAGGAAATGAAATATAATTTACAAAAGAATGGAAATAGACACAAGAACCATATTGATCTCCAAAAGAGATAACATAAATTTAAAGTGGGAAAACTTGTCTTTAATAATTTAAGGAAATAAATGTTCCCATAAGGAACTATTAAAAAGTTAAAATAGAAGAAGATTCATCCTTACAATTTCATGAGGATATTTACAAAAAATGATTATGAGATAGATCTAGCAATGGGAGTGGATATCTCATCAGTTTTTAAAGTTATAGTTGTGTATACTGTGCAAGGAAAAAAGTGGAAAGGAAAATATAGTTTTACATTTTTTAATGGGAGAATTGGATATAGTATTTACTTAATAAATAAAGAGAAAATGTTTAGGCAATAGTAGACTTGAGTAATTAAGAAGATAAGATGTAAAGAGAAAAATGTGTATTTGGTAAATGAAAGATTGTGATAAATAAAGAAGAAATATGGATGAATGTTTCCAAAGTTACTAAACATGGAGTTTAAATTTTAGATTTCATAAAATATTCATGAGCCTAAATTTCATGGAACATTTCACTTATCTAGCGTGCACAATGCACAAGAATCAACATTCGAGAACAATATTGCATCACCCAAAAAAAAAAAAGTATTGGGCAAGTGTGTAGAAAGATGGGGGGCCAAAAAGGGGTCTTAAGTGGCCATTTTTTTTTAAAATTAGGAAATAATGACCTTAGATGAGAAATCAAGGATAATTACACTCAAAATTTTAAGATGCAACAAAAACAAAGGTCATAGTGCTCCGATTCTACTCTCTAACTACTATTTTAAAAAAAAATTGGTAGAGATTGAGGGGTTCCAAAAAGGGATCCATATAAATTGGTCTTGTTTTTGTCAAATATCCATAACATAGTGTATGTTGTGGCTCCCTCAAAAGGTTTTTTTTTGGTATTTTTAAAATCACTTCAATGAGAAATTAGCTAGTAACATGTAGTTTATGCTTGATTTTTCTAATACTTTTTTAATGAATATATGGTTTTTTACTATTTTCAAAGTGGACATATCTTAAAAAATAGAAATTTGACCATGCTACCCCTATAAGTTTTGAAAACTAATCAAAAAACAATTTTTATTTTGAATATGTGTACAATGGAGTCTAGTTTATTAAAATGTAATTTATTTGAAATTTCAAAGAATAGTTAAAAAATAAACTAAAAAATACCAAACATTGGTTTAAAAAAAAAAAAGACACACAAACAAAATAAATTTAAGATAAAAGCCTTAACTTAGTCAAAATGTGAAAAAAATATATCGTTAAGTAGCTAAGAGAGAGCCTAACATTACCCAGGTGTTTGATTTACTCAACCTTGAAACATGTTCAAACATGACAATTAGCACAAATGAGATTATATGAAATTTTGTAGAATATGTAAAAACACATCTTTGGACATTAGGAAGGTACTCCAAGCCTTTGGGTTGGAAACCCAAAGAAAATACAAGCTAGAGGCTTAGGGATTCCCAAAGCAAGACAAAACGTGAGCACGCTATAACATGCTTATGTTATTTGAATGCATTGACAAAATGTGAGCCTATTATAACACGCTCATGTTTTGGTATATATTGAAAAAAAATATTCTTTTTTTCTCTTTCTTCTTGTTATCTTTTAGGGAAACTATATACATGAAATAAACATTTAAGTTGACATTTACATATGGGCATTTACGTTCTTATACTTTAAGTAATATTTCATGTATATAGTTTCAATATGTTTGAGGTTGGTTTTGGATCTTTAGGAGTTATAATGCAAATTCTACTTTTAGGAAGATCTTACAAATTTTTATACAGTCAAATTTTAGTAATTAGCATGTCAAATTTAAGTAATCAAGAGGAAAAATTTTAGTAATCAACAAGTTGTATTATTTCTCTCTTTCTCACTCATTGTTTATCCCTTACACTCTAGACCTCTTTGTCACTATCTCCATCCCCCCTCTCTCTCTCCCCTTCCCCCTCTAATTCTTGTTATCTCACTTCTCTCTCCCTCTCCCCCTCCCTTCCTCCTTCCCTCGATACCTCTCTCTCTCTCTCTCCTTCCCTCTCTACTTCTCTTTATCTCCCCTCTCCCTCTCTCTACCTACCTCTCCCTCCATCACTCCCAACCAATCTCTCTATTCTCTCTATCTCACCTCTCTCTGTCTCCCTCCATAATATTCTCTCCATCTCTTCTTCCCTATTTGATTTCTATCTCCCAATCCCTCTCTCTACCTACCTCTCCTTCCCTACCTATCCCTCCCTCCCCCATTCCCTATCTACTTCTCTCTATCTCTCCTCGCTCTACCTCTCCTTCCCTCTCTACTAATATTTATCTCCTCTATCCCTCTCTCTACCTACCTCTCCATCCATCACTCTCTCGATTTCTCTCTATCTTTCCTCTCTCTCTCTCTCTCTCTCTCTCTCTCTCTCTCTCTCTCTCTCTCTCTCTCTCTCTCTCTCTCCCTCCCTCCCTCTCTACTTATCTATATATCCCCTCTCCCTCTCTACCCACCTCCCCATCCATCACTACCTACCACTCTCTCTCTATTTCTCTCTATCTCACCTCCTACTCTTTCCATCCACACCTCTCCCTCTCCTTCCCTCTCTACTCTCTATCTCCCTAATCCCTCTCTACCTACCTCTCCATCCATCACTTCCTACCACTCTCTACACCTCTCTATCTCACTTATTTGCCTCCCTCATTCCCTCTCTACTTCTCTCTATCTCTCTACCTCTCTCTACCTCTCTACCTCTATTTCCCTCTCTAATTATGTTTTTCTCTCTCTCCCTCCCTCCTTCCCTCTCTACCTATCTCCATTTCCTCTCTCCAATTACCTTAACCATATTCAACTAAAATAATACATGAAAACATGAAATATCCACATCACATAACACATGAACACCAAAAATTTTATATTGAGAAACCAAAATAGGAAAAACCATGGTGAGGGTTTGCTCACAATATATTATATCCGGATATAGTATATTACAAAAATAATCACTACAAGTGGACTCACTTCCCATAGAGAATAAGATATAAGATAGAAAGGGTGGCTTACAACCTACTGAACTATTACAAATGCATCTATAAAATGCTAGATTACAATTCCAATGAATTACAAAATCAATCTTTACACTAATTTGGATCAATGCAATGCTCTACTCTGTATTTGCACACTCTTGAAAATTTTTGCATCACACATGTAAGAAAAACACCATACATATCATCAATTTGTCATTACTCATTTTAACATCCCAAAACATTGAAATATATCTACTATATATATCCATATCAGGTGTAACTTCAATTAGGTCGACCTAATTGGAAGTAACACACAAAATCAAAATTTTTGTCCTCAAAACATTTTATGCACATATTGTGCCTTAATTCAAAATTCAAATCTCATCAAGATAGGTTGAGATGAATCTAATATAGGTCCATCATAAGATAAAATTACTTATTCATCCTTTGCAAAACATCAAACATGTTAGGTCGGCCCCAAATAAGACCTAAACATAAAAACCTTAATTTTTTTACCTAATTAACCACACACGAAACTCAAAACTTGATCCCATTTAGAATTCCTATTCAAATAACATCTAGAAGCATATATTCAATATCACAACTCAAAATTTTCATCTGCGGAGGAACGCAAAATATCCCATGCCAACACTCTATACAGGAAATTACTGTAATATACATAACTGAAATTTGTCATTCATATCTTCCAGTATAATTTTTCAATCAACACAATATATTGGATTTGGATGCATCTAATTTTCTCCAAAATTATTTTAGAACCACAAAGCTATGTCTCTATTTACGGTGGAGTGCAAACCCAAAAATTGATGCACTGAACAAATGTACTAGCAGGTTTGATACTTAGGATTTTTTTTATGTAGCTACACTTTTTGGACCAACTTATCTTGTACAAATGTCAAAAACAACACTTCTAAATCATGCTAGGATGACCACAACAATGTTGACATCAATGAAAATACTGGATCATGCATTATGTACATACCATGCTCATGTTGCCAGATTGTATCATCAATGACAATATTCTCAATCTTTCAACAATCTCCCCCTTTTTCATTGATGGTAACATGCCCCCCAAAAAAAAAACTCTCCAAAAAAATTATCCTCGTTACACAAGTCTTTCTTCCCAAAACTCTCCAAGTATCTCTCCCCCTTTGACATCAATGGAAAAGGGTGTACTAGGAGCAACACTTTGTATAATCCCCCTTAGAAATATGTACAAATAGAAATATCTAAAAAGAATGTACTAACTCCCTTTGAGGAAGTTAACCAAAAACTTCTATATCATCCACATATTTACAAAAGAATATGAAAACTTGAAAAACTTGAAAAATGTACAAGAATAGAAACAATCAATTTGAAGAAGTTGACCCCTGAAGCTTTTGTAAAATAACTTGTTATGCATATTTACCATCTTCCTAATCTTTCTTTGTTGCTGCAAGAATTCTATATTGAGACTCAATATCAACCAAGGTTTTCTCTCCTTCTTCTAGAGTATTGGGAGTAAGATTTAGTTTTGAAATATTATATGTATTGGAAAGGGCACTTGAGATAGGTATGTGCTTCATTTTTACCAAGTCCCTTAACTTCCCAAACTGCTTGATTGCGTCTTCCTTCTTACTTTGTAATGTAAATGATTTGTCATGTAATTCCACTAAAGAAGTACAAGTTTGATCATCTTTATCCTATGTTGGATCATAGGCATTTGATGAATTTCTTATTTATGTCTCAATCGAATCCATTGCATCCTTTATGCTTTATGTGGCATCTGACCACTTCATGCAATATAAAAATAATGTTTTTGCCTCTTCATCACATTCTTCCACTTCCTTCAAAAATTATTCAACTTTGTTGTGTGCATATGCACACTTATCTATAATATCCAACAATTTCTTCTTTACAAGCCTTATCACAATTTCTATTTCAACTTATCCTTCAAACCAAAGGCATATTCTATGAAGGAATCAATCAGTAGCTTGAATTTTTCCATTGTAGGTAGGGAGGTATCAACATTTTTTCTAGGTGTTATCTCCTGCAATACCTTTACAGCTTCATCCATTAGTTTAGTACTCTTTTGATATGTTTCAATAATTTCTTTTCTTGCTGATGTGTGAAACACGTCACCTATCTGCAACTTATGAATGGGAGATATTGTATCTAAGTTTATGCTGCCATGTTGCATGGGAAACTACAATAATTGAGATGAGACAACTAGTTTGAATCTTACCTTCTTAGACAAAATATTTTTCAAAGGATTATTGGAGGAAGATTCACCACAACCTACTTAGGTAACTCAACTTCTTCAACCTTTCTAAACTCATTGTTCTCTTCTTCCTCTACCTTATCTTCTTCACCAGAGACTTTATCTTTATCTTTGTCTTCATCTTCCTTTTTAATTTCTTCTCTTTTATCCTTATCCTTCTCTCCTTTCTTATTTTCTTCATTTTTCTTATTTTCTTCATTTTTTTTGAATTTCCTTGCTTCTCACCATCATCTTCTATTTCCTTCTCTTGTTCTTTATCCTCAATATGCTTTTCACCTTCACCAGTGGCTTGTTCTATGTCTTCTAGATGAAAAAATGTATTTAGATTACCTTGATCATTATTTACCAATGGGAGAGGGGGAATTTCTTCTATAGTATCATGAATAACCAAAGGAACAAAAGTGTTATCCTTTGTAGTTTCCTCTTTGATCACTATCTCTTCTTCTTCTACCTTTTCATCTTCATCATTTTCTTGCACTAGTTCTTTTGTATCTAGAGGATAGTTGTCTAGATTTTCCTCTACATCAGTAGCTCCAACATCAACCTCATGCTCATGTTGAGAATCATCTATGTGTATTTCTCCTTCCTCATTAAGTTTTGGGGCATTGGAGTCAACATTCAAATCTTCTTTAGATATTAGAAGAATGCCTAATTTCTATACAAGCTCTTTAGCCTTGTCATTACACTCTTTATGGATCATATCATGATCATTTTGATCCATTCCCATAAAAATATTTACCATCTATTTTGTCCTTAGCTCCTTGTTGTAGATGGCAACCAATGTGGCTCAGTCTACTTTAGGAATGGGAGCACCAACTCTTTCTAGGGCTTCATCTTTCATCTTTTCATGTTTCATAATTACATCCTATCTTATTTTTAGAAAAACATTCCAAACATCATCTGGTATATCCTTCTAGATATTGTGCATATCTACTTTAAATACAATAATATATTGAGCTATAACTTTAATTATGGTATCCTTGTCTACCTTATTTACTTCCATATACATTTTTAAAGTTTCCTTTAACATTTCATTTTGCACTAGATATTATTGTATAGTGCATCAAGCTTCATAAGAGTGTGAGGTTTCTCAGAGTGTTTATGCTTCTTTTCTTTTACCCAAGAATTCTTTGTTTCTTTTTGCTTCTTCTTCGAAGAAGCCCTTTTGGCTTCCTTCTTCTTTTCCCTCTTCTAAAAAATATAAAGATGATATCACTCTCCACAATATTCTTTGGTATCCTCTATCTTTCATGCATCTTTCTCTGAAACACTACAAAGAAGGTGATGAGGGAATCATCTTGTTCTTTGGGGTCTCCAAGGATTCTCAGGTAGCCAATAATTTGATGTTCCAAATTCCTTGTTGTTGACCAATTAACTTTTCAAATAATTGGAACTTCCTTGAAAAAGTAGAATAGCATAAACATTACCAATGTTCCATATTTGAATGCATATTTCTTCTTTTTGATTTCCCTTAGATTCTTCATTAGTTGTTGTTGGAGCAACTCACAGAGGTCATAATCAATATTATTCTCAACCATGTCCTGTGCCACATGAATTACGGTGGAAAAAACTGAATTATCTCTATTGGTGTGGTAGATTTTGTATCCAATAACCATACCTGCATATTTAATTGTTGGGTTTTTGATAGGGTTTACTGTGAGGGATCTTTGATCAAATTTTGCATCCATTCTCTCCATTACATCCTTGTTTTTGACATATTGAAAGACAAGAACTGGTCAAATAGAGCATAAATCAGTTACCAGCCTTATTACATCCTTGGTAATCATATGTAACATATCAATCAACACAAACTGATCATGATATCTACTTAGAGCCATCCCGATCCACTAATTATCATAGAAAAAACTTGGAAATCACTACTATACGTCTAGTTTATTTTTGTCTAGGGATTTGTACTCTGGTTTTAAAGCGAATTCATCTCCAGTTAATTAATTTATCCATACATCCATTATCTTGGTGGGAGAATTCTCATCCATACTTCTATGAATGTATTCCCTAATGTCCTTGGTTGGTAAGACCTTATAAGGTATGTGCAAGAATGTGCCTATAGGGCCATCTTTTATGGCTCTGGTAGGGTATATTTTAAACTTAGGTTGTGTTTTCTATGAAACATCTACTACCCTCGGTGTTTCCATTGCAATGTATATTAAAATTGATTTCAAACAAAAATGTTTGAAAGCTAGGGCATGCAAGGATTGCTAAATACCTTTTTCTTTGAACATCAAATTAGGGTTTTGACGCTCTACAATATTGAATCGTGTTAAAATATTCAAATTCACTTCTCATTGCACTATTCTCTTTTAAATGATTTTGATGAAATTAATTTTACTTATAAAATTTCCTTTTAACTCTTTGATTTGACCTAATTTTGCAATAAAAGCTTCATAACATAAAGCTGACAACCTTAAAGCTGTATGTACAGTCAACTTCTCAATCTCCACAAATCTCCGCATTAGCATATTTTATTCTACAATATTCTTCAATAGATCTAGCATTCCATTATCCATCACATATCCTTGTGTTGTGGCTTCAACACCTCTTCTCTAGCGGGGGATGTAAGATATTCATTAAATCTCCCCATAAGCCATAACTCTAGGCTTAGTTACCAAAGGAAACATCTGCACTAGAGGACCATGGTACAGATTCTCCCTTGTTCTCAATATCCTCTTTCTTTCTCTAGATATTTTCCATTTCCTTCTTTACTTCAATTAGATCAAGGGTATGTGCAAGATCATCATGGAAAAACAGGCCCTTAAGTGGCAACGAAAATTCAGAAAAATCTGAGTTAGGCAACTTGACGTAAAAATTTGAATAAGTTATCTATATTATTTTAAACATATGTAAGAATAGAATCTGTAGAAAATTGAATTTAGTTTCTAAACTACTAGATGTACTTTTAAAAAACAAAAATCTATTTGGTGAAAATTTGAAATTTCAATGCAGTAGTACTTAAATTTCAGGGAAAACATAAGAAGTAGGTGTTTGTTTGACCACCCTAACCACAATAAAATTAGAAATTTTTTTAATAATATTTTAGATATAAGTAGAGGACTCATGTCCTGATGTGATGCATATTTTTTTGTATTCTTTTCCAAGTTAATAATTAATAATGAATTTTTTATTACAACTTTTAAAAAATATAAAAACTTGTATGTCTGACCACCTTAACTTGGTCAAAACTTCATGAAATTCAATTTTATGTTTTTTATCCTATAGTATACAAAGCATATAATGTGATGCATGTTTTGGATTCAAAAAATGTGATACGGTTTGAAAGATATACATGTTTTTCAATCAGCCTATCAATCACGACTTTAGTCGTAATTCAAATAGAAAATGAATAATAATTATTTATTAGATTAAGAGTAAAGCATAATTTATATTGGTAGAAAGTTGAGAATATCCTTTAAAAACCCTTTTCGTTTCATCAATTTAGGGTTAAAAAAAGTCGTCAGCCACATGGGCGAAGTCTAGAAAAGCAAGGTAAGCTGTTAAACACGTTTTTTGTGTTGACTTCTTAGGATTGGCATGTCCTAGCCAAATTCCAAAGCAAACCCAAGGCTAATCCATAGGTAGTAGGTTTTGTGTCAAACATATCGGATATCCGATTTTTTTATATATAATTAAAAAAAATATAATATAGTTTTTAATATATGATTTAAAATATTGCAATTTCCAAATCAGATATTCGATTTTTTTTATATATAATTTAAAAAAATCTAATATAGTTTTTAATATATGATTTAAAAAATTACAATAAATAATTTATAGTTTATTTTAATACATCTAGTTGAAATATACAATATAGTTTATAATTCAATATATAATTTATAATTTATGATAATCTCTTACGTTATTATGCATAATCTAATATATTATATTATTTTATATAATATTTAAATATTATTTATATATTCTAGTTAATGCATAAATATATATATATATATATATATATATATAAAGTTAATATATAAAATATTATATGACTAATTAATATTACCAATATATAAAATATTTAAATATTCTCTCTTTCCCTCTCCCTCTCTCCCTCCCTCTCCCTTTCTCTATCTCTCTCTCCCTCTCTCTCCCTCTCTCTCCTCCTCTTCCCCTCTCCCTTCCCCCCCAAATTCTCTCTCCCTCTC